>CM073774.1:41003104-41604119 GCA_037158775.1 Hetaerina titia
CGTTTGAAATAGGTTAATTATATGTAGAGATGAAAAGCCCTCCTTTAGTCCGAGGAAGCGTTAAGCTGGGCGAGTTCCATCGATCTGTTTTTTCCTCCTGAGGATGAAGAAACACGAGATTCCCTTCGCGGAGCGGCAGAGGAAAATAAAACCCATTGCTTATTTGTTGGTTCCGTTCCGGCGTTCGGCGAGGATCAAGTGGGGATGAGGACAGGTGTAGATAAGAATTTTTGCAAGGGTGGGGCACAGCCCCCAGGCACCCAATTTATGTGGTCAAAAAAAATTTTTCATAATATATTTGAGCTCATTTTCTGTTGGTTCCTTTGCTATCATCCATAATTAAGTACTTCAAAGTCGGAAAAAATATTTAGTCTTGGAGGTGAGGAAAGGGGAAATAATAGTCAAGGAACCTTATTAATACCGTGGTGAAAAATGTAATTTTTTTTAACCATTCGGAATGAGGGAGTGAAAGAACAACTACCGATAATACTAAAGAGATTTTCGCAAATTTTACTTCTTAAAATCGATTTGAAAAAATTATTTGAAAAAAAATATGATTTAATGTAAATTTTTCCTGGGAAAGTAGGGAGATATTTTTTTCTCTCTTCAAATTTTGCATCAGATCTTTCTCCCGGAGAGGAAGGTAGTGGGGCTGGGTTTATATCGACTGCAATCTTCAACTTCGCTTAACGTCGAGACGCGATGATAAACCACTAAGTAGTGCGATATATTGCTGAGCAATGTGAACTCGATCTCACTACATAAAATTTCATTTGTGTGTACATATTCCTGAATTAATATCGACCCAAGACTCCAGTAATATCCCACAAATGTAATCAATCCTACGTAAAGGTTGGTTTTATCGTTAAAGAGTACAGCTCCCCTCGACCTAAGCCCTAAGGCAAGCGAAATTCTCTCTGCGGAATAAGGAGGGTGGTCATTTCCTTTTCCTCTGCGGTTTCCCAGGAAGATATGGTACCCGAAAAATCGCACAGCTTATTTCGAGGAATCCAGCACCCTGGGCCTCCAGTCGTGGCCGAACGCTTCATTCCCTAGGCTACCACGCCGACAAAAATCATATCAAAGTTACTAAGAATATTACTGAATAAACAAATTTGGTATTTTTTCATACAAATCCTATGCGTCAAACCGGCAGTATTATAATAAAGTCTTTTGTATGAAAAAATACCAAGTTTATTCATTGAGTGATCATGAATTTTTTACAAAGAAGGGCCTCAAATCATCTAATTCGCGAAGAATATTGAATACACCCAAGAAAAATTGTCAGCATGGATTAACAATGGAAATTCTGAGGGGAAAGACGTTTGATAACTTCGTCAACTTCCACAGACGTGCTAGCAATAAGAATGAGACGCATTAAATCCAAAGCGATTCGTCGATTTTACAGATAAATCTGCCGAGAAATCCGTATTTTTCTCAAATATTTAGTCTCTATCCAAATGTGACGGTCTAATCGGAGTATCTTGGTGGACAGGAGAAGAAAGACCAGAAGAAGAGCTCAAATGGAGACAGGGAGGACAAAGCGTGTGGAATGTGTTATGTTCTTAGATCCACCTTCATCACAGACCATGAAGATCTTTAGGCGGGAAGAGACGACAGCACGGCATGGCGCGATATTTTCTATTACCGTAATTTCACACCGCTTCGATTCATAAGATGATTTCTCGCATGCGTACCATACCGCCTGTCATCGAATAGTATCATAGAGTAATTCCGCACACCTGTTTCTCTAAGAAACATTTTCCATCGTTAGGTATTCTGATACTTAGGCTTACACGTACTCCCTATTGGAGACATACATTAATTTCGTTTGGGGCCACGCGAAGGGAAAGCTTGATATCCTTCGTTATGATTGCTGGAGGATTGAAGAATTCACTAAATTATTCGCATTGGAGAGCAGACTTCTCCAAATAAACCGTTAGGTAAGAGGCTCGGGAAAAATGAAAGCCCATACCGTTGAGGGGACGCGAGCTGCCTTTTCTGCGTTTGGAATTCATGGGGGGGAAAGGAAAGGAAATCGGAATTCATGCATTTCCAAAAAATCATTTTTTCACATAATTCGGAAGAAGAAAGAGGCTGGTTGATCAATGGACTGGTACGGAAAGAGGAATAGAAAACTATAAAAAGACACCGTACTGCCGTACCGTTAAATTCGTACGATATTTTCAGACAAAACTATTATGCTTTCTATGAAGTACCTGATGATTACGCCTAGGTGTTGAAACTAGTTGTGCGAGAATAAAGAACAGTGGATATATACATTGTGTTCTAAATTTAATGAAAACCATTATGAATCACCATGGTTTAAATAAACAGATAGCCAAGAGGTTATAATCGTTTTTGAGCGTATTAAAAATCAGTGTGATTGGATGAACGATGGGATGAAATCATTGCAAAACAAATTAAAGAGTATAAGGTTTTCGAGAAGGATGGAGACTAAATCAAACTTTAAAATAGAAGGGCAAAAACTAGAGCAGGTTGAAAAGTTAACCTATCTTGGAAGTGCCTTCGGCCAAGACGTTCAAAGTAATCGGGCATAAGAATAAAGATTACGTTAGGCAAAGAAACTTTCACATAGAGGGAGAAATTTTACGGAAAGGTTGCTGAGTAAGGATGATAAAAAAAGATTGGTGAAAACTTTGATATGAAACGTGGTTTTGTGCGGCACAGAAACGTGGCCATTGAAGCAAGATGAAAAGCTAAAAGTTTTGAAGGCTTTTGAGATGCGAGTGTGAAGAAGGTTGGGAAGATATATAGTCTTGCACTTGTAAAATGGACGGAAATGAAAACAAACACTGTGGGGGAGGATAGGGGATTTATTGGGAGAAATCCAAAGGATTCAAAAAATGTGGATGAAGAGCATTTTGTTTGGCGATGGAATGTTGAAGATTATGGTAGAGGGGAGAATATAATCATTACGAGTAAGGGGAAGGACATGAATAGGCATTAATAGGCATGAATAGGCAGAGAATATTTTGGATGGAATGAAGTAAAATAGAACGTATGCAGAATTGAAGAAGATTTACATAATTTTATGGGGTATCACATTGTTTCTTTGTTTGGCGAGGCTAAGAAATGAAACGATCCTAAGTTTCCGTCCAACCAAAACCTACTTCGAACGATGGACTAACAATTCGAAATTCCGTGCCATGCCGTGCCAACCGCCACCATTGTTGTCAGGAGCACATTCGAGAGAGAGATAGAGTGGGGGACAGAGAGAAGATGGAGTTTCATGGAATGGGGCGCCGTCGAGGGGAGAATTCTACCAGAGGAGAATCTCAAGCCATGTTTACACGATGCCCCATCACTAATGCTTCCAGAGAGACGCTCGAGTTTTATGTTCGGCGGGGGTGTGGGGGGGGGGGGGGGGTGCGGGACATGGCGACCATCGATTCGGCCGGCCTGAAACTTTCCTCCTCACGTCCGAGATTCCCTTGGTGTTATTGCAGAACCAACCCATCCCAGTGGCGGATGTGGCCATCGGGGGAGACGCACGACTTCTGAAATCGTCGGAACCTTTTAGAGTGGATGGGTGATTATCACGAGATGAAAACGTGGAAGGGAGAAAGGGCGAGGAGATAGGACAGCCTCGGATTTGGCTTACTCTTAGAATAAGGCGTCGTGTGGTTTTCGGTTTCGTGTCCAGTGTAACGGTTGGCTGGAGAATTCTTCACGACCTAAGTTAGACTGGCTTATTGGAATCATCTGCTGATTCAAATGACGCGAACTCAAATCCCGCCGTGACATAGATAATGTTCATTTTGATATTAGTGTGCACCTAAATGCAAAACGATTTATGGACCATGGTATTTTTACGGCGAGTGAATTCGGTCGTTGAGGTCCGATTGTTGTCCTTGAGATGGGATGGGGCTTTTGAGATGTGGGTTTTGAGAAGGATGGAAAAAGTAAACGGACAGAAACGAAAACACACGAAGGATTTAGCGTGGTTGGGAGGAGAAGATGGATATATTGTGAGAAATCCAAAGGAGACAATAAAAGTGGACGCGGTGCATTTTGGGCAGTGATGGGATGTTGAAGTCTTATAAGAGGGAAGAATGTTAGGCAAGCGAGGTGGGGGGAGGAAAAGAATAGGCGTTTTGGACGGAATGAAGAGTGGCAGAAAGGGATTGTTATGATGTGTTGTGTCAGTTTGTGTTTTTTCTGTCTGTCTGCTCATCTCAAACGGTAGATTACCATTACAGAAATACATTTAAATTCGTCTCTACGGTTAGAAGTGACCTCAATCTTCAACGGAAGGAAAATTGTAATGTTTTCTCAAGGATCCCTCCGAAAATCCCTACCAATTCCCAGCATTAAATCCGAGCCATTGTTAATGGCACTTCTCTTGTCAAGAAACCGAACGGAGAATGCTGTCTCCATCCTATAACGTTCTATTGATATAATGTTACCAGAAGCAATGTCTCCTAGCGTGACGCCGCGCATTTCTCCAATATATCAATTTAATGTTCTCTAAAGGCAACCCTCCGCTCAGCGCTTCCGTCTGCTAACTTCTTCATGCCTTCATATTTCTTCTATATTACGTCTGCCGTTGTCTCATATGCTTAATCACATCATGACCTCTTTCTCTGTCCTCGAAAACAAATTCTCTAAAATGACTGCATTCCATTATTTTTCATATATTCAATGTTTCGCATCAAGTGTGTATGGAATTTCTTTGAAAAATAAAATAAAAATTTCAACGCGATATCGAGAATATTTTACACTATAAATATAAATGCATATATATTTTTCTCTATGTATATAAATATATATTTCACTCTTTTGTCACTCTTTTGAAAATCCCACGGACGTGCCAATAATGTAAATGGACTAGTCGACGCAAACACAGAAACACATAAAAGAGGGACTCACTGGGTCTCGAATTTCCGGTGATGCAACCACCTTTCTCGAGAGGAGTTAGGAACAGAACTGAGACTGCACAGAATTGAGAGTTAGGAACAGAACAGTTCTATTCCTAACCCCTCTTGAGAAAGGTGGTTGCACTACCGAAAATTCGAGACCCAGTAAGTCCCTCTTTTATGTGTTTCTGTTTCTGTGTCGAATAGTCCATTTACATTAAATATATTTATTTATACATATATATATATATGTTTAAAATGTAAAATAGTCATGTAAAATGCTTTTCAGTGTCTTTTTAAGCAACGGATTGGGTGTACGATCGCATATATACATCTACGAGTATATAATGGTTTCTTCGAAGTAACACGGAAGTGTTAAATAAAAAACTTTGACAGCAACACACAATATGAGAACACCTAAAAGGAACACTCACACGTTATTTCTTGATAATTTAGACGGAATTGAGCTCCATCTTCCTCAGAAGATCCAGTCGCAACTAACGGTTGCAGTCTTAACTAATCTTCTGATGAAGACGGAGCCGGTGAGGAGACGGTGTATGTGTACTGATTCTCTTTAGACCATGGTGATCACGGATCATATTGGCGAGTTAAAATATGAATATAATGAACATTTAAAATAGTAAAAAGTATATATTGCAATAGTTTACATTTCATTCTCAATCGCAGAAGCTAGGATATAATAATTATAAAAAGAAAGAGGAAGAAGGCTTTCTTTCGGAAGAAACCACATTTAAGGGGATTCAGTGCAGTTCAGTGAAAAAAGTAACAGATGCATGAAAGGTATCATCTCTCCATCTCCACAAATTAAAAGGGAGAGCGGTCAAGAAAAAAGTTAATGAAAGAGGGAGAATGTCATGAAATGACAGCGAGGCTTACGCAAGAAATACAGTCGTGTGCTTCACGCATGCAAATTGACAAGCTTCAAACCCCACCGAAATTAGCGGGAAGTGGGCGATGTTCGGTGATAATTTATAGGCGCATGAAGTCTCCTAATCATGAGAACACCAATCTGATATGGTCTTCCGTAAAACAAATCAATGGAAGTGCTCCTGAAAAATCAGACGCACTCGTTGATCGTTTGAAAAAAAGCATTGATGGGTTTCAACCGCTAGCTCAACGCTAGCCAGCCAATGACCCATAATCGTCCCAGTAAAGAGGGAATGTGGAACAAATGATATACTTGTTTGCTTGCATCTACTCGTGAGAAATAAATAGGTTAAACTTGAGTCCTGACCGAACCTTGGTTATAGACAATTCTCCTTGTGCTCAATCGGAAATCGAATAATGGTAGCTTTCCTTCTTTTTTCCCCCTGCGCTACTGACCAGAACCCTGAAATCCCGAGAGTTAAATTACCGGTCGATAACATCAGACAGCTTAAGAAGCACTGACATACATGGCGCAAACAGCCTCATAAATTGTGCGCGCAGAGAAAGAGCGACTACCTTTCTCGACGGGTACTTGAGACTTCCATGTAACGAAATTATCAAGGTGATTGATGAACAAAGTTATATTGCGAGTTATATCTAAGCGGCCTATCATGACTTGTGAATTATTAGTTCGTCTCTTCAACAAGGCAGCGAGGTTTCACCTAAATCCCTTCCCCAAAAAAAATTCGCTCCAAATCTCCCAACAGAAACTTTCTTTGCGTTTTGCTTCTTCGTGGAATAGAATCCGATTATTCTCCACACTACACAGCCAGAATTGATTTCCCGCACTAAACATGTAGAAAACAATCCCATTTTTCCTCGCAGTGGCCTTATAATACGCCTTGGAAGTATAAAAGAGGCAACAATTATTTTACTAAATCATTGCCATTAGAGAAAAACAGATGAGCCTAATTTAACACTTTCTCAAATTCCAAATAACAAGAGAATACTATTAAATTAAGAATAATTGAATGCTATTGAAATTCGTGGAGCACGTTTATATTTCAAATTGATGAGATTAATTTTTTTAAACAACTGGAATAGTAAAGAATACCTCACGTCTATCGAAAACACAAAATGATCAATTGAAGCTACAGCATTAGTTTTTTCCAGTAAATGGAGCACGATCGAATGAATAATTCATTTTAAAAGAAATTTATAGTTACGATGCTATTAAATGTAGTCGGTTTTAAAACGTTCTTCTGATTGGACGCAAACAGGTCCACTTGCTGCACCAAAAGAACATTTTCTTTTTGGTAGGTAAGAAAGTGCAATGGAAAAAAAATATTTTTTTTTCCGTTGCATTTTTACCTACCAAAAAGAAAATGTTCTTTTGGCACTAGGAGATTCGAACTGAAAAATATGAATGCAGAATGATGCAAACAGAGGGAGGAAACAAATACACGATATTTATCGACGGAGACTCTCTCTCTCTTCATATATATATATATATATATATATATATATATATATATATATATAATTTTTAAAATGACGCTCTCCGGCGACGCACAAACACACAAACACTAAGATAATAAATATTGCACACACAGAAACATAAAAGAAGGACACTTACAGTAGATATTTACGTTTCGACGGCACGGCCGTCGTCATCAGAATATATATATATGTATATATTATATATGTACATATTATACATTATATATTATATATATGTATATAAAGAGAGAGAGAGTCTCCGTCGATAAATATCGTGTATTTGTTTCCTCCCTCTGTTTGCATCATTCTGCATTCATATTTTTCAGTTCGAATCTCCTAGTGCCAAAAGAGCATTTTCGTTTTGCTAGGTAAGAAAGTGCAATGGAAAGAAATATTTTTTTTTCCGTTGCATTTTCTTACCTACCAAAAAGAAAATGTTCTTTTGGTGCTGCAAGTGGACCTGTTTGCGTCGTTTCCAATCGGATGAACGTTTTAAAACCGACTACATTTAATATCATTTGTAGTCGACTACCCGAAAAATCAACTAGCTTGGGTGGAGCTGCAGGTGCCCAAAGTGCCTTGCCCGGGAATCGAACCCGGGACCTTCCGGTCAGTAGTCCAACGCTCTACCCACTAGACCACTGCGACCCGCACATTTAATATATATATATATATATATATATTTTTTTTACAAACATGATGTAGAAGAAGATAGCTTAGATCCAGACATACCGACAATGAGATAGAAAGGGCTTTAAGGGAGATGAAACCAAATAAGGGATAGACAACATTCCTGTGGAACTCTTGAAATGTTTAGGAAATGTGGGAAGAAGACTCTATATGGACTGATTCATAGTATTTATGAGGAAGGAATCTAGCCAGAAGACTTTGTGAGATTAGTGTTAGGTCCAATTCTGCAAAAGGTAAAGGCTACATTATGTGAGAACTACAGAACAATAAGTTTGATATCCCATGCAGCTAAAGATGTTCTCAGGATCATCAACAAAAGGATTGAGAGTAGGGCAATGATTACTTAGGGGATCAGTTTGGGTTTAGGAACGGAATAGGTGCGTACAATGCCACTGCAGTAATGAGATCACTAATCCAGAGGAATATCAATCAAGACGTATTTGCCTGTGTCATAGATCTCGAAAAAGCATTTGATGGAGTGAATAGGAAAAACTAATGAGTATATTGCAGAAAATTGGAATAGATTGGAGGGATAGAAGGTTAATCCACAACCTCTACATATTTCAGACTGCTCAAGTGAGAGTGAGGAACGGAGAGTCTGGATGGGCAGTGTTAAGAGGAGGTGTAAGGCAGGGTTGCCCATTATCACTGTTTGTTCAATATATATGTGGAGGAAATCATTAAAGAGGTATGGGAAGAACTGGAGGTAGGAATGAAAGTCGGAGGGGAATTCGTAAAATCGGTTAGGTTTGCTGATGACCAAGCATTAGTTGCTCAGTCAGCCAAGGGGTTGCAAGTATTGCTGAGTGAATTGGAGGTTCAGTGCGATACATATGGGATGAGAATCAATATTAATAAAACAAAGGTTATGAAATTTTCCAGAAAGAAAAAGGCTAAGCTAAACATTAAAATAGGAGGGCAAAAATTAGAGCAGGTAGAATATTTTACATATCTAGGAAGTGTTTCAGACCGACACAGTCCAAGGGACGTAAGGAGAAGAATTTCACTGTATATATATATAGAAAAGTTTTCTCATATCTTGAGAGCCAAAATAGTTTGTCATGCTTGTGCAATGCAACTGACTCCCTCCCACTCACAACAAAAAAATGCTATTGCCAACACCTACCCAACCGACAGAGGTTAATAGGTCTACATACAATTAGGGACTACATTTTGCGGGGGAGATGAGGTGTACTATTTCACAGTTTCCTAATGGCAGGTGTAGGATCAGGATGAATCCAACATAAGGTTTATTACTACATTATTTCACTCACTGTTCTCATCACTTCACTCACTAGAGAAAGAACATTATTAATTCTTGACTACCACAGAAGACATAGATTCTCAATAATTAAACTAACACTCCTGAATTATGTAAGCACTCATCAATCTGTTAAATGAGTTTTAAAATACTTGCTACATTCCACTTCATGTGCACTACATGTGTGCCACTAGAATTAAAACAATATTTCAAGTAACATGATATTTCCGTGCAATCACATAATTGAACTGATCAGAATCACACTACAAAATGCCATTGTCTAACCTAAATGCACTTATATTCTTCATCTGCAAAATGGTACCTGTTTGATAAAATATATAGAATATATATTCTTTTTTTGGATGGACACAACGAACAATAAACATTTTGTGACTCTAAACAAAACCCAATCCAGCAACCTAATCTACATCAGGTCCCTCTTCATCTCTGTATACTTCTTTCCTCCCTTTATCCTGTCCAACATCCCTATCCTGTTCCTGCCCTTTCCTCGCTTGCCCAACATTCTCCCCTCTATTACCTTCTTCAACATTCCACTACCGCTCAATATGCCTTTCATCCATTTTTCCTGCCTCCAAAAAAACCTACCTTAACCGGTGGTTTACCTAATAATAATAATAATATATATTCTGATAACTTCATAAACGCTCATTTCCTATGGATCCTCATAAAGCGAGAGGAGTAAAAGAAGCCTATAACTGGCTTAATAGTTTAAGGACTGCCATTATTAATGGTCAAACCCTTCAGGGAAGATGAAATTAAAACTGGAAGACCTCCCAGTTAAATTTGTAAGCACTACTGTTTTATTTTCCATGGGTTAATTTATGCTTTACAGCAATTGATTTTTTATGCCATGTAGCTTTAATTCCATGTCCAAAATTCAATTTTTTTATTTTAATTTTGCACGATGCAACTCAGTGACATGAATCAAATATTTATGCAATGAATAATTAATGCATTCAAATAAAAATATATTAATTATTTCATCCAAAACAATTTTTTTTACAAAGTCCATTTGACTGCCACTTGCAAAATTTTCCTGGGATACCCTTCAGTTTAAGATTAGTAGAACAATTCTCTTGTATAATAACCAATCTACCAACAAAATCTAAATCACTGCCAAGTCTAACTTAGCTGAATTTATTTTCAAAAGGTTGAAGGTGTTACTTTGTTCATTGTCAGAGACATTTTTGCACAGTTGAGGAGAAAGTCTCATTAAATGTGAGCATTATTTTGGATCTGAAGATTGTGGGAGTAAGCAGCACTCAGGTGCTAATGGTCACACACGATCTGCTCAAAGTTCATGCCTTTTTCTAGAAAAACATGGGAAACCTCAGTTTTATGTGCCAGCAAATTTGTGATACTCTCTCAGGATGGGATATTGAAGACTGTGATGGATGAGAGAGTGATAAGAATACAAGGAAGGGGCAGGAATAGGATAGGCATGTTGGGTGGAATAAAGTTATGTAAGAAGAATAAGTTATTAAAGGTTTTATTGTCAAATTGTATTTAATGTCAATTTGTATTGATATAGGAGAGGCAATCCTTGTTGTATATTCTACCCCCATCCAAAATCTAAATTAATTGGTAGAATACCAATAATAATTCCACTATTTTACATCACAGAGCATTGCTGCATGTTCTCTTTCCATATATTCATATCAATAATTCATTAATAGCATAGCAATGCAATTATGGCATATGATTTCTCATGCCAAAGCAACATTAGACACAAAATATATTATCACACACTATGCTGTCACTGAAACTAATATACACAACCCGTAAACCAGAGGGCTATTTTATTTATCACTAAATGGTAAAACCTTTATTTTTTTTCTTGGAATGTGAAAGATTAGCTTTAAGGAGTAATTTTTAATATGACAAAATTTGTTGTAATCATTATTTGTGGTACTATGCTAAAGGATAAGAGCATCCTGACCTGTTGTCTGAGACAAAGTTCATTCAAAAACTCTCAAGTGCCAAGTTATTCTTCGTCAAACTCTTTGCCATGCACAATAAGACATAAATCACTACATTAATTCATACATACATAATACATCACTACATAAATACAATAATTTCAGAGACAAATATTTCTTGCTCAAATGTGAAATTTTTTTTTAATTGGTGAAAAGCTACACACCATACATAGATGCCAACATGAGGGTTTATGGAATTGAAGATGTGCGTAAAAATTAATAAAATTGCATAAATAGTTTTTAATCAAATGATTTATTTATTATTATTTCATCTTGCTATTTTACAATGGTAAAGTATAAGATATGTCTCATAAAAACAAAAAATGTATACATAAATATACTGGAGAAACTATTATAATTAAATTACTACTTATCATGCCTTGATGAAAAATATTCATTAATATCATAAAAACTTTTCTTGAGTAATCTTACTTTACCATCATTTCTCATGCATATATTTTTCTAGCAAAAAGTTCACATTGTTTCCATTTTCATACCTAAAGCATAAAAAGATACAGATTAAGGCTTAAACATTACCATTACAATATTACTGTTATGCCATAAAACTAATTTTAATTTGATTGCCAATTCGCAAAAGTGTCAAATATTGTGATTAATCCTTCCACAAAAATTTTAAACATGAACCTACTATGGATTACATGAATAAATATTCTTGTGATCACACCAGAATCATAACTCTTAAGAGGACTAAAAAATATTAACATTACTCACTACAGCATAGTCTAAAGAAGATAAATCAAGAGTTACTTTTCTATCAATGATAACTTGACAGCATAAATTCAAATTTTTCTCATCAATGAAAGGCAATATGATACAGCATACTTTTAAAGATTATTTTAATCAAAAATACTTCATGTGTAATTCAATCCTACTTCATTAAAACATTTGAAAACGAGGTATGAAGACTCTATGATAGGTGAAAGTTAAAGGTGCACGTTTGTTAACACAATATATAGTGTTGATGGGATTAGAAGTTTGAAAATAGTAAGAAAAATACAAGTATAGTTGTTAAATTAGTATAAAAATATATTCACAATAGCATCAAGAGTATTTAACCTATTAAAATGTCAGAAAATAAAACTAAAAACATGTAGAATTGGTCCTTAATTGATAGTCTATGTTTGCACCTCTTGGTACAGTCCTAATTTCAAGCAGTCTTAAGATTATTTCCGGTCTGTGATTCATCAAAAATCTCATTGCATCACATTTTCAATTCGAGTAGAAGTGGACTTTGTAACTAATCACCGATTCCCAAAGGAGATTTTAAAAATTGAAAAACTCTTTCCATTCCAAAGAGCCTTATCTGACTATTTTCAAAATCAGACATTATTACTGTTCATTGAAATCATCAAAATACTGTCAGGAACCTGGGAGCAATTATCCCTCATGAAAGTTAAGCCTCAAAGATGATCTGTGAGAAGCTCGTAAAGAAAGCAGTAGAGATCACTTTCTTTTTCAATCCATAGCTTAGTTATCATTTTCAACACTTTTTGAAGAAAAAAAATTATCTATTCTCTCAAATCCACCAGTAACACCAGCTCTTCACGTATCTGATGTACATTAAAATCTACTTAAAATGATGAAACTTTTATTTTCCGGGGAAAATCACCCAACTAATAAACTAGCCCTAATTTTCAATAGAAAGGCCCCATTTTCCTCAGCTGGCTAACCCAACAGATGCTCATGAGTAGCATCATTAAACACGATTTAATCAATTTGCTCACTTAATTCTCCTCACAATGTTAATTATATGATCTAACTGAAAGAACAGCTTTTTCAATTGAGTACAGTTGAGTCAATTCATCTTACCAAATGTTTTATTTGGCCGCATAAAATATGATCAAAATAGCACTAAAAGAATTGACAAATAAAATTCACATAACTGGAATAAAAAATTATTTTGGAGAAAACTATTTTTCACAGCGCTACCTCCATCCATTGTGAAATGGTTGTGACTTAATTGTGGTCAACAAAAAGAAAATTTGTCAGCAGTACTGAATAAAGCATTACCCAATGGTGTGCCAAGTTGGAGGGACAGGTTGTGGAAGATGGCTGACCTCAGCCCCCTTCCCACATCTGTTTATAACGTTACAAAACAGATTAAAACAGGCACTGGAGTTGCATTATATATGAATGAAAAAGAATAAATCTTGGCTTTCTGATCAGGACAGTTAATATGTCAGGGTTAACCTTTCCATTATATGTATTATCTTTTGAGATTTCCACAGTTTTTGTCTGACAAGAAATGTTCTGATTTAGAAAATATTTTGATTCATTCTAAATCCATTTCAAGTTTTACTAAAGTGCATGTTCACTTTACTTGCATCTTCCAATGTCAATTAATGATGGTGATGCTATTTTGCAGAATTTCATCAGAGACATGAGCCATGATTTTTGCCTTTCTGAAGAGGCAGCAAGCAATGCATGACACTTAATTATATCCATGGATAATATATTAAATAAAGAAAATCCCTTATGGTTGACTTCATCTGTAATTTTTATCTAAGCAAATGTTAACAGGAATACCTCTTTTTAACAAATGTCTTAAGCTATATTCATTGCCATGAAAACATAATGCTGGCAGAGGGTAGGCATTTATTTCACCAATAGCCTTATTCCAGTTTCATATCACTTATCATTTACTGAGAGTATTCAATATACTTCAGGAGATAAACCCATTTAGAATGTCATTGAGGTAAATTTGATAAATTATTCTCATGTCTAAAACCTAATGCACCCTTTTAATTAAAAATAAATAAAAATGCTGAATTCATCATTATTATTAAAACCATAATGCAAAAACCAAAATTTACTACAAAGGTTACTAATTAATATGTGGACAACTGATATAATCTAGCTCAAATTAAACTTGGAACTCACTTTCTCCTCAAATAATTTTGTAAAACCTTTGGTATTTTTATGATATTACATTGAATGTTAAGTACGTTCATAGGTAGATATCAGTTTTCAAAATGTAAGACTGCAGGAGATGCAGTAAAAGTTACCATAGCTAACTCTTCAACTGATGGGCACCAAAACACAGGAATTTCACACCATAAAAATCATCCAAGTCAAGGCAAATGACTTTGACACATGCAGTATTTGCATTAGTTTTCAAGTTCATTTATCTAATTCCCACTCTACAATTTAGCCCTAAACATACAAAGGTGATGGTGACCAGAAAGATAATATATTTTGTCATTTGTCTGGCAGCTTTATAGCACAAACACCAAATGAATAGAAAATTAAATTATTAGTAATGGATAAAGAAATTCATCCACAGAGTGGAGAATACGCATTACTCTTTAATGAGTCCCAGAAGTTACATTTAAATGTAGACATTTTCCTTACAGACTTTACTTCCTGAGGAAGCTCATTAAATAGAATAGGCTTAACTAAACTCAAACACTTAGTATTAATCAAACTAAGCAGTATTCTATGTTATTCATTTTGATAAATATTAATTAATAATGCCCATGGTGGTTGGATATTGACAATGGTCATTTATAAAGCAGAATGATAATTTTTATACACATTGCCATTGGTATGAATTTCAATAAATGAGAGAAAAAAATTTCCATTTGTTCCTTAATATCTTAATTTTGCTCCATCTTCAGTTTATTTCACTACTTTTGTAAACTAAATTTTAATACATGTCATTGGCTTCCTACATCCTCCTTTCCCAATTGGATTGAAAATGCATTGGACAATTTTCATGCTATCATGTGAAACCATCCCTTCAATTGAAATTTGCGTGAACTTGGCATTAGACCCAATTCCTTTTCTTTTGTATGGCGATGACTTGAAAATTTTCTTAAAGCTCAATCAATTCCTGATCACCTAACTCTGCAAAACTGCCTGCATAGGCTTAAAAACTGGTGTGAGCATAACTTGTTAACTTTCAATTTAAAAAAGGCTATTCTGTAACATTCAGCCAGAAAAGGAGCCCACAGCATTATGAATATAGATGATGCAATTAGTTTTTATGAAATTAGTAGATTAGTTATCATGAAATGTTACCTCTACTAAATCTTCCCTCCTTGCGTAAACATAGAAAAATTAATAACACAACTTTTCTTTATAATTTACTGCATAACGAGATTGATTCCTTAAAAATCCTAAGGGCAATATCTGAGTACCTTCACATAATACAAGGTATGAAGCACTCTTTGAAATTAGATATTCTGCACAAAATTACACTTACTACTTGCCTAAAAGCCAGATTGTAAGAGATACCAACAGTTGTGATTATATTGATTGATTTTCTATTTCACCTGGATCCCTTTAAAATATTGTATTAAAAATATCTGAAGAATTTAAGAATGCTAATTGGTGCTATATGGATATTTATACATGTCAATAAGGTGTTCCTAATGCCCATCGGGAAAATTTTTTTAACTGATGCCACAAGGTCTATTTAACTAATTACTATCAAGATTTATCATTTTTTACCATTATCTGTCCAGTAACAAATACTATATTTCTAATATTCTGTTTCCATTTTTTAATTTGGAATATTATTTAATATTCATATTTTGTCTAGTTTAATTAATCTAATTAGGTATGTTTGTGAATATGTTTACCATCTGAAAATGTCTTTCATGCATTACAAATCAAAATTCCTCTTTACTTCTAAATTATATTTTAATTCTCAATAACGAGTATGTGACTCTATGCAATTTGTACACATATGTAAATGTTTTTCATAAATGTGGAACTAATACATATTTTTGCTTTTCTTTTTGTAAAATGGTTATTCCCGTAAATAAATAAAAATAACCATAAATTTATTAATTCCTTAAAAACATTTCCTATTCACAAATAATCTTTTTAAATTAAATACTATAACAGCTTACCGGAACATTATGGCATTTCTCATGGTAAAATTCAAAGAATGAGTGCGACAGAAAATGGATTACTTGGTTCAAGAATAAACAAATATAGGGAATACAAGAATACAAACTGATCTCACAAACTTGAGGAGCGAATGTATTTAAACATGCGCAAGTCTATAAATGATATATACACACAAATATGGAAGTGAAAGTAATTTTGAAATTTTTGAAAATGGGTCAAAAAGGAGAGACACATTGGTTTACCAGTATGCATTCTAATTGCACTTTTTTGTGTTCTGAACATTTTTATGGATAAATCACATTTACCACACAATATGTTGTATTAAACATTCACCATAATACAGTACTAGTCCTGCTCAAAGTATTTCATAGTTTCTTTAAATGCTAGCAAGTTTTATTTGCGTAATTTGCACCACAAGAATTGGTGTGGTCTTCTGACATTGCATTGCCATATCAGATATACTTTAATGTGACAGATAGCTGAAGACAAATTTTGAAAGGAAAGTAACTGGGCAACTAATGGGGAAGGTCCCAGATGATATACATGAATCATACACTGGCAAGCATGGAGGTAAAGTTATGATAGATGAGCTAATGTGAGACTTTGTTTGGCAGTAATACAAACCACTAGTACCATCGATGATTAAAATGAATACCAGAAAATCTATGTAATAAATTGGTGAATCAACATGCCTTTAAGATTGAAATGGTGGAATAATGCTGTGCTGTTGTCTCTAATCTCTAACCCCTTGTCTAACATTGCATAATAGACTGGTAGAGATAGTTAAACAGGTACACCCCTGCATATCATGCTACAAAATTGTTTTTTAAGTAAAAAAAATGTAAGGATTATTTGTATGAAAATCAAATACAGATTTTCCACCCAACTGTAGTTGACATCAACAAAGACTGCCACCAAATATGAGAATATTATTCTGTATTCCTTTTTAGAATTAGGTCTTGCACCCCAACAACTTGCAACTTTTTGTGGTACATTATTCCACTCATTCAATACCTTCACTTGCTATGAAACACAACATTATTAAGAGTTTATCAATAAACCAATAAACCTGATCAAACCAGAATATGATAGTTAAGAATAACGAAATACAGAGGCAATGCTAAATATGGACTTTTTTCAAATTTTTCTGAGTGCATGGCCAACCTGTGTATATAACCCAACTTTATATGTATTGCTAACTGATAATTTTGAATCATAATATATACAATCAAGGACATAGAAAATAAAACTGAGAGGAAAATGCAGCATTATTGTTTCAGCAAACTTTTGAAGAATGATACCTTTCAACCTAGTTATCCCTTAGACTTATTTCCATAGATAGATAATAGGGACAAAATCATGCATTTAAAATGCCATACTGTGAATGAAACATCTGGCAATATTTCATGATACATGTATATAGTGGAGGTTCCTACCATAAGGAATGGTGCAAATATATTTTTACCATAAATTTGAAAATTCAACATCTTTAATAATGTGGTTAATATTCAGTTACATAATTAATTTAATCCTGTATTTATTGTGTCCGAAAATAATAATAGCTTAAACATAATAGTAGGAGTGGGACTACAAAAAGAAAGGTTTTTGTGTATAGTGAAGTGCTTAATGGTCAATGAAAGCTGGTTATCAAAGCCTACCAAAATCTATGTTCAGTTTAGCATCTGCTTCCAGAACAGCATAGTTCTATAAAAGTGAACAACCCAACAGGGTTTAGAAACTTTCAATGTATGCATTTAAGTCTAATGGAAATTCATCTGCAAAATAAAATCAGCCTCTTCAGAGAATTGCAGATAATGAAACATATTACATTTCTTAAAATAACAAAAGCAGCCAATGTTAGCTATGAAATGAACTACATCGGTATAATTCTTCATTGCCTGTTTGTATCTTCAAACTTATTTCTCTCCTAATAACATGGACAAAGGTCCACAGATTTTGGTGTTCAATTTAAATGACCAATAACCTTTCCATTTCCTCTAATGCCCCTGGATGAGCTTTTGTGCCACCTATCACACTGATATCACTTGACTTTGGAGTCATTTGATGAATACTTTCAAAGTTTCCACAAATTGTTATTATGCGGGAATCAATAAGCCCTACTGACTTCTGAATTTCAATGTTCCTCTTATCATGATCAAACCTTAGAAGCATCTCAATCCTATTTTCTAATGAAAGATATTTTCTAACTTTATCAGCTTCTACCCTTCCCTCGTTAGAATCCCTACCAACTCTTTCATAGGTAATTTTTTAAACAATTTTATTTAAAAGTATATATCAAGAATTGAAATTTAAAAAGTAAGTAACATGTTTTCAGTAAGAATCATCACTATTAAAGGCAAATTGCTGAGTTAGTTTACATGTAAGCCTATGTATATATTTGCCAATGATAGCAACTTTGCCAAATTCCACAATACATGTACAATATCCATTGTTTACTGTATCCTTTTTCCACTGCCCACTGTATACCATATCAGAGCAGCATTGTCCACTCACTGTGTAAGCACATCCTGCTAAATCAACAAAGGAAACTGACCGTATATAGATAGCATGCAAACTGTGGGCCTTTAGAAGTAGAATTTATACTGTATTACTAGCACCACACTATAGGATCTGCATTAACATTTAGTGGTAGAGGAGACAAAGAAGGTGAATTTTTCCCCCATTTCAGATATATGTGAAGTGATGATTATTTGTATGCTCTTTGAGAATGATGTTGAAATTAAAATACATAATTCTGATTAGCATTATTTGCAATCTCCAAATACTCATTCATCTCCCTTCCAAACTTAGCCTTAATGTTATTTCCATTGTTTTAATACACCAGTCATAAACTCCTCAAAAGTTACTTTAAACTTAAAACAAATAAACCCAACCAGTGTCAATGTGCAACTGATTACACAGCTATCTAGTTTCATCAACCATGGTCACCTCTAAAAGATCCAGGCAAACTCATTCTCGATAAAAAATTTAGATTACAGTTTTTTCAAAAGTTTAGGGTGGCATAATTGATGCACATGTAGGTGTTGCATGTATTTTTACCACATTGTACAAAGAATCTCTAGATATTTAAACATAAACTTGGAGATTATTTTAATGTGATGGAAGGAAATCCAGTTATTGATGATATCACTTTGCATCAACTGAAGAAGAAAGTTAAAAAGTCCATTCCTGATTCTTCCTCAGCCTTGACCACCATTTTAATGTACTGCACAATTTGTGATATCCACAGGAAAGCTTAAACTTGTCATGTTGGATTTAGTTGGTGGATATGCTAACACCATGAAAATGTGACCAGTAAAAAGATTGTACAACAATGAAGATGCCCTTCGTTTTCATAAAATGTTCTGCCCTGCAAAAAGTCACAAGCATTTTCCCATCTTCCACTTAAATTTGACAAAAATATGTCTTTTTCTACAAAGGAAGTTTTCCGCAAATATTTAACCCAATACATTCAAACAATATGAACTTATGCTACTAAACCTGGCTGTCAGCTTAGAAAACATTTAATGTTCACAGTAAACTTGTTTTATGAAGTGTTTAATTTACATTTAGCATATAATATTAGATATTTATTAATGATACAGTTATATAAAAGCCTGCCTTTTTTCCCTTTCTCTTAACAGTTTATGGCAAGACAAGACACATCCGAACATGTGGCTATGTTGGTGACGTCTCCCCAGAAGATGGAAAACTATGTATTCAACGATCTGGGACATATGAGGTGAACGTCAACTATTGCGCCTGCAAAGGAGATCTCTGCAATGGGGCCTCACCACAACGGATCAGTGAACTGCTGCTTCTTCTAGTCACATTGGTCACTCTGAGAAAGCACGTGGCTATTTTATAACAAAGAGACTTAGAGTAATGTGACAAAGAGGGGAGAGGTATAAAAAAGAAGAAAATGTAATAATTTAAAAAATTGTTTAAAAAAATGATCTCAAGGGATGCTTTATCCGCCCCACCTCCTAACACTGTTGCTCTTCCCCACACCCAAAAATGCAAAATGGAGGGGCAAAATGAAGTCTGTAGAAAGAGAGAGAGAGAGAGATAAATCCAGGTAAAGGTAAATGACAGACCTTGATCATTTGGTAGGGGATAAAATGAAAAGAAAAAAAATATTAAGCAGAATTGCAATAGCTGATGCATGCTTAGGAAGGCATTCAAATCTTTTTTTTTTTTGGGGAAGGTGAATTTCATTGAATGCAAGGCATTGGCTCACGACATCCAACTTTTATGATGCCCCCTAACCCCTTAAAAGTGTGCCATTCACGCAGGTTAAACAGTTCCAGGGTTGACTTTTAGAGGCTGCAACCTTTAAATTTATTTTCCAAAAAAATGCTGCTCCACGTTTTTACCGTTACATTCTAATTTCCGTGCAAATGTCTTTGCTACTACAATAACGAAGATCACTCTCCTCAGACATGAATGGGTGGCCCACTTTGAACTATGTTAATTGTGTGCATGAAAGTGGGCAGCAAATAATTAGTACCTGTCGCGCTCTAGCCAACTCACCCCTTCACAAATTTCTCTTCTAATTTCAACTCTCCTTCTAGAGGCTCTGTAAATGCAGGAAAGTATGTCTATCTATAATTCTTGGAATATCAGTTTCAGTCGAGAGGAATTTATTTTGTCGAGTTGTGGTGTTTGTTGTATTGTTATGATTGCTACCGAGAAAAAAAAAACAAACTGTGATTTTCCTGGGTGTCATCATCAGAGCACACCTCTTGTATAATCAGAAAAAATGGCTTTGTACAGATGTGTTTCAAATAGTTCTGAAATTAGGATAAGTACAACTTGATTTAGAGAAGTATATGCACCAAATGCTATAGAGGGTTACTGTTGAAGTTTATAAGTTAAGCAATAAATTTTAAACGTTAGAAGTGAAGCTATACAACGCCATGAAAAATTAAGTTTTTAACACATTACAATTAGTGAGGTTAATACCAGGTAAAAAGCTTGAAAATGGAAAATTATTAAAGATGAAATCTATAGAAATTTTGCGGCCTCATTGACAACAATAATACTATTAGGTAAATAATAGAAATCTTGCGAGTATTATTGTGTGGAGAGTTTCCTTTCATTAACATCATAGCCTGATTACAATTCACATATTATAGAGTAATAATTATGAGAAATAAGCCCATTATTATTGTGTTCAGTACACAGTTCCCAAATAGTTGTGATATTTCCATCAGGTACTATAATCATCATTTTTCACAAAATGTACAATTCTTGGATCTTAATAAGTTTGTAAAAAGTGTGATCGAGAAGTAAAAATATTTTTCCCTTAGTTCTAGGATATATTCAGTCATTTGGTATTAGTTTGTTCTTTCTATGCCTTTACTTGTACATTAAACAGTAAATTTTATTTTATTGACAAATAACATGTTCAAAAATTAATTATTTGGGAAGGGTAAAGGTAAATTTTATCCATTTGATATTGTATTGTGCGACTGATTTCCCTGATGTTTGCAATGCATGCATTGAACTTTCTCTGTCCACGTTGCCAATTAATTTAATCAAATGTACATAATTATAATTGTTATGATGGGAAGTAAATTGTCCCAAAATGGGAAAAAAATAAATTTGTTCAATCACTTTAACACGTAGAGAAAGATGGCAAAAGGCTATCTCAAGTGTCTCAGCTTCATTAAGTAATTATTTTCCACGGTCATTCTATAATTTCAGGCTTTTGAAGCAATTAGCATAAAGATTCAAAAGCACCATGCTTTTAATACAGTAATGTAATAATAGTGATGGGTATCACAAATAAGACGAAGATTTACGCTTCAAACATGTTTTGGAAAGGATGACAGGAATACCTTTGATAAAAAAGGCAAATATTAAATGGTGATATAAAATATCAAATTGTGTCTTAGGTGAAGGTAAATGAGAGAGTGTTACAAAAATTACTACATGAAATTACATGTTAGCACACATTTAGAAAAATATTTACGGGAGGATGGTTGACCAATCAACAAAACCAAAACTTCTGTAATAAACGGAGCACTCATGATTCTAGGAACATAATAATTTAGCAGAGAAATATATTTTAAGATTTGAAAAAAAAACTCCATTTTATCCCAAGGCTATATGTATTTTGTTCTCTAAAGAAATTTGCATGGAAGTAAGTAAACCATTTTTACCAAAAAAAAAAGGAAAAAGATTGTTTTGCCACAAAAAAGCTCTAGATCACCTTTTTATTTTTACGTACTTTTGCAAATATTTTGCATGGAATGTGGTATTATTTATCAACACACTTTCGAATGATAATGAAATCAGTTTGACAACGATTGAGCCATGATGAGTAATTGAGGATCAATCAGAGCATTATTCAATTGTTATGAGCCTAGAGGCAAACACTGTACTGAATTTCCTTAAAATGGTTACATTGTGAAGTAAAATTGTTCAACATTAAATAGTTGAGTTAGGGAAAATTTAAATACTGTTTAAAGTATTATGTTCACAGCCTTAGAATTTTTACATCTATGATTGTTATTAATATTTATGACATGCGTTTATTTTGCAACATATTCAATAAGTTGTACCAATAGGAAAAAGTCTCTGTTATAACTGTGATTTACATTAGGTTAAAAGTATGACTGATGTAATTAGGATGAGAATGTGCTTTCATGTGATCTTTAAAATAAGCATGTATTCATTCACCTCGCTATGTAAAGTAGACACAAATATTTTAGTTTGTTTAATAAATAACTCTGTACAGTTGTTCATCATATTTGTAGGAATAAAATCATGTTTACAAAAACGTTGGAAAACATAATTCTAATTTAAATGCTCTTGTTGTGGTTATAATTTAATGTAAGATTCAAATAGAGTTTTGGTAATGATCACATGAAGATTTAATTGTAGCGCTGCCACAGTTGTAGTGTTTTGGCAAGCCCTCTCTTACAATGTACCTCATTACCCACAGTGCTGCAAATATTGCAAGTAGATGTAAAAGCTGCCATTAAGCAAAAGGATATTGTACATTTTCAGACACAAAAAATCTGATAGAGAAATAGAACAAATGAGAAAATAATGCATTGCCTTCATTACTCACTGTTTTCAAAACATAGCATACTAGCACCAAGTTTGAGCTCAAGGTTTGGAATAGATGATTTCAAACAATGATACAAGTAACTGTGACTTACTTTGAAATTCTCAAAAATTAAAATTAACAAGAATCAAATTCATTTCAAAGCAAAAATGTTCTCAGATTTTCACTGCGCTTGTTTAAATGTTTAACTTCAGACCCTTTCATACTTGAACCTATTTTTTTAATAGATGGTGGTAAATCCACCAGCTCAGAAAAGACCCATTTGTTAGAGACACCACAAAAACCCCTGATCCTCAACTACTCTTTTGATTTATACAACAATCTTTTAAGATAGAGACATTTCAAATAATGACATATTGATGTATATATCCTGGATTTAAAACAATTATTCGCTAAGTGATTTATTTTAGCGAGAACCTAGGTGATTTTAAAAAATGATATTTTTTTGATGCATGATAAGGGACATATAAGTATATTTTAATAATTGGTCAAATAAAACCTTCAATACATAATAATAATGTTTATCAGAGATGCTGTGAATAAAATAGCCAAAAAAGCAATGTTATTACATTAATATTCATTACAATTGTCTTCTCTATGAGTAGCCATTAAATTCAAATGCCAATGATAAGAACTGTTTTAAAGCAATAGAATTGGGCCTATTCCTACAAAAGTCTCTCATTTGCCATTTCCTATATTACCTATGGTATGCAATAGTTTTAGTGTATACATACTTTAATTTATAGCAAAGTTGAGTAACAAGTTGGAAGTTTACATTTTTACATAATTTTTACATAATAATTGTATGTAATTTTTTTAATTGAATGTTTCCTCTGTAAATTACATCTAATCATTAACTCCATACTTTTTATTTCAAAAGTACTTTGAACACAATCAAGTAAATAGTTTTCTTTGTCGCAATGATGGGTACACATCATTGAAGAAAGGGTGAGTTTTCAATTTGGAGCAGTAATACTCATTACAAAAGCTTTGGTGAAAATACAAAATAGTTTCAAGCAATATATCATTGAATTAAAGAAACTCCTGAGTTGAACTCTGAGACACTTAACATCATTAAAAAATTGTTGTGACATGCTTTTTTCCTTTCTAGTTATTAAAATTGTTTTCTTGAAACTATAGGCATTAATCATCTGCACATGTGTGTGTGACATAAATGCCAACTCAGTTTCGGAAAATTCTGTGTTCAGCACCACTCACTACTGCCAAAAATCCACTTCATTACTTCTATCAACATCAATTTTTGAATGGTCTTCATACTGATTAGTTATTAACAATATAAGTAAATTTAGGTTAACTTTCATCTATGATCTGTAATAGCAAATTATGTGGATGATTTTCAAAACGAAATTGTATTTTGGTACACAGTTGAGCTTGGAAAAAAAATCAAAATTATGATTTTTTTGGAAGTATACACAATTTGAATTAATTACCAATTACAAAGAAAAAAAAATCTGTGTAAAAAATGAGAAATATGGCAAAAATTTAGAATTTGCCACAGATTATAATGTTACAATTGATCAATGGATCTTTTTTCAATTTATGCCTATTAAAAATGTCTTAAAAATTGATGGTATTAGTTTTTAAAGTAGACCTTAAAATAGAGTTTAATTTTTAAAAAGTTTAATAGCTCACTCCCATTTCTATACTGCCAGAGGTGCCTCTCCGGCTTATTTAAGTCCCAAGCCGGAGCGCTATATTGTTGTCAGTTGTTATCATCGTTGCTGTTGTTTTCTGTTTGTCTCGCTACATTGCCCTCTGGGCTGTACATTTTCTTCACCCCATGTGTTACTAATAATATAATGATGTATTGGGTGAATTTATAGAAAATAAAGGTTGTGAACATAAAATTAACCTGCTCTCACTTCAAGAACAGTTTTCATTATCCTAATTCTTTGTAGTGATACAGCATCTAAATTCTTCACACAATATGTAACATGAATCTCAAAGAAAATCTCCTTAAATAAATATCATTACAGCAATACCTTCCACAAATTATCAGGTGAAATAGCTTGCATAACCTCTGGACATAAAAATACCAACATTCACTTATGCAAATTCTGGGAAACTGCAGGAGATGCTGCAAAAATAACTTTTAATGGAGTCATCTGCTAATGTGAATTTCAGTGCAACAATTTTACCCGGTCAGGAATGATTTTTATACTACAAAATTGTTGCATTCACTTATGCGTTCTGAGTCAACTGCTTTCTGATTAGCCTATAATGACAATCAACATTTTCATACATAGATGTGATGCAATAAAATTTATTATTAAACCGGTATAGTCTATACAACCCACCATGTCTAACATATAACATATATAAACCTCCCACATGGGAATTTAAAAAAGCCAAGATGACCACAGAATAGTAAAACTATCTATCCCACCATGACCCAAAAAAATATATCAAAATGACATGAAAAAGAGGGCATGAATGGCATTATGTTGTTCTGAATACATCTGAAATTCAAAATGAAGAAAAGTTAATTATTACATCACAATTTATTATTCTACTGCTGAATTAAGTCAAGTGACAACCCAACTGCAAAGAAACATATGCAAAAAGGAATTGTAATTTCATTAATCCTTAGATTATATTTTAAAAGCACAGGGTATCACTTTAAAACATCCATGTAAACCTCAAAAAGTTAAAAGCTACAATAACACTTTACTAAAAATAAAATTTCAAAGGATATAGAAATTTTTGTGTTATCCTTAAATTTTACAAAAATGAAGCACATTGTGGCTGAAAATACTACACAAATTCTAAGATCCGAAAAAATTTTAGAAAAAAAATATTAAGGGAGGTCAATCAGAAAGATAAGCCTTTTAGATAAATTTCATCCTTTTCCCTCTCCTTCCTTCCCATCTACCTTTCATTTTCTTGGAGTCACTGCACACAGAAAGAAAGTAAGTAGGCCATAACTAATGGGTATTTGCATGAAGCAGAAAATATTATGCAAAATTGGTCAAACTAGGCGTGGACTCGATAGGGAAATTCTGTTCCTCCATAACAAAGCAGGGAATAAGGTAGGAATTCCCATGGATGTCATTTATCTGCAAGATTCATGCACAAGTATGGATAGAAGAGGCAGAGGAATGAATAATAATTGAACAGACATAGTTGCCAAGGAAATTACATCTCAATATTTCGCTTCATTCGTTTGATTTCCCGCACAGCTAAAGTTCTTCTCAGAACCATCAACAAAAGGATAATGAGCAAGGAAAATGATTTCTTAGGAGATAACGTTTGGGTTTAGGAAGGGGAGAGGCACGTGTGATACCATTGCAGTAATGAGATCACTAATCGAGAGAAATGTAGAATACAATCAGGATATATTTGCTTGTTTCATAGATTTCGAAAAGGTGTTTGAGAGAGTGAATTGGGAAAAACTAACGAGTATATTGCAGAAAATAGGAATGGATAGGAGGGACAGGAGATTAATCCGCAACCTGTACATGTCTCAGACTGCTCAGGTATGAGCAAGGAATGGAGAGTCAGAATAGGTGCCATTAGAAGTAAGACAGGGATGTTCATCATTACCTTTGCTTTTTTAACAAATATATGGGAAATGAGGCATACAGACATGCCAACTTTCAAAAATGAAAAATCGGGAGGACATGCCAACTTTCAAAAATGAAAAATCGGGAGATTTTTAGAAGTGTATCACGAAGTAATCACTTTTAATTACCACAATATTTGCATGGCACCTTAATCCCTTTATGACACTTTGCCAATTTTTAATGAATGTCACACTTTATTAACATGTTAAGCTAAGTACAATTTGAACAGTTCATCAAGAACGTAAGAAGGAAAAATCGGGAGTCTCCCGCTTAAATCGGGAGAGTTGGCATGTCTGGGCATAGGAAGAACTGGAGATAGGAGTGTAAATCGATGGAGAATTCGTAAAATCAGTTAGGTTTGCTGATGACCAAGCTCTTAATTTGTCAGTCAGCCAAGGGGCTGCAAGCACTGACGAGTGAATTGGAAATCCAGTGCGATAAATGTGGGATGAGAATGAATATTAATTAACAAAGGTTATGTGATTTTCCACAAAGAAAAAGGCTAAGCTAAACATTATAATAGGAAAGCAAAAACTAGAGCAGGTAGAACAGTTCACGTATCTTGGAAGTGTTTTGGACCAACATGGTCAAAGTAATAGGGACATATGAAGGATAATTGTGTTAGAAAAAGTCTTTAACAAGGAGGAGCGAATTGATGACGGGGACTTTGAGCAAGGATGAAACGAAAAGACTTGTCAAAACTTTGATATGGAGCATAGCTATGTATTGCACAGAAATGTGGTCACTGAAGCAGGATGATAGACGTAGATTGGAGGCTTTTGAAACATGGGTGTGGAGAAGAACGGAGAAGGTGAAATGGACCAAAAGGAAATCAAATGAGGAAGTACTAGGTATGATTGGCCAGGACAGAGGTTTGTTGGGAAAAATACTAAGGAGACAGAAAAAATGGATGAAGGGCATATTGACCGGCAGTGTGATGTTGAAGACTAACAGAGGAGAGAATGTTAAGCGAGGAAAGAGCATAGGAATGGATAGGATATGGATGTTGGATGGAATTAAGGGAGAAGGAAGTACACAGAAATGAATAAGGGCTTGTTGTAGAGAAGGATGTTAGGTTGTGTTTTGTCAGGAGAAACTAAATATTTATTTGGTAGTTGTGTCCATTGAAAACCTACTTCAACTGGTAGAATAACTAATAATAATTGTGCTTCATCGGCTATTTTGAAAAATCACACAAAGTACATTCCTACCAATTTAGTGAAACCTTCTTACTTTCAGAATGAAATTTTCTCTTTAAATTACTCAGCTGGCAAAGTAAAAACAACAATACAGACTGCACAATTTATGGTTGAGGTAGAGAAATCTATGCAGATGGCAGCATGGGATTTTAAAAAAATGAGGCTTGTGCCACGATACAATTTTTATGCGCCCAATGGATTCAGAAAATGCACAGAATGATTAAAATAAGCACTTAATTTTAGCTGGTTAATAAGATACATATTGATGATCATTAATATGTACAGTAATTTATTTGTGCATACAAATATATGAGATGTGAAGAAAATATAAATCAAGATAATACACTCAAACAAGATAATTGTTGTATGTATGGATCAACAAAGTAGAAAATATTCGCTTTAAAAATTAAGTTGATATTTAAAGAGGGGTGTTGATATATATTTTTTTTATTTTGCCACATAGGTTATTATAGAGCATACAATTGACACTTTAAGAGGACAAAATAAATAATTTAATGAAATGTTTGAATGTACAATTGGTTAACATATGAAAATAATATTATGAAATAAACACACTTAATGGTTGTAAAATAAAATTTAATGATTTCAGGGATATTATTGTTAATACTAATCAGGTAATCAACAAATTTGGACAAAACCATAAAATACTCTGGAACAGATAGAGCACTTGTAGCAACTAACTGCAAACTGTCAAGGAAATAAATCATAAAAAATATTAGTAAAGACTGTAATGAATACCAACTTTCATATAAAAACCGAAAAACTCTCAATTTAAAGTTACTCTCAGTGAACAGACACAGTTTACTACACACAGTTTTATAAGTAGCAAAAATTTCCAATTTGTTGTTGTTAACAAAACTAGACTATAATGATTTAAAGCAACAGGAAAACTTTGCGATTGGTAAGGTAAGAAATAGTCATTACTTTCCATCTTCTGATGCTTCACTTCCCTCGGCCAATGACTTTTAATCGTAACATCTATCCTAATTTAAACCAAGTCTGGGTAACTTGATCAGTTTTGGGGTGCTTTACTTGCATGGTACATTAGTTAAGAATTCTCTAAAGAGTAGATTATTCATCTGGCACATACCACCAGGTACTCAAGCAAACTGACAGGCAAGGCCTGCAGTGATATTGAACTTTTATATAGCTTGACACAGTTTTTGTAAGCCAGAATATAGCAAAGTTTAGGCAGATGAGCATAAAAATAATCCATTTGCCATTTTTGACCACCCTAGAATAAGTTAAGTGCTTCCTTTGATTCCTCTTTTCAGGGTTACCTGACAATGGCTGGAGGTTAAAAAGGTAATTTAATTTTTCAAAATGTTTGAAAAAGTGGCAAATCATAGATATGCAATTTCAACACCTTCATATGATGTGTCAACTTTACATTTTTGCACTACGCAAACATAAAATGAAAACTAATGAGATTACCATGGACAAAAATTAGGAGGATTACTATCCTTCACCTCTGCCCCATGTTATACCATGTACTTTGTCAAACTCAAAAGCAAGTTTTAGCACATTTGCAGCTCTCAATTATTTTGGATAATCTTGTTTGCTTTCTCATTTCATCGACAAATACTTCTTATGAAGGTAAAACACAACAAACTATGCATTACAAAAAGTTATCAAAGTTGAAACTTTCAGAGAACTATTTAAGCTAAATACAAATACAGGAAGATAATGCTGAGTAGTATTTGAAGTTTTAACTTTCTATGAAAGTAGTTTGTTAGAAAATACTTGGAAGGCCCAATAACTTTAACATACCTCTTGGATTAAGATCATTTTGTATTTGGAAAAGGGAAGGATGGGTGAGATGTTATACATGATGCATTGCTGAGTAAAATAATGAAAGTATTATTGAGAAAATACACATTATCTTTGTTTATATCACAATTGTAGAAAGGGATATGAACATAACATGGTTGCCCAGCATCATAAATGTACTAAAGTATATCTGAATGAACAATAGGAATGTCTCATTAAAATCATGCAATAGAATTAGAGAGATCATGTGAAAAAATTAGAGAGATCGAGCGTAGAACGGATTGATTTAACATGTCATTTTTCCCACAAATGATAAGGGATCAGATTCACCCCCTGGCACACACCCTACCAGTGGCTTGCAAAGTGCTGAAATAAAAAAAAAGACTTTGAAGGATGACAGTCAGGATTACCAATGATTAACAGGTACTCAAAAAAGCAAAATAAAAAGATATAACCGGGAAAGTAGATACAGAGTTGCTCTAAGTCAAGGGCTGACAATGATAACGCTCATGTAGTCAAGCGATGGTACTATTATATTTGCTACAGGTTCAACAAGGATATAAGTGATAAAGCTAATCTCAGCAAAATAATATATATAAGATGCTCAAAGACATATGAAGAATAAGCTAAACATTAAAATAGGAGATTATAAATTAGAACAGGCAGATTAAATCACATCATTAGCATGAAAATAAGCATAATAGAAAAATTCCAAATAAATATGGGAGATGCCGCAACAGCATATTAGCGGAGGCATTTTAATGCATATTAGTAGATGACTCCGTCAAAAAGATACTGTCGCAGCACCTCCAGCAGTTTCTAGGAATTTGTCAGAGGTAAAACACTCTTCGTGTTTAAAGTTGGCTTTAACCTCGTGGACTGTGGCACATGAATATGAATGCCTTGAACATTATGTACAGTATTTTGCCACAACATCTTGTATATATAAGCCCCCAAAATTTTGGAGTGTAAGCCTCGATAGCTTAACTGGCTAAAGCACTAAAAATTTTGCATTGTAATAATACAAAAAATTAGAAGAAATATGTTAACACAAGAATGATTACAGAGGGAAAGAACTAATGCTCAGGACATGGGGTAGAGATATAAAAGGTTAATAATCACTATATTTTCAAACACACAACATCTCATGGTTCAAAAACTTAATCCTAAAAGTATGGAAACAAAGAAAATTTTAGGCAATCAGAGAAGGTTACAGAGTGCTGGGAAAAAGAAGTTTACATTTTCATTTAACAATTCAAAAATAAGTTCCGAAACTGTTGAAGTGAGGCAACAAAAACAATATTATTAATTGAAAATAATAAAACTTGCCTCGTCTTTCACATTGAACTTTTGATACTAATGTTACCATTTACGAGATACTTTGTGGGCAGTCATTAGAAAAATATCACCTAGGAATTGGAAGGCAAAGTTTTAAAATAATCTTACATTACGCAATATTAAGAACAATTCACAAAAAGAAATAAGCAAATATATCAACCAGAGATAAAATCAGCTTGATCATACATAAAACTTCTCCAGGCAATTCATTTTGGCTTACTTCATTTGAAGTAATTGCCTCCTCACCATCAAAAATACAATCAATCAAAGTATTCTACCTATTTTAAAGGTTGGTCCCAAAAGGTTTAAAGGATGATCCCTAGAATTTTTATGTATCGTGGGAACTTGCTGATATTTTCATTTATTCATAGCTTCAACCTGTCATCACTCGAACTAAAAATTCCACCCTCTTCTATTCTACTTCCCCAACTACCTGCCATCACTTTGAACATATCATTAAATTTCAATATTTCCTCCATCCACATCACCTGGCTGTTACGAACTTGCCGAGCAATTTCCTCTCTATGCCCATTCTATTTAAAACCTCAGAATTTACCTTCTTCTCTATCCAACATATTTTCTCCATTTTCCACCACATCCACATCTCAGAAGCCTGCAATGACAAACCAGGTGTCACGCCTTTGAAGCACTACATTCCACATTAAAATCTCATTTTCATTTCACATCTTTACTCATTGTAACCGCTGTCACCAATTTTCTTCTTCATCCAGTAACCTAGTATTGATGATTCTTAAATCTACTTTTGTTGCATATTATATAAACTTAAACATTTGAGAAAAATTAACGGCCTATTATTTCCATAACCAGCTGTTTTATCAAAATACCCTCTGTAAAAGAAATAATATTTTCGACAGAAAATTAGGACCTTTGACTGCTGCGAAAAGGCTATTAACTTCACCGTCAAAATTGGATAATTTTTCCGTTGAAACCGTTTGATAAGACAAAACATTGCAATTTGTCGCCATTCATCTATTTAATTGGCAGTTGAAAAGATTATGAAAATTCAACGGCCACTTTCAAAAACTACGACTGAATCTCAGCATGTTCACTGAAATCCAAAAGTGTATTTTTACATAGGGCAGCGATAATACGGTAGCCTGAAATTCCTGAAATTTTAAATGAACAATTAATAGCATAATCCAATCAAACCTCAAACAATTACAAAATGATACTGACGGGAATATGTAAAAATATAATTTTCTCAAACAATTGTGGTACGCCTTTCTGCTACTCTTTAGCTCTTCCTTTCTTACTGAATCACCACCTTTCCAAAAGCTGGACATTTTTATGAACTAAGATTTAGAATCCATAATAATTTATTTTCGAAATAATGCGCCTAAAGAGCTATCAATACATGCCAAAGCTGTAAGTTAAAATTAAAAATACTGTCGTCGATTCAATAACTTAGTGCGAACACAATAAGAAGAAACGACCTTTGTGATCAATATATATACCTCTTACCACATCAATGTGTGTTTGAACTACAAGTGAAAATAGAACAAATAATGTTGCACGGTTCATTAAAAAAATTAACGCAATTAAGTAAAACATTTATAAACTGGATAATCATTAACATGGAATGCACTCTAAGACCCTTTTACGTACCAATTAGAAAAAGAAGTTAATTCAGGGAAAAACGTTTATAGTAGTTCGACACCCGAAGACAAAAGATAGATAAAAGGATTGGCCTGAAAACGTCTAAATTCCGCTTAAATGCCATAAAAGATAATAACGAGAAATTATCCAATTTCTCAGAAAATTAAAAATGGTAGTGACATCTGTAGACAGGACTTGAAAATTACTCGTATACAAGAGCATCGCTGATAGTAATGTTTACTTATTGAAAAGTTTCTAACCGGAATTTTTTCGTTGTCCTAGCAAACTACTTAGTTTTTAAGCATGTCAGCCCGCGGTGTTAAAAAACGGCAGAAAGCCTTGACGAAATCTCAAAGGGCAAATGTTACGTTCCCTGTCGCGCGAATGTACCGATATTTAAAAGCTGGCACCCATCGACTCCGCATAGGGATGGGATCCCCGGTGTACATGGCAGCTGTGATTGAATATCTGACCGGTAAATGCTTTATTTGTGTCAGTTATGTGCCTCTAAGTGATTTAAAAAAGCGAATTTCATGCCAGAAAGTTTATTTTTATAATGTGTGTTTACACTTGCCAGGCATGCGTATTTTTTTAACGTATTGGAAAATTCAGTTTTTATTCCTCTTTAATGTTTAATTAATTCCCTGAATTAAAACCCTGAATATTCATAGAATCCAATTAAAATGGCAATTTTCAATTATCTGCCTTTGTAGCTGAAGTATTGGAATTAGCCGGGAATGCAGCAAGGGACAACAGAAAGGGAAGAATTACTCCGAGGCACATTCTTCTTGCAATAGCAAACGACGAGGAACTACATTTGGTAATACAAAAATCTCTGCTTTTACATAAATCACCAAAGCATTGAAGTTTTGTGAAGTAATTGCAAAAGACTAAATCATAAATTTCACCTCGAAATTTCTAAGTCTTGTTTGATATGATATTTTATCTCTCTGCAGTTTTCGAATGATTAGTCGAGGCAATTTTGAATACAGTTACATTTTTTTGGAACATTTTTCCATTTTATATTATTCTTCACTTATAAAGTAATTCAAAGATGTAGATGTCAATTACTGGTACATGATTGTAATTTAAAACTAAAAATATTGGGTTTCTTTTCGTATTCTCATTGTTGATGGTCGAAAATGGCATACATTAATCCACTATCTTAATAACGAAAGCATTGCCGAGTTTGTCGTGATGACTCCAATGGTCCATAATATCCTCACCATTATTAATATTTTTCTTCAAGTCTAACATTTTGTGAAAACTAACAAAATTCAGAAACTGAAAAATTCTTCAGAAAACTTTGGAAAAAGCGAAGGCTAGATAAAATGGGAATCACAAAGGCTAAATTTATTGTTGAATAGGTATGGAGATATTTAATATGGAAGGTGAATCTTGTTTATTGAAAAGGGACTATTCATCAGGCAAGTTCTGGGATGTCACATGATTGATTCCTACAAATAGGTGCATTATCCTGTGAATATTTTTTCATTCATTTTTCTATTATCGGTTCAAGTCGTTAAATGAATGGACATATATTGACAAGTTGGTGATGTCTTCTAGGGAATTTTTTTGATAAATGAAATTACATATCCGGTGTGGGGACACAATTTCTCCAGAGACATCGATTATTGAAAGTAGTGGTAGGTTTGAAAAGAGCTCACTTCTGCTCTGATAGTCAGTAATCTCAAAGTTACTTTTTTCTTCTCCAAGTTAAATGGTGCTGCATTCCAGGGTGTGATAGGGTGTACACATGCTTACCATATATTATCATGGCCATAGCTGCAGCTTATATGCCCTCATTACCCATGTGTTCAATGAATTGCATGGTTCTCATTGAAATTATCAACATTGATGCATGCCATTAGATTTCTGAGGCTCCTAAAAATTGTACGTTTCTCTTTATGGTTTTGTAAATGAAACATTTATTGATACCATACAGTTAAAAAGCTATCTAACTTCAACACAGTAAATTCTATTTCCTTTAAATAAACTTGTTTATAACAATTCTGAACAAGTTGGCATAAGAATGGTGAAAATGAGTTCCTTGAGTTGTAACCCAAGAAAAAAATTCAATATTTATCAACAGACTCTGTAGAGATGCACTTTAAAGGTTTTGGTGGAGCATTATATCCCAGGAATGTCAGTGACTAAATCACATTTAGCAATTGAGTTCACATTTCATGACATCTAGAAACAAGTTGTTTACTTAATTTCAGATAAAACTTGAATGAAATCTTAAAAGTTATTAGTAGTGCACGTTTAGTACACAATGAGGGAAATGAATGATAGGTTCTATTATCAGATGTGGGAAGAAGTATAGAAGAGATGTAGACAAGTACATACTATGGTACTAGAAGACTGAAGTATTATAGGGAATTCACCAACACCTAAAAATTCAGCTGTTCAAATTGTTAGGGAGAATACAGTATCTGGAAACCATAAAAAAAACTTAAAAACCATAAAAACATAAAAAGGCTTGGACCTGGCAATTTTGGGAAGTTGTTATTATTTTTTTTTAGAATTGTTCAAGCCTAGAGTCATCAGTGAATATATATTTTAATGTGTTCATTTATAATATATTGCCAATAAAATCATGCCCCCTCGCATGATATGGCAATAAAAAAGTTCAAAACAGTATCCCCATTGACAATTCTTTCAAGGCCAATGGCACTTGGACCTCTTAGCAGCCAAATTGTGTAACTAATTACTGTTTCTATTCAGTTGAGCTTGGTTTACAAGCTGTTTATTTTTAATAAATCCATTTTCTAATATGAGCAATTTTGTCTTTAAGAGGTTCTTTTATCCAACGGTTCTTATTTTATTGAGAAATATCTAACTGCTTTACCTATAAATTTTAAGGGCTGCTATAAAAATAAATTCATGAATCACTGTTATAGGTAAAAATATGTATTTAAAAGTTTAAAAAGCATTTGCTTTTCCTGCCAGAAATATAAATATGGCCAGACTAAGAAAATAGGCTAATTCTTTTTTAAGATAGTAAGAGTTGAAGGATTGTTGAGTCATTATTTCTTATTTAACTCCATAGTTTCAGCCTCAACTTTGTGGAAGTTCATTTTAATAAATGAAAAAGAAAAAATTTGTTCCAATCCACCACTTTATTTCAGGTACATAGGTTTATTTCAGTACCTGAGATAAAGTGGTGGATTGGAACAAAGTTTTTCTTTTTCATTTATTATTTCTTATGATAATGTCTTAAATGAAACTTGCTCATAATAAAATTTGAAGATGGAGTACGAGAAAGTGCTATAAAATTTGTCCCTCAGAGTTCAACATCATGGAATAATATTAATTACTCATTAAACCATCTAACCCATGTGATTTACTAACATTGGAGATATAACACTCCATGTATCAGATGGTATCAACTTTTGAATGTTCTCATTTCATATTGTAATTGATTGTGACTACCATGGTAAAATTCTATAAGTTTTCTGAATTACTCCCTAGATGATGTTTTAACTTTTATGATTAAATTCTTTGGAAAGTCTCATTGGCAATCGGGGGTAAATGAATTTTACCATGCGTATACATCTTATTTCACTCTACTGTCTTACTCTGGCACTATTACAAACACTATAACCTACTAATTCTTCTCCTTATATCCCCAGTAGTTACATAAAAAGAAGGATGGCATTAGGCAAAGAAGCATTCTCAAAGAGGAGGGAATTAATGACAGGGACTTTAAGTAAGGATGTTAAGAAAAGGCTTGTCAAAATTATGATATGGAGAATAGTTTTGTATGGCACAGAAAAATGGTAATTGGAGCAGGGTGATCGGCATGGATTGGAAGCTTTTGGAATGTAGGTTTGGACAAGGATGGAAAAGTGAAGTGGAGAGAACAGAAAACATACAAGAAAATGCTAGGCATGGTTGTGGAGGAGAGGGGATTGTTGGGAGAAATCACAAGGAGACAGGAAAAATGGATGCAAACCATATTAATTGGCAGTGGTATATTGAAGTCTGTAATTAAGGGGAGAATGTTAGACAATGGGGAAAGCATAGGAATAGGACAGGGATGTTGGATGGAATGAAGGGAAAAAGGAAGTATTCGGAATTGAAGAGGGGCGTGGAGTAATGTTGGAGATCAGATTATGCTTTGTAGGAGAGACAAGGGAGTTCTCACTGTACTGTTGTGTAGCCTGTGTGCATCCAAAACCTGCCTTAACTAGTAGATTACCAGCATTAATAATGCATAGATCACAATTGATTAATTCGTTTAATGATCATTAAATGTCATATATGTTTTCAGCTTTTGAAGAGTGTTACTATCGCCTCTGGAGGAGTTTTACCAAAGATTCACCCTGAATTACTAGCGAAAAAGAAAGGTGGTAAATTTGTTGTGGGGAATAACATACCATTAACTGTGCCATATAAGAAAGCAATTGCTACCAAGCCTATGGCCCACAAAAAACCAACAACAACACCTCCAGCTGTAGCTCCACCTCCTTCAAAAAAGATTGCTGCATCTCCACCAGGTAAAAATTCTGTGTGCACCCCATGAGTAGTAATTAAAATTGTCGATGATTTTTCATCAACCATCATAACAAAATCCGATTTAAACATTGCAGCTAAGTTTCTAAGCTGTTTGATCTCATTTTATCATTTGTGTCATTTAATACCTGTTTATTCTACATGATAATATTTATTAAAATTTACTCATATAGCCAGTGCTCTCTATCAAAAGATATACTTTCTCAAATCATATTTACTTCCATATAAATTTTGGCCCTTTTTAAAAAAATGCTTTCATAAATTTCCGTACATAAGATGTAATTTTTAACACACGAGGGTGGTCCCAGAAGTACCTGACCCAACAAAGAAAACACCACAATTTTGGAAAAAAAATTAATATATTTTTCAACATAATCTCCTTTCAGCTCTATAGACTTTTCCCAGTGAGTTCAATAAGTTCGATACCCTTTTTATAATAAAAACTATCTTGCTCCTCAAAATAACCATTAACTGCTGACATCAATTCCTCACGTTTGGAAAATCTTTGACCATCGAACCATTTTTTCAAGTTTGCAAACAGAAAATAATATGAGGGGGTTGAATCTGGCGAATAGGGTGCATGAGGTAGCAATTCAAACTTTCTTTCATGAATTTTGGCCATTGCAATAACGGATTTGTGAGCTGGTGCATTGTCTTGATTAAACAACAATTTCCTCTCAGGCAATTGCGGACGCTTTTGCTTGATTTCTTTGCTCAAACATTGCAATCAATTTGCATAATACTCGCCATTGATAGTTTTTCCTTTTTCAATATAGTCAATGAAATTACCCCAAGCACATCCCAAAAACCGATGCCATGACCTTGCCGACAGATAAAACGGTCTTTGCCATCTTTGGAGCCAGTTCTCCCTTTTGAATTCATTGTTTTGATTATTCCTTTGACTCAGGTGTAAAGTAACAGACCCATGTTTCATCCATGGTTATCAAACGGCACAAAAATTCTGCTTTGAAACTTTGCTCAACACTCAATTGAAACATTTTCACAACACTGGTTTTGCTTGAGTGTGAGCAAACGCAGCACCCATCTTGCACACAGCTTTCTCATGTCCAAATTTTCAGTTAATATGCAATTTACTGCACTTTTTGAAATACCTACTATGTCTACTAGCTTGTGCACTTCCAGTTTTAACTCTTTTAATATGTAATGAGCCACACTTTTTGAAATGCTTTTTATGTTTGCTAGCTTGTGCACTTTCAGTCAACAAACATCCAGTATCACTTTGTGGATTTTCTTCAACATTTCTAGATTTGTCACTTTGATTTGGTCGATCAATGCAATGCTGGTCTTGACAGCTCTTATGGCCTTGTTTAAACTCTGCTACCCAATATTTTACTGTTGTAAACAAAGGAACAGACTCACCTAGAGTAGAATCCAGTTTAGCTTTTATATTGGTAGGGCTGAGGCCTTTGAAATAAAAGTCACATAACGACGATGACCAATTTTCTCTATTCACACAAATTCACTGAAAAAGTTCACTATTGATGGCTGCCAAACAAATTCTAAACAAACGTGGCATCGTCAAACTTAAAATATAGATTGTGTACTTTCTAATAAAGTGATATTTTTCAAATAACTACCACCATCTCTAGGTCAGGCTGGGTACTTATGGGGCCACCTTCTTACATAAAAGAATAAAACTAAGTTAGAAAATAAGCCTATATAATTGCAACAAGACAACAACAGTTATGGTGGATATAAATTTGGTTTAAATTATAATGCATCTAATCCCATATTTAAAAATTAGCAAACCATAGCAGAATAAATTATTGGGGCAGCAGATATAATATGGCTAACAATCCTGATTTGATCCATAGCCCTGCACTGACATTCATTTATAACTACGAGGTATTGTACTTCAAGGAATTTGTGGCTTTCATTACCTATGTTGTGAATTTCTGCAATGATTCTTCCCATTGAAGAATTCTGCATGTCCGGGTTTTCACCGCGTTGTTGTTTGAAGCCGACAACAGTTTCGCCGAAGTTTCATCCGGCGTCTTCAGGTCGAAGATGAAACGTCGAAAGACGCCGGATGAAACTTCAGCGAAACTGTTGTCGGCTTCAAACAACAACGCGGTGAAAACCCGGACATGCAGAATTCTTCAAGCCACCGCCGCGAAAATCTACGCAGCCAGATTCTTCCCATTGTTTGTTTTCTTTGAATTTTCTTGTCTTATTTACAAACACAGGTGTCAAGATTTAAATGCATGATACATGATTTTACCCTGTTTTTTAATGGTTTTTGGTGGACATCTTTCTTCATTTATTTGACACTGAAAATTTCTCTGACAACTCAGGTTTATCCAGGTCATATACTCGTATACCTTATAACACAAGTCCCCATTTTATAAGGTAAATAGGAATAAGGTTTGGCATATAAGTAATAAGTATGAGGTTCGGCATAAGGTGTCCATGTTAAATAGTTATAAATGTATGTTTTATCGCTGAAAATTGAATTCATATCCACGTTTATCACATTATAAAGAGGCAGCCTGCTATCATGAAAAACTGGTACACTCTGGGGAATTGAGTACTTCTGTAATTGTATAAACACTCTATCCTCTAAACAATGGATCATATATTTTTATATGCAGCATAATTTCAGCAAAAAATGTTATGTTAGAAAATATTGTATAACAATGAATTGAAATACTTTTTTTTTTGTTTTGAATCTAATTTTTGACAATGTTATATCACGCACAGAAGATATTTTAATGACTTCACAAGATAAGAATTATTTTTCTCTCCATAAAAACAATTTTTCTAGATTTTCCTATTCTCCAAGAGAAAAAAATTTCATTGAAATAAACTTTCCCATGTTTCAAACAGTTGACACACTGGCCACGTCTTTTATTCTAAAGCTAATACGTGCGGAGCAAAATTTCAAAAATACTCTAAAAAAGAGCAAAGCTCTCTGGTGGATGGGATAATATGCCTGAGCTTACATAATTATTCCTCCAGGTTAGTTGGTCCTATTTGTCACTTCATTGACAGCAAAAATATCTGAGGATCTGAGCTCCAAATTGTGTCACTCAAAATCATTGTGACTCCAAAGTTATTCCCATTTTGGTATTTTGTAGAAAACACTCCATTTTTAGCTACTTGTTATCCACTTAGCTAGGTGTTATAAGAAGAGCACTATTAGAAATGATGAAAATTTCATTGGATGGTTCCTCATCTTCCCTGCAGTGTAGATTTCTGTATCACCTTTTTCCTGTTCCCCAATGTGAAGAAGCACCTTTCTGAAATTTTCTGCTCCCTTTTTCATCATCATAAGCAGGGGTAGACATGTTGAACATGTGTCGACTTTCAATGGTTGAGTCAAATCAATGAAACTTGTACCACAAATATGGTACACTTCAAGCTAACAATTAAACATAAAATTAAAATTTTGCATATTAAAGTTATTTAATATCAAAAGGATGTACTTTTGAAGAATTTTAAGATTACTCTTTATTGAACAGTCCTCACGTTTCCCCTAATTGCAAAAAATAATCCATAGTTTCATTTCATGTAATTATATTCAGCGAAATAAATTCTGCTAACTGGTCAGATAAAGCATTTGAACCTGCCCATCAGAGGCCAGCATGCTTCAGCAGTGGTTAAAGTAGATTTTTTTAAGATCCAAGTAAGAAAGTGTCTCTGAAAGTAATGGAATAAATTTTCACTTGAGGTGGATGAGAAGTTCAAAAATATACCCTTCCTCTTTATGCTGCATGTATAATTATTAATCATAATATCTCTTATGTGGAAAATATTTTTTTCCAGCAAAACCTAACAGAGGAAAAATGAAAACAAGAGATGGTTTGGCAAATTCTCCAGCTGCCTCTGGAATAACAATTCTTTCTGAGAAGAAACTTTTCTTAGGTCAGAAGGTTGGTAATTATATCCCTACATACTTAGAGTAGGCCTCACATATTTCTGCTTTTGTTTTTTGACAACCAAATTTTATGGAAAGATATAGTAAAGGTAATTGATAATCAGCTATTGGGAGATTAAGAAAAAATACAAATTGTTGTTAAAATACCTAGTGCCTAACTATAACTGATAGCAATCATTGGTATAACATTAAAGCTGAATTATTTTAAGATTGTAACAAGTTATTTGAGGTAATAAAAGTGCATTCAATTGGAAGATCCTCTAACCATTAGTGATGCCACTATGATAACAACCAAACATTTATAATTGGAGTATAATGTTATCCTGTGAGCATTATTTGCCATCTGATACTCACATGATGCCATATTTTTGTGGCAAAATCTTAATTAATTTGTTGTTATATGTTGTCAAAGATTTCATGTAATAACTTGGTTGAAGTTCCTATGGATATATGACTGTGGGCAGTTGCAGTGGTACCAAAACACTGCTGCCGCCATCACCTCACATGTCCTTCTTGTTTGTCTGACAAATTTTCTCGCTTTCAGTGCATCTTAATATCATTTTTACTCTCTATGGTCCTGTATAAGCCATATAGGTTCACGGAACCAATGAAACCTCTCCTTGGTGAAAAATGTTTCTGTTTTAACAGTTAAAAATACTAGTTGTGTTATTCAACTTATCTCTAACTGTTAGTGCAGATCTTCCCTTCCTACTTCCTGATAGTGATTTAACCTTGCTGTGTAGTGCACCAATTCACCCTTTCTCTGCAAACTTTCCATACCCTCGCACTGCATCTTCCATCATGCTTCTTTTGTTTCATTTGTTGCCCATCTCAATTTTTTATTTAACTCTTTGTACTTCCTTCTGCCTAACTCTGTATTTACATTATTCCATTTTTTTCTATCATCTATCTTTCTAATCATCTCATCTGTGTAAATATAGAATGAACGTAGCTACGGTCGTCAATGAAAACGAGATGGCCAGGACCGTAAACTCGATTGGCACTAAGTGGTAAGGGGGGGAAATAAAACAAACTTGCACTTACTTGTAACACTTAACACTTACTTGTAACCTGGTTTTATTTCCCCCCTCACCACTTAGTGCCAGTCTTGTTTACGGTCCTGGCTTTCTCGTTTTCATCTCATCTGTGGTCCATGGTTTCCTTGTCCTTTTCCCATTAATTGTTCCTATAGTTTCTTTTGCCGCTTTCAATATCCCTTTTTTGATGTATATTCATGTTTCCTTAATAGTACTCAGCTCCTTACCCTCATCCATGATTTTCTCTAAAGCCTGCCGATACTCCTTCCTTGTCAATCCATTTAATGCTTCTGCATTCCATTTCCTAACCTGCCGCCCCTGTCTTATCTTTTTGAAAGGGACACTACACTCATTTTCCATGTATACCTATGCCTTTTGTGGTGTCTAAACCAAGTGTTTGGTGATGACTAACCCCCGTCTCCTATAAAACTCAATTGCTTTCTCCCCGCAGTCATTCCTGATACCTAAACTGTTGTCCTCCACCTTATCACCATCTATTCCTTTGCCTACCATTCCACATTCCATTCCTTGCCGCATTCCATTCCTCCATCATTATCAAATGTTTCCCATCAGAAACACATGCGATTATGTCCTCTAACTGATCATATATCTTATCGACTTTTTCCACCTTATGATTGCTTGGTGGCCTGTATAACTGTGAATGACCAAGTTCGTCGGTTCTACTTTAATCTCTAATAGTAATATTCTACCTGTTGCTTGTTCTGTATTTACTATGCTTCTTCCTACCTCTTTATATAATATTATGGCAACCCCCCATTGGCTCTCATCCCCACAGCTGTGTATTACTCTATAACTATCACTCCAGTAGTCCTCGCTATCCCTCCATCTCACCTTTTATAAACCTACAATCTATATATTTCCTCTTTCCAGCTCTTGGTTAATATTTAACAGATTTAGGCAAGATGTAGTGGAAGTTAGTCATTATTATAAAAACAAAGTTTGCACTTTTCCACATATTTATTTGTAACGTACAATGTGTTTCAGTTCATCGATCCAATATCAGGTACAAGCCCTTGCCTCTCCCGATGTCAGGGACGACACACGGCTGACTGAACTGTCTCGTAGTTGCCCGGACTCATCTTACTTTCCATCACTTATCCTTTGGAATGATAATTGAGGTGGTTTCCCATTGCCTTCCTCAATAGTGTTTTTAATGTGACACCATCACTCAATGGCTGCTCCATTGGGGTCAGACCCCTTTGCAGCTGCCTTACTGAGGAACAGATGCTGCATGGACTACCTTTTGCCTATGTTTTGGAAAATGTGGGAGGAAGAGTTTATATAGACTGATTTGTAGTATTTATTGGGAAGGAATCTGGCCGGAAAACTTTGTGAGATCAGTTTTAGTTCCTATTCCAAAAAAGATGAAGGTGATATCATGTGAGGACTACAGAGCAATAAGTTTGATTTCCCATGCAACTAAAGTTGTTCTCAGGATCATCAACAAAAGGGCAAATGATTATGTAGAGGATGATCAGTTTGGGTTTAGGAAGGGGAGAAGCACGTGCGATGCCATTGTAGTAATGAGATCACTAATTGAGAGGAATAAGGCATTACTCTTCAAGAAAATACAATCAGGATATATTTGCCTATTTTGTAGATTTTGAAAAGATGTTTGATAGAGTGAATTTGGAAAAACTAATGAGTATATTGCAGAAAATAGGAATCAATTGAAGAGACAGGAGGCTAATTGACAACCTGTACATGTCTGAGACAGCACTCAATGACTGGAAAGCCTAAAAGTGATGACAAGGTTTCATACACACGAAAAGGCTTTTAATACGGCTCTTGAAATGGCTCTGCAAGTGAAACATAAACTTTGTGATGTGTCATTCTACATATGATTCTCAATCCTTAGGAAATTTTTCACTGTACTAGCAAGATGACATCTGGAAGTGTAAACAAAATCAAAGGACTTAGCTTTCCCTTATTCCCATTCCATGTGAGAGCAAATCTTTTTCTGCTTGACAATAATATTGTGGAGGGTGTCCAGTGATTCCTGAATTCTTGAAAACTGGGAAGTGGGAAAGCTTAATATAAAATTTAAATTAGATAGAAAAACCTAGAGAAACAATATTTTTGTTGCAGGCCAAAAGAGTTGATAGTGGAAAGAAAGCTATTCATAATTATTGCTCATTGTGTTATCAGCTAGTGGTGTATTGCTCATCTGTAAACTGATTTAAAATCATTCTATTTACAGCTGACTGTGGTGGAAGGTGATATCACCAGTATATCAGTAGAGGCAATGGTTCATCCCACGAATGCCAGTATAGGCCTGATGGGTGAAGTGGGTCAAGCCCTTGAAAAAGCTGGAGGGAAAGAATTTTTGCAGGTAAAAGATTCTTACAGCCCAAAGGACATATTTTTTTGTGAAAGTGAATGTTTCTTCAGTTTATGTTTTATTAAAGAAATGACTATGTCTCTTGGAGCTGAATCAATGAACTATGATCATTAGCTGAATGTGTTACCCAGTACACAACAAGCTCTCTCCCCTTGATTACTTGAAAAGGCAAAGTAGCAAAGTGAAGTTATTGTTTTTTTTGTAGGAAAGAGTAAAGATATCCTAACTGCATTAATTTGGGAATCAATGTTCATTATAATATTCTTCAATTTACTATAAGCCTACTATCATATATATTCAAATAATGTCACTGTCGTGTTGGTTTTAAGTGAAATATTATTAAAATATAGTTCAGGCATAATTTCTCCCCCGACATTTGGAAAATCCTATTATTAGGTAATCTACCGGTTAAGGTAGGTTTTTGGATGGACACAACTATCAAATAAACAGTTTGTAACACCAAACAAAAACCAATCCAGCAACCTAATCTACATCAGGTCTCTCTTCATATCTGTATACTTCTTTCCTCCCTTCATCGCGTCCAGCATCCCTATCCTGTTCCTGCCCTTTCCTCGCTTGCCCAACATTGGAAAATAATATACTAATCAAATTTTTCTCAACTATTTATTCATAAGCAACATTCATACTCTTCCAAAACATAGCCTTGGCGAGAAAGTAAAATATTTTACACAATTTTTAACATGCTGTTGGTGTTCACTCAGTCATTTGGTGTTTTAAGAACTTGCTACTGTCTGAACTTCTTGAGGGAAATAAGAGGTCATAATAATCTGAAATGTAGAAAAAATAAAACTTTTAGTTATAATTGTTTACAATTTACGCAATATTCTGCACTTAACTATGAACAGTAAAATATACATATCTGCCTCTTAATAATTGTTTTTGGATCAATTGTTGTTTTTCATGATTTTCATATTGCTTTTCCCTAGTGATATTTTCTCTTGTATTTGAAATAAGTGAGGAAATTATGTGGATAAATAAGTTATGTTTCCTTTAGATTTTGCATTCCATTTCTTCATTCCTTAGTGAAAAGTGTTTGCATATGGCCAAGCATTAAAATTAATCATTAATGCATAAATTATGGAATGTATTAACAGGAACTTCATTATTTCAGGAGTTGCACGACCTCAGATCTAGTCATGGTTCTTTGGATTCCACAACAGGTAAAATAACTGATGTTAATCTGTCCTTTGGAGTTGTCTAAAAAATTTTGAAGAGTTATTTCTCATTTTATTTCTATATCACATGGTTATTTAAAGCCCATTACACTAATAATGATCATCATTCTTAAAATAGAATGACTTAGTGTTTTTGATCGTGAAGACAACGTGGGACTGGAAAGGTCAGAAATGCAAGGAAAAATATTGTTCAGAAAAATCCTAATATGCATGAATAAAGTAATGTGATATCCAATGCAACAATTTCAGAGCGTAAAAATCATTCACCTTGACCGGGATTCGAACCTGTATCCCTCAATGTCCATCTGAGTGCTTTAGCCAGTTAAGCTACCGAGGCATCCTCTTAAACTCTGAAATTTTGGAAATTGTCTAAGGTATAAATAGCCAAAGTGTGGCATTAACCTAGTGGACTGCGGTGCGTCGCGTACGACTACGAATGCCTGTGATATTGTATGGATGGTATTTCATCACAACACCTTGTTCCTTAAAAACCCAAAATTTCAGAGAATTTCAGAGGATGCCTCGGCAGCTTAACAGGCTAAAGCACTTAGCTGGACATGGAGGGATCAGGGTTTGAATCCCGGTCAAAGCAAATGATTTTTACACTATGATTTGTTGCATTGAAATGCATATTAGCGGGTGACTCCATTTAAAGTTACTGTTGCAGCATCTCCCGTAGTTTATTAGAATTTAATGAGTTCAAGATATCAATATCTTAAATGTTATACCTCCTATGCCACTCATGTAGTCTCTAGTTTGGTGATTATTCTAAAATTAAATGCTTGTGAAAACAATGGTTGATAAAATACTTGTAAGGGTGGTCCTAGAGATGGTGGTAGTTGTTTGAGAAATATTGCTGTATTAGAAAGTGTGCAATCTATGTTTCAAGTTTGAAGATGCCACTTTATTATTTAGTATTTGTTTGGCAGCCATCAACAGTGAACATTTTCAATGAATTTGTGAAAATGGAGAAAATTGGTCATCATTATGTGATACAATACTTTTATCTGAAAAGCCTCAGCCCAACCAATATAAAAGCTGAACTGGATTCTACTCTGGGTGAGTCTGCTCCTTCGTTTACAACATTGAAATATTGAGTAGCAGAGTTAAAACTGGAAGTGCACAAGCTAGTAGACATAGTAGGTATTTCAAAAAGTGCAGTACATTGCATATTCACTGAAAATTTGGACATGAGAAAGCTGTGTGCAAGATGGGTGCTGCGTTTGCTCACACTCAAGCAAAACCAGTGTTGTGAATATGTTTCAATTGAGTGTTGAGCAAAGTTTCTCGGCAACAAAGCAGAATTTTTGTGCCATTTGATAACCATGGATTAAACATGGGTCTGTTACTTTACACCCGAGACAAAAAGAACGATCAAAACAATGGATTCAAAAGGGAGAACTGGCTCCAAAGATGGCAAAAACCATTTTATCTGTCGGCAAGGTCATGGCATCGGTTTTTGGGATGTGCTTGGGGTAATTTCATTGACTATATTGAAAAAGGAAAAACTATCAATGGCGAGTATTATGCAAATTGATTGCAATGTTTGAGCAAAGAAATCAAGCAAAAGCGTCCGCAATTGCCTGAGAGGAAATTGTTGTTTCATCAAGACAATGCACCAGCTCACAAATCCATTATTGCAATGGCCAAAATTCATGAATGAAAGTTTGAATTGCTACCTCATGCACCCTATTCGCCAAATTTAGCCCCCTTGGATTATTTTCTGTTCGCAAACTTGAAAAAACGGCTTGGTGGTCAAAGATTTTCCAAACGTTAGGAATTGATGTCAGCAGTTAATGGTTATTTTGAGGAGCAAGACAGTTCTTATTATAAAAAGGGTATCGAACTTATTGAACTCACTGGGAAAAGTCTATAGAGATGAAAGGAGATTATGTTGAAAAATACATTCATTTTTTTTTCCAAAATTTTGGTGTTTTCTTTGTTGGGTCAGGTACTTCTGGGACCACCCTCATAGCTCCATGTGGTCAATGAAAAGTAATCAAGAGATTTGAAAAAAGTGTCTCATTGTCTGACATTGATTATCTCTTTTCAATTCCAAACAGCTGCTGTTTGTGCTGGGCATAATTTTCCAGCAAAATGGGTGATACATGTGAATGGACCAACTTGGAGTGAAAGTGATGCTGCAGAAAAACTTGAGAAGACAGTGAAAAGTTTACTTACACTTGCAGACCAGAAAAACCTGAAATCCCTGGCAATCCCTTCAATAGGAATTGGCAGGTAGGACCATTTTAATGTTTTCAATTATTTTAGCACATTTCTAAAAACTATAAATGTGGAGCTCATTATCACACTTCATGGGTCGAGTCTATGTGTTTTGGAAGGATCTATTGTCTTTATTAAGTATTGGAGTATGAAAAATATGGCTGTTGCTGTAGGGAAATTGAAAAGATGGAAGAATGCATGATACAATGGATAATTAGAGAAATATTTCCATTCCTTCTTGACAAATGAACATTTCACACATGTACAGGATGAACTTGGATCATTATAATCCACTCAGTGGTATCTGGATTCGTTTTAGAAGTTTGCAGCAATGGGAAAAGTCTTATCATCCTGAAGTCATCTCTAAATTGGTCAAAAATCACAATTTTTTTGATGTCTTAATATTTATTGCATAAATTTAACTTAATTTTATTTCAACATAGAAATAAGGACAGTGATGTGGTCAGTTCCATTGTGAACAATAATGATAGTATAAAAAAATATATGATAATACATCCAAATATGAAACATTAAACTTTATTAGCTTTTTTTAATCTCTACGGATATGCACTATACCAGTATTCAGTTCGCCATCTAATTTCTACGTATTATGTATATTTTGTATCAACCAAATTTATTTGTAAAATATCCATGCTCTCTCTGCATGACCACAGTAATCAACCTGAAGGATGGTTTTATAGGTGAGGGTAGAGTTATACTCATGCTATAACTCAATGGTGTGTGAAATTAACACAGGGTAGGTGGGACAGTTACTTTCCCTGTACTGCCTGTGGTTTTCCAAGGTAGATGGTTCCCAAAAAAATCACTCGGCTTGGGTGAAGCTGTGAGTACCTATTGTCACTTGTCATTGAGACTTGACCCTGAGTCCTTACATCAGTAGCCCATCACTCTGCCCACTGAATTAAAATACCTGACTAAAAATAATTAATTAGACTCTCACTAGTATCTTTATGCAGTGCCCCTAAGCTACCTGTTCTTCTCAAAGAGACTTAAAAAAAACACCATGTTGTTTTCCCTCATGTGGTTAGTCATGAGATTCAGTTGTTTCTGACTATACCTTACTCTATGACACTAACCTTAATGTTACCACTTTTTTGTGTAAAACATGTTTGAAATATTTTGTGAACATTTTCCATGTTTTCCATTAATGATGTTGATTTTTCTGATAGAATACTCCGGAAAAGGTTGGCTATATTTGGAGTCAATGGAAAAATGCCAGTATCATAATGGTATAGTCCATTAAATATACATACATATAATTTTCATGAGGAGTGTTAGGATACATAATAACTGAAAGGTCATAATGTGAGTGGAAATCATATGCATGCAAATATTTTTTATGGCCTGCCTCTATGTTATTCTAGGTCTAAATCTATGAGTTCCATGATAAATTCTTTTGTCATTTTCTTTTTCTTTAAGCTTCTCTTTGAGAGAATACTTCATTTAAAATACAAAACTACTGGATTCTTTCATGAGTTAATTTATAACTGATTTTTTTCATTTGAATTCCAGGGCTGGATTTCCAAAGCAGCAGGCTGCACAAACAATTTTGAAAGCCATTAGCTCCTACTTTGTCAATGTTATGTCTTCATCCTTGAAGCAGATTTATTTTGTTCTGAAGGATATGGAAAGTATTGGAATTTACACAGCGGAGATAGCAAAACTGGACTCTTAGACATTTGGAACTATGTAAGGCAAGACTTAATTCTACTCTTGAAAAATAATAACTTATAGCTTTAACAAATGTTGCTAAATATCTCATTATAAAGTGATACCCTCATAATAGATTAGCAAATGAAATGGAGGAATTAAGTTTAAAAGTTAGTACATGTTATTATTTCTCGTTGTATAACAGAAAAAAGTATTTCCCCTTGTTTGAAATGCCATTAATATGGCAGGCAGTATTATAATTCTTTGAAATTTTCTTACATCGTTAGAAAATTGAAGAATATAAACATATGTCAGTATATACACAAAGTCAGTGTTTAGACAAATAAATGATTCAATAATTTGATGTATTTAGTCCATCTTACCAGAAAAAGTAGAAAATCAATGAAGTTTGTTGTGGTGGAAAAATTACAAAATATTTCATTTAAATTTTGATAGATAAACTACCTTATTTTGCAGTCTTTCTCAATAAATTGTTGCCAGTGAGCTAATTTATTTTTAAGCTTACATAGTTAGATATGAATGGTATAATTTATAGGAAATGCAATTATTTTATGTCTACAATTGCATACTAGTTTCCTTTAATGTGCAAATTCAATTTTGGTGGAATCTTAAAATAAAATTAGTACAAATTGGTGTTAGGTAATATACATTATCCTGTCCCTGAAAGTGTATTAACAACTGTTAAAAAATTTTAGGTTACAGAAAAGGGATGGAGCTATTGTGGGACAAATGGCTTTGCCAAGTCTTCTCCGTGAATACATGGAAATATTTTCAACTTTTTTATGTTTAGATGTGGAATTAAAATTGGTAGTGCTGTCAACCATGAATTTTTATATAAAAAATGCTAAGGTCTTTCAGAATTTATTTAAAAGTGTAGTCAAAAGAACCATGGTTCCAACGCAGTTGTAATTTACAGCTGCTTTATTTGAGCAACTCAGAAATTCATCTCCCCAGATGAATTTTAGTACCTATGTGATTCCATAATTTTTAAGGTAATTTAATTTAAAGTTTGAAAATATTATAATTGTGTTAAAAGAAAAGTAGTCTATGAATGTATGATGTTGTTAAAAATTGTTTTATTTTTAATTTCTTTGTTATGAGAATTAGTTTTCTCTCCCAAGATTTTATACAAACAAAATTTATGAAGGTTTTTTAGACTACCTTGGAATTCAATTGTAAAAATGTATACTGAGTATAGTATATAGTATACTAGCTATATTTTGGAACCACTCTAGTCATGCAGGCATGGAGTATATGCTTAATTTTGTTCCAAACATGAGTTGCAGTGCAGAAGCATTTAAAGAATTGTAGGTAGGCTTGAATTATTTGAGCATTGTTAATGTTTGTGTAATAAGTAAATCGTTAGTTAATGTGTTAATCTTCACCAAAAACTAATTCATTCAGAAGTAATATGAATATGCATTTTTATTGCTTGATTTATTGTAAATTGTGTTAAAATGATTGGTTATGACTATTATTTTTTAATTGATTAATCAGTTACTGCTAGAACTCTCAAATGGTCTTCTCACATTGCTGTAGTTCTGGATTTTTATAGTGAAGTTTTATGTGCTTATTTTAATCAATGCTAGTCCTGCATGTCAAATTTCTTAAAACTATGTTTCTCAAACTTCCCCTCCAAATTCCCTCGTTGTTGTTCATTTTTGAAGGACGCTTGTGAACAGGCTAGAACTCTCAAATGGTCTTCTCACATTGCTGTAGTTCTGGATTTTTATAGTGAAGTTTTATGTGCTTATTTTAATCAATGCTAGTCCTGCATGTCAAATTTCTTAAAACTATGTTTCTTAAACTTCCCCTCCAAATTCCCTCGTTGTTGTTCATTTTTGAAGGATGCTTGTGAACAGGCCGAGTCAATATCATGACTCAAGTTTTTTGTATTTTATGATTCTTGCATTATTAAATGTCTGGTTTTTCTCTACTGGCTGAGCATGTTTTTTTTACCTAATTGAAGAATGGCTAAGCTTATAATTTCATTCAATAGTGAACCTTATGTTCATGATTATTTTTTTGTGAAAAAGTTTGCTTCTTATTAACCTTGGTCAGTTTGTGATTACTGACTAAACAAGGAGCTGCTGATAGGAATGGCATGTGGTTGGCCTACCAGATAAATAGAACCCAGGATTTAACCCCTACTAATGGTGACAAATACACATGGATTTACAAATGCCACTTAAGAAATGTGCCTAAAAAGACTTGCTCATCCCCCATTCTTTAGGAAAACTTTGTCAATGTTCTGTCATCGCATGCATAAAACTACACTATATTAATTATTTGAAATACCAAATTTGTTTTTATTGAGCTCCCAATTAATAATTTAGTTTTTTAATGTTTCACTTTCATCTTTGAAATGCCATTGTTATGCGTTGTGAAAGGGTCTTCAGTGATCTGATGAGGAGTTAACTTTGATATATGCCTGCTAAATTGATGTTAAGTGTGCATACGTAGCCAATCAAACTATGGGGTGTATGGCATTTGTATGGAGGCAAAATTTAAAATGAACAATACTTCAAAAAGATACTCTTAAAGATTTCTTAGCTACATAAAATCATGAAGACCATTGGAAAGACCTTTTCATGCAATGAATCATGTGCTTTTTCACCACTTCCACCTCATTAGTTGTCCTTGTTTCAACTTCATGGCTTTTCTGAGTAAGAAGTAGAGCTTTTAGGTAGAAGAGAAGTAGAGCTTTCATGTGTTTCTGAGGGATCTGCAAACTTGGATACAAATAAACCATAGAGATGGCTGTGGCATTTCATCATTAAAAAATCCTTTGCTGCCAGTATTTGAGTAAGAGTTGAATATGGAAAAATATGTATAAATATACATATATAAAAACCATACACACAGTAATCAACTCGAAGGTCGGTTTGGTATGTGATGGTAGAATTCACCCAGTATTAAGCCAGATGACATGTGAAATTCACACATCAGGGTAGGGGGGCCAGTTCCTTACCCTCTGCCGGTTATGGTTTCCCAGGAAGATCTGGTATCCAAAAAATCACATAGCTTGGGTGGATCTGCAGGTGCCCATAGTGGCTCACCCGGACCCTCCGGTCAGTAGTCCAATGCTCTACCCCCTAGACTACCGCAATCCATATATATATTATTTACTATTATAATGCAATCTACTGGTTAAGGTAGGTAGGTTTCGGATACAAAATTACCAAATAGATATTTTGTGACTGCTAACAAAACACAATCCAGCAACCTACTCTCAATCAAGTTTTTCTTCATTCCCGAGTACTTCCTTCCTATCTTCAACCTGTCCAACACCTCTATCCTGTTCCTGGCCTTTCTACGTTTGTCTGATATTCTGTCCTCTATTACAGTTTTCAACATCCCACTGCCGATCAATACGCCCTTCATCCATTTTTTCTGCCTCCTTAGGATTTCTCCCGACAAACCCCTCTCCTCATCTACCATCCCTAGTACTCCTTCATTTGTTTTCCTTTCAATCCATTTCACATTCTCCATTCTTCTCCACACCCATATTTCAAAAGCCGTCAATCTACTTCTCTCATCCTGCTTCAGTGGCCACTTCAGCACCGTATATAACTACACTCCACATCAAAGTTTTGATAAGTCTTTTCTTAACATCCTTACTCAACGTCCCTAGCGCAATTCTTCTCCTTACTACTTTGACCATGTTGGTCCAAATCACTTCAAGATATGTAAACTGTTCCACCTGCTCTATTTTTTGCTCTCCTGTTTTAATGTTTAGCTTAGGATTTTTCTTTCTGGAAAATCGCCTAACATTTGTTTTATTTATATTGATTCCCATCCCATTTCTATTGCACTAAATTTACAATTCACTCAGTAATGCTTTCAACCCCCTGGCTGACTGGCAAACTAGGGCTTGGTCATCAGCAAACCTGATTTTACAAAATCCCCTCTGACTTTCATTCCTACTTCCAGTTCTTCCCATGCCTCTTTGATCATTTCCTCCATGCATGCATTGAACAGCAGCGTTTATAATGGAAAACCCTGCCTTACACCTCTTCATAACATTGCCCATCCAGACTTTCTGTTCCCCACTTGCACCTGAGCAGTCTGAGACATGTTCAAGTTGCGGATTAGCCTACTGTCTCTCCAATCGATTCATATTTCCAGCAATAAACGTAGATTGGAGGTTTTTGAAATGTGGGTGTGGAGAAGAATGGAGAAGGTGAAATGGACCGAAAGCAAAACAAATGAGGAGAAGTACTAGGGATGGTGGGCGAGGAGAGGGATTTGTTGGGAGAAATCCAAAGGAGGCGGAAAAATGGATAAAGGGTATATTAATTGGCAGTGGGATGTTGAAGACTGTAATAGAGGGGAGAATGTTAGGCAAACAAGGAAAGGGCAGGAACAGGATAGAAATGTTGGATGGGTTGAAGGGAGGAAGGAAGTACTCAGAGATGAAGAGAGACTTGATGTAGGTTGCTGGATTGTGTTTTGTTAGGAGTCACAAAATATTTTTTGGTAGTTGTGACCATCCAAAACCTGCCTTAACCAGTGCATTACTTAATAATAATCATATATATGTATGTGTGTATATATATATAAACTATGTCACAGCTTTTTAAAACATAGTAACACAAAGAAAGGACACTACATATATATATATATATATATATATATATATATATATATATATATATATATATATATATATAAATATTATGAAACTTTTGTGAAAAGGTCACGATGTGAATAATAATGTTTACCATGATTGCACTGGTGAACAAAAACACAGAAACTTACAGAAAAGAAAATTCACACATATTCTGCATTTTTGGTGGTAGTGTCACCTATCTCAAAGGATAGAAGGAACTAAGAAGTTTCAAGGGAGAGAAGGAACTATTCCTTCTCTCCCTTGAGATTGGTAGGAGTGAGTATGAGTGAGTTGTTTTGTGTGTTTTATGTATGGCACAATAGGACCCAAAAATGAAATAGGTAACACGTAAAAGTGCTCTCACATTTCAGAAATTTTAAGTTTTCAACCTTCTTCAGGTCAGACTCAGAGGAGGCCCAGAGAGTCTGACCTGAAGAAAGCCGAAAATTTCTGAATTGTCCTCGTAAATATCTCCTCAATTTATTTTCAGCCATTGGCATTTATATTTTTGAAATGTATGAAAATTTAATTCCATTTTGCCGACAAAAAATGTTTGGCTAGTTAAAAATTCTGCCACACTAGCCTGTTCCAGAAAACATGGATAAGATCCAAGATATGACATTTACATTTGCTCAAGAAATTCTAAATTGTATCTCAAAATGCTATATCTCATTTAAATGTACATGTTGTAGTTAGTATCGTCCATGAAATTTGAAGTATATATGGTGTTGCTAATTTGAATTTCAGCAGCTGTTTGTTTAGAGAATAGAGCTGTTATTCATATAGATGTTCATTTTTTAACATTTGTTGCAAAATAATTTTGGTATGTTTTACCTTGGATGGCATCTCATTGAGAGAAGCAATTAAGTATGCTGCAGCTTAATGGTTATTTGATTTTTGCATGGAGTGTATTTGGGTATATTTTTTCAGTGTAGTGAAATTCTTTATGTGAGAACTATGATAGATTGGCAGAGAATAACCTCACAAGTAGTACTCTTTTAACTAAATTTTATTAATGCCTAGAGATAAATCAAACTACTTAACATTCTATATGCTTAGAATGTTGTTTAATCTTGATATAGGAAATAATTACCAGTTTTTAGTTTATTCTTCATTATGTTATATTCTTAAAATTCTCTTTAGCAATTTCTTCATTACTTTAGTGCATAAATGTTGAAGTTTCAGTGTAGTGGACATTTATTACATAATTGATATGTGCAATGATCCGCATATGACTTAATGTGATTACGGGAAAATTTACGAAATGTATCACTCTAAAAAGGTTTGATACATGTTGAAAAATTTAATTTTTTCTTTTGAGTTTGAATTAAAATATCCATGTGATTATTTCAGTTTATTATCAGGTTTAATATATTGATTATATTGCCTTATTTATTTGAATGGTTTGGAAAATGCTAGTAATTATGTTACATAGCTTTAAATCCATTCCAAAAATTCTGTCAACCAAGATAATTCAGTGGCATATTCTCAAGTGTTCATGTAAGTTGTATCTTTAGACACAGGTATAAAGAAATGATGTTACACAGAAATTATGATCAACAAAAACGAAAAGTTATAAATCAATATTTTTGGAAGTAGAGAGTAATTCAATGCTACATAATTAATTCATTCATATTAAAAGTTATATATCAAAGTAAATAGTTAATAATTCCATTAAAGTAAATGTTGAATAGGGACCATAAAAAAACAATGTGGTTGATGCTGTTGCATTATAGCCTTCTTTGTAATGAGATGAACAGTGATCATGCTTATTTTTTTACCCTTTAATTTTAATCTCATATATATTCAGCAGAAAATGGATCCCATCATCATGCACAGTCATTTCAGGGCAGAAGCCAATCCACCTACATACATTATTTTGATAATTTTTACTATGCTCTTAATATCATTAATCCATAGATTCACAAAATACAATGGTACACTATTTTAAGTTAAAGTACTGCAGAATTTAGGTTAACAAAAAGGATTATGATAACTCTTCCAACAACCATTAGGCTATAATTGGGTTATGTGAAATGTTAGAACTCAATCCAAAGTAATTTTACTTCACATATAGGCAGTAATATAGTTATGAATATAAAATGAGCCGCGTCTCTCTCTCTCCCTCTAATAGCCCGTTTCCGTGCTCTAGAAAAATTTTCAGTCCAAAAATATTAAAAGGGCATCTCTGAATGACATATCCAAACTAACCAACAGATCTGAGTTTTGCATTTTCATATGGAATTTATGTAAATTCCTCTTAAAATGGATGCAGTTGCATTGGTTGGGAAGGATGCCTTACGAGTTTCTCACAGAAATATTGTTGGATAGCATGATAAATCTTTATAAAATATGAATTATTGATGCGAACTTTACCATACCTAATTTTAGAAAGCCCTTAAACCTGATTACAGATAATTTTCACAAAGAATAATGATCTTTGGTTGTTTCATCCACTGCCTTAAACATTTTGAGCCACGACTTAATTTATTTATTGGGAATATGAGGGCTTTGTGTATTTCTGGAAAGAATCTTTCACAGATGTGTACTTTCAGTGCAATTTAAATATGCATAAGAAGAGCCATAGTGGACTCTTATGGCATCAAAATAATGAAAGTCAAATATGTCATAGTGAATTAAATTACCATGATTAAAATTAATGAAAGATTCCTGTTCTGCAGTTTAAAAATACTCTTAGGAAAACAGGTACTTACAAAAAATATGATCCCAATGTAAATCACTGTTCGTCTCAAACCCCACTGCAACATGAAATTAAGAGCTATCATGTCCTCTTCGGCATTGTCTCTCATACAGGTCATGAGCCGTCTCTCACCATAGCTTTCTCATTATCGGTGAGCCATTCAATATGATTAACCATCATCAATTGTTCTTTTCAGTCTTAGTGGAAGTTTACTTTGTTATGTTTTAATGCCACTTGTGACAAAAGATAGGATTTGTTCTTCCCATCATCTAAGAATGTTGCTAACTTTTAGATGTTAACAAAATGATACAATGGCTTTAAAATGTACAAAAGTCTCTGGGCTACACAAAAAATATTCTACCTCGAAATATTGTGCTCCCAGGAGTTGAGCCTTATTTGTTCACCTTTAGATAGATGTATACAAAATTCCTAGTTCAAATATAATGAAAATACTCCTGGGAAATGAATTCATTTATGTTAACTAATTTTGTAACACCTAAGTAATTTGCTTCAGAATTCCTACATAGCAGTTCATCCATGCCAATATTTTCCAGTCGAGTATATTCCACTTTATTTCCATTTAAAAGCCCAATGGTTGGTTAGAGGATCAAGAGTAACACCATTCAATTTGTCTAAAGCTTCATTATTTGATATTCGTTTACAACATGAGGATGCTAAGTAAAAAAAAATAATTTCCTACAAATTTTAATTATAACATTACCCACCCACTTTAGAATGATACTGGCATATTAGATGCGGATGCCGCTAGGTGTTCAGGTTTGGAAGTATACATTATCATCGCGAAAATGGTTTTCTAACAAGTCTTCAACACACACTTCCAGATCGAAAATTATCAATAACTTCTGATGGCACTATGATTCTTTCTCACAGAAAAAATTGTTAATTTCACACTGGACTGCTAAAGGTCACTAGGTGTGACATATGTTGAATGCCACTGTATAAAAGCTATAGTTTTTTCCTTTAACTTCATGAGTTCAGGGTTTTAAGATCCTCAAAAATGTGTGGATTAACAAAGGATATAAATTTCGTCCAATGTACAAAACGGCAACTTCACCACTTTAATTACCTTAGTTGTCCCAGTAAATTCATTGAATGGTGCAATGATACCTTTAATTAAATAATAATAGTTAGTTTTTGGCTGTAAATTGTTTTATGTATATTAAGAAGTACGTATGTAATCAATGACTGTTTCAATTGTAGTTATTAAAATGTGTCACTTACTGTAAAAACATATGTAATCTCGTGAGGTATTTGTACGTTTCATCAATTACATATTTATGTTTGAAATGAAGGTAATGATGTAAATTGATACACCTAAAAACAATGTCAAAATAGTCATTTCATGCAATGAAAGACCATTCCCATGATTATTTTTTGTTATTTGTAAACATTGTAAATTAAGGAAAACGTGAGCACTTAGTTTTGTACAATCTCCAAATAAAATAATTTATGAAACTTACCATTAACTTTAATTTTAACATTTCCGGATCCCTCTACGATGAGAAAATAAAACATAAGGATCACTAGTAAACTTTATTGCTTAAAACCGGTGATGTTATTTACAAATGATTCACATACAGAAATTTCAAAGCTATACCACAACCCACATCATATTTTACAGCCTAAACTCTCCTCCTAAAAATTCATGTTATGGATTTGTACACTGATAGTTTCCCGGAAAAAATGTCATAATCAAGCCTGCAACAGGGTTAACTACTAAAATTTAACATCGCTGTGACTTTAAAAATCCACTACAATAATCACCCGATCTGACATATGATTAGATCTCGAGTAGGTTCGTTTAAAAATCACACTTTATAACCTAGCCACTGAGTCAATATAGTCAAGATATTTAGTACCGACTCCTATTAATGCCACACTTGATGTTAACCCTAAAATGGTACACACACAGTTTTGCTCGGGTAAAAGACTACGGATAACAGCCCACAAGAGAACAGAACCAAAACTGAACACCACTGCACCATAGGCACTGAAAGAGAAGCAGAGTGTTACGACATTAACTTGTAGAAAAATTATCCAAAGTATATATGTTATTAATTATACCTGAACAAAATTCGCTGATTAAGAGCTGCTGTCCGAAGGTGTGGTCGGTTATAAATGTAGAGACCAGAACCAATGATGGAATTGGCCAGCAGCATACTAGTAATGTCGCTCCGGGGCATTACTCTATTAGAAATTGAGAATAAAAGAAAATTTCATGAACTTTGTACGTTGTTGAGAAGTTAAATTTAACAAATAATGATTTGCCACATACTTCGCCACCAGATTAGGGTTAACAACATTAACCGACAAACTTGCATAGCTCGTTGCACTTTGCAGGGGCACATAGAAAAATAAAATGTTATGTCTAGTTAGGGGCTTTAACCCTAACTTGTCGAAGAAAGAAAAGACACACTTTTTAGGACTGCTTTTAGCTGTACTGGCCATTGCAATAGGGAAACGGTTAATTCACCGTAAGGACAGCAATGAATTCACGTTTTCCTCCCCTAGAGTTCCGTGTGCTATCGAAGTATGTACATAATCGAACCCTATATGAATCGATGTATCAGATGAGATGCAACATAAACAATCGAGAACAGAAATTGCGCATGTGTGGTTTGTATTTGTATGCAGAGACTCCTGTAAGAAGCATTTAATTTGACAGAATATTTTGCTCTTTGCTGATTTTTATTTTCACTATCGAAGATGCCGCGTATAATGATTAAAGGAGGTGTTTGGAGGAACACCGAGGTAAGACATTGGAGTTGTAAAATATATTATATATTGAAATCCCGTTTGTTTATTAATGTTGTTTAATGACCTTCATTCATTATAATGACTATTATAGGATGAAATATTAAAAGCGGCTGTTATGAAATATGGAAAGAATCAGTGGTCTCGAATCGCATCGCTCCTACATAGGAAATCCGCGAAACAGTGCAAAGCTCGCTGGTATGAATGGCTAGATCCAAGTATCAAGAAAACAGAATGGAGCAGAGAAGAAGATGAGAAGCTTTTACATCTAGCAAAATTAATGCCTACTCAATGGAGAACAATTTCTCCCATTATTGGCCGGACGGCTGCTCAGTGCTTGGAAAGATACGAATACCTGCTGTGCGTAGGATGTGACACAAAACTCCCAATTCCATAAAGTATTTTCCTATGTTTAGAGTTAAAATTCAAATTGATATAATCATTACAGGGATCAGGCTCAAAAGAAGGAAGAAGGCGAGGACGCTGCAGATGACCCCCGAAAATTGAAACCTGGAGAAATTGATCCTAATCCAGAAACCAAGCCTGCTAGACCAGACCCAAAAGATATGGATGAAGATGGTAACATTCGCCCCTATCTCGACGTGTTGAATATATAATAATAAAAGAAATGGAAATTCTAGTGCTTCTTGACTACTGAAATAACGCGTTTTTGTAATTCAACATATTTTCAGAATTGGAGATGCTTTCTGAAGCCAGAGCTCGTCTCGCTAATACTCAAGGTAAAAAGGCAAAACGCAAAGCTAGAGAAAAGCAGCTTGAAGAAGCCAGAAGGCTTGCTGCTTTGCAGGTAAACATTTACCCAGAATTATACCTCAAAATTGAATGCTTACCAGTGGTTTCTAACTGCATTTTTGAGTTTATTTACGACATGAAAGTTAAGAATTTATTTATTTATTTTGTCATTTTTTAAAAACGGCAGCAGCTAATGCAATTGAAAAACGTGTCTTCTTAAATACAGCTAGTAAGCTATACTTTTCTAGGATGATGGCGCAGAGTAACCAACGTGTATTAATGCAACAATACTGCTGTAATTTCATAGTGCCCATATGTGCATCAAGGAATGTTAAACCATCAAAATTCGAAAATATTCAATATTTATGTTGGAAAATGTACTTATTTCGCGAATTATAATTTTTGTTCATTTCTACAGAAAAGGAGAGAACTGCGAGCCGCTGGAATTGAATTGCCTCCACGAAAAAAGAAGAAACGAGGTGTTGACTACAATGCAGAGATCCCATTTGAAAAACGACCAGCTCCAGGTTTTCATGATACGAGCACTGAGGAATATGATCCAATGGCTCCTGACTTTGCTCGCCTGAGGCAACAGCATTTAGATGGGGAACTACATTCTGAAAGAGAGGAGGTAAAGATTTATGTCTTATGAGACATGTTTAGTTCTAGAATCAAGGCTGCTAGAAATAAGTCCAAGTCTTAGTTATTTTTAATTCAATAATTTAGGTGTTTATTATTTTACTATGAAGGTATTTATTTCCTTGAAAAACATCTCCATGAATGGAAGATCTCTAGATGTTGCAAGTGCTAGCTGTTGTCCATCTAAAATTTTAAATTTCGAGGCGGTTTTGTACTGTGAAAACATCTAACTTTTTGTTTAAATCCAAAGGCATCGGTGAATGGAACAAAAGAAAGCAACAGTAATGTCTTTAAAATAAGTTACAGGGATGCAGCCCAGTGTCCATAAATTCTTATCAGACCCAGATATCTTTCCCTCACAGAAAAAATTAGCGTACTGTTTATGTATGCATGGCACACCCATTCAGTGTGTGTGTGTGTCAGTGTAATTCTATCATTTTGAAGTCTCTGATCTTTATTTTTTATCATATATTTGTATAAAATATCCTGATATAATATTTTGCTGTACATATTCCATTAACACAAATTATTTTCTTCCAAATTCTGATAAACCACATGCCCTAGAAACAATAAAAATTTTGATTCATACCGATGAAGAAAGAGGAAAAGTTAGTTACTGGGGAAGGTGAAATGGTGCTGATTCCCAGCAGAAAAAATATGTCCTTGACCTGAACTAGAAGCATGAGTTTTCTGCTTGCCGAGTTGATACTCTACCATTTGAGCCAGCAAAGAATCAGAATTATAGCCATTGGGGGGGGGGGGTTAAAACAAACAAGTGCCTTGAATATTTAGCCAAGAAGTGGTGCTGGGTTCCACATACTGCCAGAGAAATGGTTGGACACACAAAGTTTACATAGCCAGAAGAAAGAAAATAACCATATTGACTAATATCCAATTAGGCAAACCTTTGGGTTGGCAGGTCTCTGCCGGCCAACCCAGGGGTCGTAGGTTTAATTCATCCATAGGTAGGTTTTCCCCCATCCATAGGTAGGTTTTCCCTCATCCATAGGTAGGTAGGTTTTCCTCATCCATACGTAGGTAGGTTTTCCTCATCCATAGGTAGATTTTCCTCATCCATAGGTAGGTTTTCCTCAATCTAGGGTATTTGAGTCTTTCTGTCGTTATTTTCATGTTAAATCCGATTTTAATGCCAAAAAAATGGCTGTTTTTGGATGAATTATAAATAAAAACACAGTATTCGGTTTGGTAGGTGATCGTAGAGTTCACCCGATGGCATGTGAAATTCGCTTTTCAAGGTAGGAGGGCCAGTTCCTTTCCCTGTTATGGTTTCCCAAGAAGATCTGGTACCCGAAAAATCACCTAGCTTGGGTGGAGTGCCTTGCCCGGAAATTGAACCCTCCAATCAGTAGTCCAACACTATGCACTGGACTACCACGACCCACGAATGCTAAATATATAAAAATAAATCATTAGGTAGGCAATGGTGTAGCAATTCACTCTATATATATTTTCCTGGGTTTATTCTACTGTACCCACTGAAGTGCAAGCATAGGAAAATGAGGAAGTGCATAAGAGTGTTTGCCATTTATATTTTGTGATGGTTCATATGATTGCTGTATGGTGTGTAAGCCTATGTCATTTAATTTTTTCTTTTGCATTACCATTGGGTTTCCTATTTAAGAATTTTTGAAAGCGGTAATCACAAGAATTGTTGGATCGCATACATGCTAGGATAAAATGTATGCCTTCCCATCTTGATGTTATGTTTCTGCACTCAACCAGTAACATCATCATCATCATAGAAAGTGTCGAAGCTTTACTATTTTATGTGTATGTACATACTTTTTTCCGGCTATTACCTGTTTAATGAGTAACTTTCTTTTCTTTTTGCAAAATTAGTTTTCAATCAAAATATGGTGTAATTCAGGCCTTCCCTGTGATTTCTGATTTCCCTGGTTGATTTCAGAATCATATAACTTAGAAACTTTGATATCTCTGGTCAAAATGTTCTGTCAGTTACTGAGACTAAAATATTGTGAGTAATTATTACTTTGGCTAAAATATCTTTTATTTTACTATCATTTAGAGAGAAAGGCGAAAGGACAAGCAGAAACTGAAGCAGAGGAAGGAAAATGATATCCCTGTGGCTATGCTCCAGAATCAAGAACCTGCTCGTAAAAGAAGCAAGCTTGTACTTCCTGATCCACAAATATCAGACCAGGTACAATAATTAAGAGTAAATGTACAAATGAGAAGTTCAAAGATATTTTTACTTCTGATGACCTATCAGTCAGTTTTTTATGGCATAAAATGTAATGTGAATGCTGGTCAGTATGGACTTTTAAAAATTAAACAACTTGGCTTTTCCACTTAAAATTTTTTATTCTCACAACCTAGGTTTCGTTATAGTATAACATCATCATGACCTGATGATGTTACACTATAAGGAAACCTAGGTCGTGAGAATAAAAAATTTTAAGTGTAAAAGTCAAGTTGTTTAATTTTCAGATGTCAATATGAAGATTTTCCAACAAGTTATGCCAGAAACTGGTTTATTTATGTTCATTCATGTGTATGGGTCAAGAGTTTTAATTTATTCACAGTAATATATATGTTCAGAATCCATTTACTGAGAGTGAATTGTGTTGGTCATTCATTTGCTGGAACTGTACTAAACCAGTTGTTATTAACCTTCAATTTTAGGACGTCGGCACAAAACCTTTTAACCCTCTAGGTTCCAAAGTTGCTGTGAGCGATGCAGATGAATTTTCTCAAATATGCCAGCATTGCTCTGGGTAACCCTTTTCTTGATGGCTTTTATGTAAATAATTATTGAAAATTGCGGAGTATAAGAGGAGGCCTCGGTAGCTTAACTGGCTAAAGCTTTTGGCCGGACATCGAGGGATCTGGGTTCATATCCCAGTCGAGGCAAATGGTTTTTACCCTCAGAAATTGTTGCTTTTTGCAATTGAACATTTAGCAGATGACTCGGCATAAAGAGTAACTGTTGCTGAATTGCAGATGACTCGGCATTACTGTAAGAGTAACTGTTGCTGAATCTCCCACAATTTCTTAGAATTTGAATAATTCTTATTTTTATGCTATATTCTCCATTTTTGTACCTCATTATATAAGTTTTATTAACTTTTCTCATGTTGATATAATTTTCAAGTTTTATTTTCATTTATATGCTGCCATAACAATTCTGCTGTAATTTTTCTTTCGTTTTATATGATCCTTTTAATTTAATTTACCATTGCAATAATCGTTGAAAGTCTATGCAGTGTTCATGATAAGGAAGCTTTTGCAAATGGATATTTTCATACCTGCTTGGTTTAGCCAAACAAATTTTTCCAGTCTCTCAGTGGAGTAGTCTTTGAGACATTTTACATCCTCATCTATGTAGATATAAATTTATTATGGATATGATATAGTGTGTGGGACCTTTTGTCATCTTAACGATAAGTATTTCCCATGGGAAGACGTTCACTACCTCTGAAATTTGAAGTGCTGCATCTTGGAACCTATGTTCCAGTGACAGAAACATAGAGCAGCATCCTTGAAACATATGGCCTCCTCATTTGAAGAAAAGAGGACCTGATATTCTCTGACAATGAGTCAGACTTTCCAAATAAGGGGGATATTATGTACTCCACAAATGCTGAATGCACTCAGGATATCCCACTTTTAAACTGTCAACACTTTGAAAGTTTATGCTGTGCCTCCTTGCCATTGCAGAGCACACTTGGACCAGACCAACCCACAATATTGACTTCAAAATCTCTGTAAAATAATCATAAAAGAAAGACATTGCTTCCCGCATCCCTTTTGGGAAGTCATGGAAATTGCAAAAAGTTGACCAACTTCAATGGAAAAGATAGTTACACCCTTTCCAGTCCCTTGAAAGGTGTTTTCAACCAGAGAGCAGATGGTTACTCAATGGGAGTGTAATGATACCTGTTATTTATAATGCACACTTAAGTTGGCATTAAAACCTTGTGGGGAGTGTATTCAGGTGCCTAATAGAGTAAATACGATTTTAAATGCAGGTGCCACATCTACAGGGTTCGTCCGGAAAATAAGTGTACTGAGCTCAGGAAAAAAAATGTATTACACTTTTACATATCTTAAGCTAATATTCCTCAAAATAGGACCCTTGTGAGTGGATACACTTGTTCCTGTGGCGTTCCCATTCCTGGAACGCTCCCGCGAAAGCATCATCGGGAACCTCTCGAAGACAGGTCATCACGGCCTCTTTGACAGCGTCCAAAGTCCCGTATCGCATTCCTTTCAAACTCCTCTTTATCTTCGGGAAGAGAAAGAAGTCCGGTGGTGCCAAGTCCGGGCTGTAGGGCGGGTGCGGCAGCATTGCCACGCCGTGCTTGGCCAAGAAGTCCGACACGACAAGCGCGGTGTGAGACGGCACATTGTCGTGATGCAGCCGCCAGATGTTTTTGATCGCTGGCCAGACGCGGGCGACTCGTTTTCGAAGCCTGTCGAGCACTTGGACGTAAAATGCAGCATTTACAGTTTGTCGTTCAAGTACAAATTCGTAGTGGACAACTCCCCTTTTGTCAAAAAAGACAATGAGCATCATAAACTTATTTTCCGGACGAACCCTGTAGGAAACTTTGACTAAAAGTTAAGGCTCGGTGATTTTGTGAATACCATAAGTTTACTTGAAATTGCCGGTGGAGTGGGTGGGTGGAAAAAGGAAATGGCTCCGCTATCCTAAGTTTTAAGTTTTTATTCATGTTATTTGAGATAAACTACATCATCGTGGATCAAAACCAATTTTTAGGGTAATTGATGGTGCTTAAATGTTGGTTTGCCGGTGCCCCCGTTTTTTCCGAACCATCATTTAAAAAAACACTTGTAGTATAATTTGATTGGTTGCCATGAGTTATAAGAAGGATATACTTTTTCCACAATAGGAACTGGAACAAGTTGTGAAGCTTGGAAGAGCAAGTGAAGCTGCTAGAGAGGCAGCCACGGAAGCCAGTGGTGGTGCTGCATCTGATGTTCTCCTTGCAGATTACACATCATTGTCTGGAAGCGGTGGGGCATCTTCAGCCCTGCGTACTCCAAGAACACCTGCTCCTACAACTGACAAAGTTTTACAGGTACAGAAATCACCTGGGTATCCAGTGAGCCCAGGATCTAACCTAGACCTACACATTTTCTGGGTATCAATTCTTAGTTAATTTATATTTCATTGTTTGAAAATACAATTGCATTGCACGGTTGGCATAAAAAGTTTTTCACATAAATGCTGATGATGAGAAAATTAAGCTTCTTAACCTTGAGTTAATATTTCAGCATTCAAATGCATTCTCATTTTAAATGCATGTGGAATAATCACCAATATCAGTTCATGAATATTTTAAAATAATGGAAGAAACTAATCATTCGGCAATATTTTTAATTTGTAGACTGCCTTTGAAGTGGTTCTGTCAAAGAGCCATACTGTAGAGTAGAAATATGGTGGAAGAATTTTATTTTGAAAGTCATGGAATTTTTTTGTGAAATTTAGTTAAATGCGTGAATATTTTTGTTTGGTTGTTAATGGCAAACTCCATACTCAGAAATATTTATTCCTACTTGCAGGAGGCTCAAAATATAATGGCTCTGACACATGTTGACACTCCACTAAAAGGAGGTTTGAATACTACATTGCATGAGTCTGATTTTGGAGGGGTGACTCCTCAGAGGGATGCACTCACCACTCCCAATACACTTTTGGCTACCCCTTTTCGAAGTGTGCGTGGTGCTGATGGTAAGAACATTACTTATTGTATATATGCTTGACATTATAAAATTACAGTTACAAAATGTTTATTTGATAGTTGTGTCCATCCAAAAACCTACCTTAACCGGTAGATTACCTAATAATAATATACTTGACACTTTTATATGGTGAGCAGGTGGAAAACTATTAATGATGCACGTAATCCCACTTGTCGTCTTCCTCAGCTTTTCCCAATTTCTTTCATTTACTATTCAACTCATAGTATTCAATCCCCACTTAACAATGTGTTTGCATGACAAGTCACTTCACTATGTGCCCTGTAAAGAGGTCTTCGTTGACTTAATCATAGTAGTTCTTATGGGAGGTGACCGACTGGTAAGGTCATTGGCATCATTAGGGATGGTTGGGGAAGGAAGGGTGGAGTGAAACCCAGCGTCAGCATTAGCCTACTCTTGTCAAAAGGCACCAAGGGGTCCATAGTTTAACGTCCCATCTGACAGACATCATACTCACTCAAAGTGCTCTTCACAAAGCATATCAAGTAGGGAAAAGACTGCCACTGAAAAATATTTTTTGTCTTCAGGATTTGAACCCGGGTCCTCCCGGTAGGAAGTCTGTACATTAGCCACCACACTATCCTGATCCCCAACTTAATCATTTAATACTCACATGATTCTGTGTATCATTTAGAGATTTGAGTGCTCCCTTTGCCAATTGTCTTGAATTTCATGCTGATACACAATTTTGTGTTTTATAATGAGTCCCACCTGTAGTGCTGTCAAATATTTTATGAACTCTGGTTGAAAGTATATTTTATCTCATGGTGTGCATTTGACAATATCATATTGATGGTTTGTATGAAAGAAGAATGCTAGGTATTTTCCACAAAACTTTTTATTTAATACCTCTAGTTTCATTGTATAAGTGTCATCCTCAGATACACTGAGGATGATGTATATGCATTGAAACTAGTTGTACCAAATAAAAATATTTGTGGAAAATACCTAGTATTCCTCTTTCATTCAAAAAGGAATTTCCATGTCAAGCCTGATACCATCGAGTGTTTTGAAGCTTCATACTTTTCACTAAAAATGCAATTCTTCAGGAAGACAATGGGGAGCATATATGCTGGTGAGAATTTGGTCAAATTCAGTGTGGTTGGTGGGTGCTTACGTTGAGATATTCTGATAACTATGCATTTACTCATGGTCTTCATTTACTTCTCATCAATTTCTCCAGGGAGAACGCCAGGGACTGTAGGCACGGTGAGTGTAGCTGGAGGAAGCAGCTTTGGCACACCTTCATCGGATGCCGGACAGAAGATAGGTGGCACTCCTACGCCAACACCTGTGCGAGACAAGCTTAACATTAACCCTGAAGAAGCTCTCGATGTAGGAGACACACCCCAGGCAGTTCGCAGTTACAGGAGACAGGTTTGTGTTCTTCATTTGACCTAAAACTGTGAAGAAATTCATCAGGAATGGCTAGTTTAAACCCAGTTACTGTAAACATTCTTTACATTCTTTTAGCATGAATGCCTCGTCGATGAGGAAACCTTAGTAGTCATCTGACCTCAAACATTTGAAAATCAATGCCTACACTAGTGCAGGTGAAAGTTTATTCTTCCACTTTCAGGTTTTTGGATTTTTATCACATCCTTAGCACTTAATCAGTTGTATACTGATTTAATGCTATAATGTTTTGTACTGTAATGTCTTTTGCTCTCAGGCATTCTCTTCATGTCATTGTCATTCTCCAACATGACATCACCTTATCTAAATAAACAAGACATTATAAAACCTGATCTAAATTATGCCATTTTAAGTATCGGAAATATTCAGTCTAGTGGTAGCTATATCAACTCTGTGAACTGTATGGTGCAACCACCTATTCCTTGTATTCATAAAGAGACTTGCATATTTTAAGCTCAACCATGTCTCTTTTTGAACTCCCAGTCCTGATAAAAAACTGGATAACCTCAGAACTTGAACACACCTCATATGTAACATTCTTCATTAGAAGCGCATGAGTCACATTTTTCTAACTCTGTCTGCCTTATTTATCTTTTGGAGGAGGTCAATCATTTTCACCTGATCATGAATCATGTCAATCTGTTGCCATCAGTTTCTACTCCCATTTACTCCATCTGATATATCCATGTAATCAATTCATCTCATTTACATGCAAATGGAAACACTTATGCTATAATGTACTGATTCTTATGACTTTAATTTTATACGTATCTAATTTATTGAGCAGTTGAAAGAACAGCTTCGGCAAGGACTTAGCTCCCTCCCAACCCCTAGAAATGATTATGAAATTGTGGTACCTGAAGAAGAGGAGGAGGGCACAGGGGGGATGGACATGGAGGACATGGCATCAAATGAAGAAGACCAAGCAGATGTTGATGCAAGACGAGATGCTGAGGAAAGAGCGCAGCGTGAGTTGCAAATCCTCTTACCTCTGTAATTAAAGTGTATGTTCTGTATTAAGTGTTCTCTTTCAATAACATTCCCAACTATTTCCAAGTTGTTCACTTAAACTATCAACATTATCCTTCCTGTAATTATCTGGGGAACTACATAATGATTATTACTTCTGAACGTTTTGGACTTTCTCTGTCTCTTCATCAACATTATATCGTTAATGTTTGTTAACTCCCGTGCTCTCAGAAACATCCCAACTTTCCATACCACCATTCTAATGGTTGTGATTCTCTTTCATCTTCTTTTCTGCTCCTCTTGCCTGGCCTGTGCAAAGAATTTAGAGTGACGATGACCACAAAAACCTAGCATTTCCTGCTACCTTGTGCAAAATCTGTCCAAGTGGTCTGAGTCCCATAGTTTTCAACATACATTATTTTTCATGGGATAAATGGGATTTAAATATCTTCCAAATGTCTTCCTTGATAGTGTTTTTTTAATGTCACCATCAGTTAAATGGCTAAAAGTTTTTCAGTCCCATTGGTGCTAGATACCTTTGCAGTCAGCCATAAATTTCTTGTCAACTCCAGCTGTGAAAGTGGAAGGAACATTGTTTGGAAATTAAATATAGCCATCCACCAATTATCTGACCTCCCATTATCTGATGGATTAATCATTCTGTGGTCCCAGCAGGAGGCAATCCATTCCTTCCCATCTGCCTCTCTCCCCTCTATGCTAGTGGTTAATGATGTTCAATTGACTGCAAATGTTTTCCCTGGCTTTCAATCATACAATTGCACTTCTTTACAATTGCTCCATATTTGTATGACCAGAGCTATTTGTGCATACATTGCTGTCAGTGTATATGCCAGTCTAATTTACAGTTAATGTTTACTTCAAAATAAATTTTAAAAAGCCACTGCTTTTTATCTGTGAAAACTTTTTATGAAAATTGTCATTGTGTGAGTATTATTTTGTATGAGAAACCATGGTGGCTAGCTAATGTTCATCATTATGGAAGATGGATTGATTACCTTGACTTGTTATCCAGAATTTAATGATTAATGTTATTACATTTATCTAAACTGCATTGATTTTCTGTTAAGTGCTAAAGTATTGCTGAAAAATAGCTTCTTTTCAAGCAAATCTTAAATGAAAGTTCATATAGGGAGACAGAAAGTTTTTGGTGCACAAAAATTCTGCAAAAGAATTATTTTACGCTAGTGCCTCATTTTAAAGGAAAAGGTTCTGAGCTCCAGGGTTTCAACTTTTTTTTACAGGCAGTAAGTAGAATTTGAAAAGGTAATGGTATCTTTTAATAAAAGTGGTTCAAATGTATCTTAACTGAAAAGAAATTTTTAAAAATTTGTTTTGCTGTAACCACTGAATGCTTTTCTGAATTTCTTTTTTTTTTTTATAAATTAATATTTTTGTTTCATCTGTCATAGTTTTAAATTGAGTCTTTTTAATTCCTTCCACTCAACCTTAATAAGTCCATGTGGGCTTAACTTGTTCTCTGGTTTCCTCAAAATGATATTCAGGTGAAAAGGAAATGAAAAGTCGATCTCAGGCAGTGCAGAGAGATTTGCCTCGGCCGCAGGAAGTTAACATGGCTATCCTGCGCCCTCCCAACACTGAGCCTCCTTTAACAGAACTTCAAAAGGTTAGTTATGAATAGGGTTGGAATAATTCTTTTAACTTTTAGTTACACAGTATTTAGTCCATTAATGAGGCCTTAATCACTCAATCTATATGTTAAGAGTAGAGCACTTAAGAATGTATATAACTATTTATTAATGTTTAAAGTTCATTTGGTCATCATCAAAAATGCTTTTATGTGTCATTTTTCTGTGCCTTTATTACAATTTTTTCTCATAAACTTGCTGACTCACCTGAGATCATCACAGATTGTGTCATATCTTTACCAGCTTAAAAAAATACCTTTTCTCAGTTCCTAGGGGATCACTATTCATATTTGCATGTAAAAGCTCAAAAAGCTTTGTTTAATTATTTCATTAGCTTTCAAAAATGGATCATTTTCAAGGTATTTTGGTCCTGTGAAAAGTTATTCTTCTTATTTTAAATGTGAAAGGTTTAAATGAATCAAAAGTAGTTAATCAAATTTGATTTAACCTAAATTACTGCTAATATTTGATACTGGAGTCGCAAATGCAGATCCACTAAGCCAAACCCAAGTAATTCACTTGAAAGCATTTATGTTTCTGGTCCAAGAAATGTAGCACCTTTCACTCAAGACTTTTGGTACTATACAAGGACATATTTTGGTATACAAGTACATTCTTCTTGTATATATCATCTGAAGAATTTTTTATGAATGAGTGTTGTAAAATATGATTTCATGCATTGAAACAACTGTGCTCTCAAGCATGTACTATTACATATGGCCTTGCAGCAGAGTATTCCTTAGTTGATTCATTTATGTTTCTTATCTCAAAGGCTGAAGAGCTGATCAAGAGAGACATGCTCACAATGCTTCACTACGATGCAGTCAATTCTCCAACCCCAGCTCAATTAGATCAGAGAGCTGGGGGAAGAAGGAAAGGTGGACCAGGGGGGAGCACACCTATCATGTCACAAGCACAGCACTTAGCTTACTTGGAGAACCATCCATATGTCACTTACCAAGATGAAGACCTGGGAAAGGTTTGTTGCAAAATCCTATCTACTCGGATATCTCAATTTGACCCATCAAGTTTATGTATCTCAAATTCACATACTACCTTGATCAAAAAGTTCCCGGAATTTATTCAGAAAATTAAAAATACAAATTTATTCATCTAAATCTATATTGTCCCCTTCAAAGTAATCCCCATCGACTGCAACACACTTATGCCAGCGCTTGATCCAATCCTCAAAACATTTTTTATATTCGGTTTTCGGTATGTCCATCAGTGCTTCCTGCGATTTTTCCATTACTTGGCATCCTCTCGGCTGCTAAAACGCGTTCCCCGTAATGGTTTTTTAACTCGATTGAACAGAAAGAAGTCACAGGGAGCCAAATCAGGTGAATTCGGTGGCTGTTGGATGGTATTTGTTGCATTTTTCGTCAAAAAATTACGAATAATGATAGCACTGTGCGACGGTCTCTGGTCTCTTTCGGCGAATTGCTTCACGCAAACGTCTCATAACGCCCAAATAATACTCTTTGTTTACTGTATGGCCTTCTGGCAAAAATTCATGATGCACTACACCGTTGTAATCCATGAAAACCGTCAGCATTGCCTTCTTTTTTGAATGAAAACGACGTGGTTTTTTTGGTCTCGGCTTATTTGGTGAACGCCATTCACTTGCCTGATGTCTGGATTGCGTGTCGTACTCATAAACCCACGTCTCGTCTCCAGTAATGATCCTTTTGATGAATGTGGGATCGGATTCAGCCTCGCAAATCATGTCTTTTGCGACGTCAACACGGTCTCTTTTTTGCATGAAATTGAGGTCTTTTGGCACCAACTTTGCTGCTACACGACGGAAACCCAAATCATTAACCACAATGTCTTGGGCGGATCCATAGGCAATGTTCAAGTCCTCCGCTATTTCTCTGATGGTTAATTTGCGGTTATTGACCAACATTTCTTTTACTTTATCAATTTTTTCACCGACTTTCGATGTCGATGGTCTGCCACTGCGTTCATCATCTTCGATTGACTCACGACCACTTCTGAACCGCTCGTGCCACTGGTAAACGACCGTTTTTTTTAGAGAATCGTTGCCGAAACACTTTTCCAACATTTCCAACGTCCGTGCGCCACTAAATCCGTTTTTTACGCAAAATTTAATACAAGTTCGTTGTTGCAAATTTAAATCCATTTCTGCAATTGTAAAAAATCGCCAACACACACAGAGATAGATGTACTCTTGGCTACGTAACTTTTGCAAATGTCAAGTTATGACACTAAGATTTAAAGGGAATATCAACAACAGATGTACCAATTTAACAAAAAAAACAGAACTCAAATCGGAACGATGGGAGCGCCACACGGTGGTTATTCCGGGAACTTTTTGATCAAGGTAGTATGTGAATTTAGATAATTGTTTTAGGATCCTGACAGTTTTTCGTATGGATCAGTGGATTTCTGTATCTAATTTTATTTTAGTATTGAATTAGAGTGCTTTGACCCATATAATGCCAGTAAGCCAATATTTTTGCCACATTTGTTTACACTCTCAACTTTAAAATGGAGTGAAAACAGCAGGATTAAATTACATTTCATATCCTGTAGATGTAAAGAGTGTAGGTAAAATATTAGGCTTCACAATAGTAAGATCCATTTCTTTATAAATTTCTATCCATATTCATCAAAATAGTTCTGATATTTTTCTCAAATACCAGGTGATGGAAGCTGATGCCAAAATGGCTTACAAAGGTTGAAAGAATATAAAAACAGATTGAAAATCATGTGGAAGCTGAAAATTGGAATTTGGCAGAAGGTTGAATGTTCACATTTCAAATCAGAGCATGTTGGAAAAGAAGGAAAGAAAATATTAACAATGAAAACCGAATTTTATGTTATGTAGCTATTTTCTCAAATTTAGAATATATTTAGTGATAAAAATAGTAGGAATATTGAGTCATCAAAAGATAATATTGAAAAGTAAGACATCCTCTTTCTTTCCTCAGGGCCATCAATGGTTTGGAAAGTATCGATAAACTATGGTTAATTGTAGTTTACAACATGATAAACAAAAAAAGATTTTAATATTCACCAAATTTGTTGCCAAATTATAAAAGCACTAATATCTGAAGTATCAAATGTGTTGACTTTGAGAAAGTATGTACACAAAACGCATCATATGTTTCATAATATTGACAAATGAAAGATTTTGCCTTATATTATCACCAATAAAGTGTGTGGTGAACAAGGTATGAAATGAATAAGTTATGAAGTGGATAAGTTACTCCATCTTGAATTACCTACCCTTGAATTATGCTACTTGCATTACCACTTCAGCTTGCAATAGAAGGTCAACCGTCACAGGTTTGCACATTTAGTGCATTCATTATTCCTGGTCCCTTCCAAAACATACTAAGAAGAGTCTACTGTACTTCTTGTGTTTACACCATATCCCAGATGAAAACTACATCATCTCTTAAACCATGATGTAACAATCTGTCTTGGAATGAACGACAAGTTTTTTTTTGGCTTTCACGATTAAACATACAACATATGATACCTCATTTATACCAGTGCAGTTATAATTTTCCCTCAGAATCTCTTTATATTTTCAGTACCTAACTCTACCATCATGAAGAACTAAAGATAGCTCTGTGTGATATTTTATTTTATGCATCGTGTAATCCAGACTACTCTCACTGTCTTACTAAACAGATTATACAACTTTTCCCCACACAGGCACGTGAATTGCTGAAGCAGGAAATGGAAGTGGTTAAACATGGAATGGGACATGGAGAATTATCCTTGGAAGCATACTCCCAAGTGTGGGTGGAATGCTTGGCTCAAGTAAGTTTGGAGGCTTGAGTAATTGCCAAGCATTAAAGGAATCTCTTGATTGGACATTCAGAATGATTATGTATGCATTTGGTGATGTATTTCATTCGTAATCAAAATTTAACTTGAGTTTCCATTACCTAAATAGGTAATAGTAAAGAATAAGAGTGGCATAATTCATCATGGAAAGGATGTGCTTCTAGTGGTCAAATTAAATATTTTAGACAAATATTTATATATCTATTTTGGTGAAGATTAAAAGGTGTTATGTTTCCATAATTGTGATGAATTCATTCTCACAGGTACTGTTTCTTCCTTCACAAAATCGATACACACGAGCCAACTTGGCCAGTAAAAAGGATCGGCTTGAATCATTGGATAAGAGGTTGGAGCAAAACAGGAGCCACATGACACGAGAAGCCAAAAGGGCTGCCAAAATGGAAAAGAAATTGAAAGTTTTGACTGGAGGGTATCAGGTGAGTTTTTAGAAAAAGTTAATAAAATATAATTTTTCCTTTATTGCCACAGAAAAACACAGATTTGTATGAATTTTTTTTCCCACACAATGAAAAATGCCATTAAAAATAAGCATGACCAATTTCAATGATTGGAATCATCTGGCGTCATTTGTTATGAAAAGCAAACATATACCTCTTTATTATTAAAAATGAGGGTGTATGTGTAAAGAGTTGGTTGTGTGTAAATGTTGAAGGGCATGCGATTTAGAGGAATGGTGTGTGGAATATTTTTGTATGGGAATGGGTTACCTCTCGATATTTTCAGGGAATTTTTAACTGTAGTAATGGGGACTGGTTATGCAAGAATCGTTTAATCGCCTTTCTTTAAGGGGTAATCTCATAATATTAATCTTGGCATTTCATTTCCTGGTCCAAAACTGGTAAAGATAAGCATGAAGAAAAAACAATACTGATTCTAATATCATACTTGGATTTGGGTACTCACCTACAGGATTAGGCAGGACAATTATTTTTAAGCATGATTTTTGTGAGAAAAATTAGATTTAACAGTTGAATATTTACTCCAGAAGACAATATTAGGAAAATATGGTTTACATTTATGAAAAGGTTCTATTTAAGTAATCCTGATATACATGTATATAGTTTTAGTATTAATTTCATGCTGTAAAAATGTAGGTATCAATATTTTCTCTTATTTTACCTAATTTTGTGGCATTCACTTTGATAAAATTTTAAAAATACCGTGTAATATTGTCATCATTTTTATCATATCCATTCTCATTCCTACCCGATTGTGTAATCATCATTAGGTCATATTTCATGTCCCTGTGGGAAAAATATCCTGCATTAAATTTACAAGAGATGTGTGATCTGCTTCGAACAACTGCAGGGTGGGTCAGAAGTTGTTTTCTGTAAACTGCCCAATTTCAAGTTAATGCAGCTGAATCTTGAGAAGATTCATAGAGAAAGAGATTTGAGATTCATTGATGTTTGCATCAACAAACATCCCATGTGCCCCTTACCTGTTTCTCTAAGTACCAAAAAGATGGGCCGTCATCACAGAACCGCTCTGTATACATATTTCAATTTTCACTTTGTAACCATTAGAGAAAATTTCACTGAGGATAAAATTGAGTAATTTGGCTTTCTCTGTTAGAAATTCATTTATTTCTTGAACAGAATTTCACACCTTCTAATGAACTTTGTTCAAAAGTTCTTAAAGTTAATATTTTTTTTAGAATTCACCACTCATGATCATAGTAGATAGCATGAGAGAAATTCGGAAGAGAGAGGAAGGATGAAGGGGAAAGTCAATGTCAAAGGTGTATAGTTATAGTTAGGTCTCTCAATTCCTTCCTATTAATATGTCCCTCTCACATTTTCTGCCACCACTTGAATTCACATGACTATCCTCCCAGCACACACTACCTCTGCATGGGTAGACTTGTGGCTCTTTCCAGGGTCTTTGCAATGTACATCCTACTACATTGTGCCAACTCACAGCATTTTTAGCTACATCAAATGATTTGTTGTAATGCTCTGCATCCAAAATCAATACATGTGTTTCATGATATGTAGCAGATTCTGTTTGACTGATGAATTTGTAAATTCCAAAACAAAGGGATATTGGGAGAGTGTGGCAGTTGACACATACTGGATTCCTACCCCAAGGGACAGTGTTCAAATCCCAGAGATGAAAGTATTTTTCACTGGTATTCTGATCCCTGGTTGGGATACTTTGTGGGGAACACTTAATGTGAGTATGATATCCATCAAATAGGGCGTTAAAATGTGGACTCCTTGGTATCCCCCTTAGAGGGTAGGCTAATGCCAATGTTGGGTTTCTCTCCACCGGTCCTCCATTCCCTGAACATCCTACTCCTGCAAAATTACCTGCTTATTGGTCCAAATGATCTTAACTGTTAGTTACCTCCACTAATGACTAATGTCAACACCAAACCAAATGTTCATATAGACCTAGACGATAAGTAAGTTATTATTAAAGGATATGATAAAAGTTTTGTATATCACATCTGAATATTCAAGTATGTTTTGCTCTGAAGCAAATATACAACCTTAGGAAACAAGGCATAGGTAGATTCATGAATTATATTGGTCATGAAAATTATTTTCTGATTTACAAAACACATTGTAGCATTTATCTCTGGTATTAATCAAGGAATTACTGTACATCAGATTGTCCCTTGCTTCTTATTGGTATCAGTTAAATTTAGGGATGAGATGCTTGATGTTCTTATACCTCAATACTGCTGGTACTATGATACCATTTGTGTTGTAGTTCATCAAAGCCTGAATATTTGACTTGTGGCATAGGGACAAAATGTTCTAAAAAAATAAAAGGAATCCATTAATAACTGACCTAAATGGTAACCAGTAGTTTAATAAATATTTAGTAGCAATTTAGTCTGTTTCTATTATCCAGAAAAAAACTTACATCTATCCATGTCTGATGATTAAATTCTTCTTAATGTATTTTTCAGTCCAGAGCACAAGCCTTAATCAAGCAGCTTCAAGAACTACACGAGCAATTAGAGCAAGCCCACCTGGAACTGTCAACATTTAAATTTCTTCAACAGCAAGAGATGGCTGCCATACCAAGAAGGATTGAAGTGAGTACATTAAAACACTACAGTAGTATCTTGATAAGAATAAAATTTTTATTTTACCCAAGGGCACAAACCTATATCATATTTAGGGGTAAATGTTTTTGCAACATGTGAAATTAAAAGAAATGTCAGTTTACTTTGGTAACCTGCATCCATATAGTGTGCCAAATAAAATATTTTTTCAATAGTTTTTAGTGTAAATTTCTTGAAGTCTCAAGTTTTTCCAAATTTATTGCGTTTTCTTATTAGCCATATCCCAACAGCCCCCCATGGAGAATGGTAATAAGGATGGCTGAGAGAAGTTAGCAGAGTGTGGTATGTGAGGCAGTTGTGCAGGGAGAGAAAGAGACTTCTTTACAATTATCTTTTAAATAAGATGCAAAAATCTGCTGCTTCAATGTTGAAAAGAGCTACACTCAATCTCAGACTTAAATAAGTAACCAGTGTGATGACTGAGAACTAAGAGTCGTGTACAGGTCTACATGAAAAGTATGACACACTCACTTTCACAGTCATTTTTCTCTCAGGACTAACATTTTTTTTTAATTTTTCTTCATTTTATTTGCTTTTCCAAAGCAATATATTTCCTGTTTTATGTTTCTTTCCCTTCTTATTAGTTCCCTGGTAATATAGACAGCTAATATATTTCATTCTCACCACTTTAATTTGAATATCATGTGTGTCAGTCACAATGCAGAGTGTGCAAGTGGAAACATTAACAAAGATATACTATGCTAGATTCCTGCACATATTTCCTATTGTATCTTATTCTGGTTTAATTAAGTACTGCTGGAAGAGCCTTTTCAGCTTAGAAGTAAGCTATCCAGGCCATGTATCATGCTCCTTTCTGTACCCTAGGTAAACCCATTTTTGCTTGAGTGAATATCTTAACACTACCTACACTGGACATACTACCTTGATCAAAAAGTTCCCGGAATTTATTCAGAAAATTAAAAATACAAGTTTATTCATCTAAATCTATATTGTCCCCTTCAAAGTAATCCCCATCGACTGCAACACACTTATGCCAGCGCTTGATCCAATTATCGAAACATTTTTTATATTCGGTTTTCGGTATGCCCATCAGTGCTTCCTGCGATTTTTCCATTACTTCCTCTCGGCTGCTAAAACGCGTTCCCCGTAATGGTTTTTTACTCGATTGAACAGAAAGAAGTCACAGGGAGCCAAATCAGGTGTATTCGGTGGCTGTTGGATGGTATTTGTTGCATTTTTCGTCAAAAAATTACGAATAATGATAGCACTGTGCGACGGTCTCGACGCACTGTGCGACGATTTCTGGTCTCTTTCGGCGAATTGCTTCACGCAAACGTCTCATAACGCCAAAATAATACTCTTTGTTTACTGTCTGGCCTTCTGGCAAAAATTCATGATGCACTACACCGTTGTAATCCATGAAAACCGTCAGCATTGCCTTCTTTTTTGACTGAAAACGACGTGGTTTTTTTGGTCTCGGCTCATTTGGTGAACGCCATTCACTTGCCTGATGTCTGGATTGCGTGTCGTACTCATAAACCCACGTCTCGTCTCCAGTAATGATCCTTTTGATGAATGTGGGATCGGATTCAGCCTCGCAAATCATGTCTTTTGCGACGTCAACACGGTCTCTTTTTTGCATGAAATTGAGGTCTTTTGGCACCAACTTTGCTGCTACACGACGGAAACCCAAATCATTAACCACAATGTCTTGGGCGGATCCATAGGCAATGTTCAAGTCCTCCGCTATTTCTCTGATGGTTAATTTGCGGTTATTGACCAACATTTCTTTTACTTTATCAATTTTTTCACCGACTTTCGATGTCGATGGTCTGCCACTGCGTTCATCATCTTCGATTGACTCACGACCACTTCTGAACCGCTCGTGCCACTGGTAAACGACCGTTTTTTTTTAGAGAATCGTTGCCGAAACACTTTTCCAACATTTCCAACGTCCGTGCGCCACTAAATCCGTTTTTTACGCAAAATTTAATACAAGTTCGTTGTTGCAAATTTAAATCCATTTCTGCAATTGTAAAAAATCGCCAACACACACAGAGATAGATGTACTCTTGGCTACGTAACTTTTGCAAATGTCAAGTTATGACACTAAGATTTAAAGGGAATATCAACTACATATGTACCAATTTAACAAAAAAACAGAACTCAAATCGGAACGATGGGAGTGCCACACGGTGGTTATTCCGGGAACTTTTTGATCAAGGTAGTATTAACATGTGTGTTTTTAATGAGCAAGACTTGATAAATTTCCAAACAGTGCTGATTATTGTGATTACTTCACATGTTCAATAAGTAATATATACTTTAATCAATACTTCAGTTTTATCTAAAAGGTACCTACCATTCTGCCTCTGTCCTATTCAATAGAATTACCAATGCAATCAAGGGTGTCCTTTATAAAATATTTAAAATGAGGGTCAAATTATTTCTTGCCAGAAAGTGTTACTATCAGTGTTTGATTTTCTGGAAGACTTATTGTAAAATGTAAAATAGTCTCTTTAATTTTTACTTTGTACTATCACTTGATTAATCCATGCAAATAGTTTGCCAATAGTGAAATGAATATATTACTATTGCTGTTTTTTTTATTTTGCAGTCTCTTACTGATGATGTCAACAGACAAACTGAAAGAGAGAAGGCATTACAAAAGAAGTATGCAGAGTTGGCTTTGGCTCTGGAAGAAATGAAGCATTCCTCGTAGCATACCTGGTATTATTCTACCTCAGAAGATGCCAATGAAAGAAAAGGAAATTATGTCCGTGAACTAAGATGATTGGCGAAATAGATTGTTTATAGTCAAAATCAAGAATCAATTTTTATAATGAATTTTATTGGTAACATTAAAAAGTTTCATAAATACAAACTTCTCAATAAGTTAAATGTATAAAAATAGAATTCTGCTGATAAAAGTACAATCACTAATAGATGGCCATGAACTTCTATTAACAATAAAAATCCAATATAGACATCCATATTGGTGTTTTGATTTCAAATGATGTTCTCGTATTTCGAAAGCGCACCCCATGATTTTCCCACCTTCAAGTTTACCGGCAATTTAACTTGCAGCTTCCACATTTCCTCCATTTCAGATTTGACTATGTGAGCAACAGTTTCTAGTGCATCTGTGGAAACCTACAAATCATATACATGAATTATTATTATTTCATGGTTCATTAAGGTGAAACTGTAATAACAATTCAAATAAAGATGTGTTTACCTTATTAACAAGCTTTGCAAAATATGATCTAATTAACATTTACATTATAGAATAAATCAAACCGAAGATTATATATTATTTTACCTACAAAATTTAGAAGTTGGATAGAAGTGCATTATGCAAGCAGGGTACTTGAAAATGGCACTCCTTGTTGTTAATGCCCTTGTATAAATGATAAATGCTAACAATTTGGACTATCCAGTGGTGCCCAGCAGTTTAAAATATGTACCAAGAGTCTAAAACATCTGAAAGATTTCAGTTCTTATCGCAAAAGCGAGGAAAATCTATTATTCAGCTGGAGTTGTCAGTCGGGTTTAGTCCGAAAATAGTCAATCCTTTGGCAACTTTATTATATTGGAAAATTGGTGCACTACATGACACTTGATTTTGCAAGTCAGAGGCAGTGGCTGATTTCAATTATGTTGGACTCTCAGAGCTCCATTACAAATTCTCCAAACTTTGGAAATTTTTATAATAAGTCCATCTCTTAATTTATTTTCAACTTTATTTAAAGACATCCATGTGTTTTGCAAATTCATTTGAATTCACTGTCAATAAACTGCTCCTTAAAGTAATAAAATAACTGACTTTTAATAATCAAACCACTTTACTTTTCCACATAAACTTTCTAATTTTTACAACCCAGGTTTCGTTATAGCATAACTAAAGCACCTGATGATGTTATGCTACAACGAAACCTGGGTTGTAAAAATTAAAAAGTTTATGTGGAAAAGCAAAGTGGTTTGATTATTAAAAGTCAGTATGAAGATTTTCCACCAAGCTACGCCAGAAACTGTTTTATTTAATAAAATAACTGTAAGTTGAGCAAAAGATGATATGTTGGCCCTTGAATTTTAGACCCTATGAAACTTAATGCCTTGTATCTCTTTGCAATGGATTGGCAGCAAACTAATTTCTTTTTAGACTCAATTTGCTGTGTATGCTATAGTTTTCAAATCCTTCAGTATCAGACATTCATACTTTTCTAAAATTCATATTTAATGGATACTTGATAACCTTTTTGAATTTATATTCATTGATTTTCATAATCCAAGTGAACTTGATTATGTGAAAATTTCAGGTGAATCTCATAGAAATCGAGGTTCAATGGTTTTTTTAGTTGTCTCTGAACCACAGGAAGATAAATGGTTTTCAGCCTACATTGACCCACACAGCTAAGCTAAGTCAAGTGGATTGAAAAAAATTGAAGAGAACTTAGCAAACATGATGCTCAGTGGTCTTTGAGCAGTGACAAATTCACAAAGAACTGTACAGGTAGACTCTTGGTATCTCACTACTTCCCTGTTTGGTTAGGCCAAATTAATTTGCTGAAAATTCTTGGGTGTCATATAGCCAGAACATTTTAATATCATCATGGCAATTTAGTGCATACATTTAGAAGAAAAAGGATAATTTTATGTGCAATAGACCTATGGGACTTAAAAAAATTAAAAAATATATCCATATATTTCTTTGTAAAGATATCCATAATTTGCCAACAATTTTTCCAAAATATATTTTAATATAAAAGTTGGCTAGGAGAAAGAAATACGTGGGTTTTTTTTTTGGCGGGAAATTTTTAAATGGGTACATAATAGTCATTCCATAAAATTCTGCGGCACTCATGATGCCAATACCAATTGCCAACTTTTGCATCTTTGAGGTATTTGTTATTTTTTAAGAAATAATCACCTTTTCAGCTCGCATTACGTTCAACATTTCCTCATATTTTACAGATTTAAATAAATATGAAGCTTAACCATAACAGAGTATCATCACTATGAGAATAACATTAATATAAAAATAATTACCTCGTATAGAAGTTCATCATGGAGATGGAGGACCAAAAATGCTCCAGATGGTATGTGACTAGTTGAATTATTATAAATTATGCTTCCATTAACTCTAGGCCTTTTGGGACCTAAGTTTGCTAAATTAGAATACTGGGATTTTATAGAACCCAGTGACAGGGATTTCTTTTGAAGTTTCTTGTCAATCTGTACCATTGCAGCCTTGACGAGATCAGCTGCAGATCCTTGAACAATTGTATTAATGGCTTGTCTCTCAGCATGTGCTATTTATACATGAAATGGGAGATGATTTGTAAAATTAAAAAATAAGATCTATATTATGTGTGAATTATCTATTTCAGTATTACACCATCTTAATCTGGGTTCAATAAGTACAGTGGAACCCAGATATAATAGGTATAGTACGAGTATATAATGAAAACCTAGGTATAAGGAGTAACGCCCTAAGCACTGCTTATTGCCCAATGAATAGTTGTAAAATAAATTGCAACAGCATGGACTAGGGTATTTTTTACCATCTCAGTCTGTCTGTACATACTTTCTGGATGAATAGGTTTTTTGTGATACGTTGGTATCCTGTCGCACAGGATGTAAGTTGGCCTGTGACACCATCATTGCTTGTCGACAGCTTCAAATTCATATACTTGGCTTACAGAATATAATATGTCCTTTTCAATTGATCTTTATTTCAACAGCAGCTGGAGAAGGCATTTAAAACCAGCAATATCAAAAGTATAAGTGGGCCTCTAAATCAAAGCCAAAGAGTGTACGTCAGTGACATATAAAATTTTTCCAATGCCCATAGCTTGGATCAGAAAAAAGTGAGGTTTTGTGGCCCAAGTATGCCCCTAGTCTAAAGAAGATTTTTAAGTAAAAGATGTCCACTTTGTATGCACTAAGGAGAAACAAGACTGTTCTACAACTTCCATCCTCACGAAACACCCTTTGAATAATGTTTTGTTAAATTGGTGGGTGCGGAGGATTATTTCAACATTAAAATAACTGTTTTTGACTGTAATCCTTGTTCAACCCTGGTCAACACATGATATCCAAGAAAAACCCAGGCTTTCTTCTAGATAGAAGTAATGATGAAAATACTGAGTGGTGTCCTGGATCTGAGTGGTTGAAACATTACGAGAGTTTTTTTTTATTTCCCCGTGTGATCTCATTGGTTCTGCAGTTTTTTCAGGTTCTCACAGGTTCTGCATATTATCAAATGTTTTCATCCTTATTAACATTACACTAGTAAATGGACATTGCAAGTAATTTTGCACCAGGAAAATGACAGCATATGTGACATGAGCACATCCATTTTCTTGAAAGAAATTTTTAAATGGGTACGTACAAGTCAAAAATTATTGTTAAAAACACACCAATTACCATTTTAAGTCTTTGCATTAATTGATCACTTCTCAACACATTCAAAGATATAATACCTAACACCACAAACTGTTGATGCATCATGTTAGTGATATCAAACTAGTGTACACCCCAACATTGACCCCAAGTGGATAAGTATTGCAATTCATGCTACGAAGATCCTTCAGAACCATAAAAATGTATGATAAATCATTATTAATGATTTCTTGGCTGATATCCTTATCCCTATTATGTAAAATGCCCACACTAACAACTATAATATGCTGCAAAGTCATAAGAATTAGCTAATATAAGAATATTATATCACCATCCATAGTAACAATAAACAAAATAAACGATTTTGTAAGGATCATGAGCTCTAATTATGTATTGGTAGGTGAAATAGGAGCTAAGGAGGAGAGTTGAAAAAATGATTGTTTGGAAATAAAATTTAGAAGAAAAAGTCAAATGCAAGAAGACAGAGAAGTTACAGGAAATGGTTCAGGATATATTTTGCTTTCATTTACTCTGCTTTCTCAAAAGAGCTCTTGGGAGACTCATTTTTCATACCTCGGTGTGGTAGATTGTTGCTGTTAATGGCAGGTAGTTCTCTTCTCCTACCACCCATCGTTCTCACGAGCCCCTCCGCTCTGCATTTTTGAACAGCTGATATCAAAAAAGCTTTCAATCCTAAAAGGAGAAAAGGTTTACCATCTGAAAAATGTATTTATTACCAAAAAGATTCATTTCAACTAGAAACATTCTGCCCCAATGACTATGAATAGAAAAGACACACAATAATAATTCTAAACCAAACTTTGATACTGGTAAGTTTTAAGGAAAATCGGCTGTAAAACTAATGGAATAATATAATTTACAGCTAACTAGAAGCATTCCAATTGAGTATAACCTTTTAAGTTCATTTTAATTTTAGAAGTAATCAAGACTAAAACAGTACAAGGGGGTGAAGGATGTTGGATCCGAGTACATATCAATTGGTGCATTCCATGCCTACTATCTTGCAAGAACATAAGGCATGGTGAAGAGCCACATCCTCCATGAAGTACCCCTGGTTTTCGTAGAACATGATGGACCTAATAAAATGCCCTCCTCAACAGTGGTTCTCGGAGCTAAGGTGACCACATCTACAGGGTAAGAGGTCTCAAATATGGAAACTCTGGATACCAGGCGACCTTGGGTTTTATTTAACCTTATTTATACATGCAGGGGACTTGGTAGTTCAAAGGGTAGAATGTTGGAGTGCCAACCAAAGGGTCTGGGCATGCTTCTGGGCACCCTCAACTTAAACTGTGTTTTTTGGGTACCAGAGCTTCCTGGGGAACCATAGGTGGCATAGGGAGAGGAATAGGACACCCCACCCTGTTGTGTGAATTTCACATGTCATTGGGCTTAATACTAGGTGCCCATTCCCTCAGCTATCAAACCAACCTTTGGGTTGATAACTGTCACTGGTGGGCTCCTACATGGGGGCTCTGTAAGTGCAGGCATTTATTTCACTAGCTACTTGTGTGACGACCATTAGAACCAAATAATAAATTAACCTTTTGAGGTGAACTGAATAGCCTTGTCAACATGGAATTCACAAGTCCAACACACTCCATGGAAGAGAGACTACAAACTGGGCACCCTAATGAGGTTCATGATGAGGATCTCTCAACCACCATCTCATCCCTGTATGTACGAACAAAGACATCCAGTGTTGTCAGCTGCCCCTTAAATCCCTTTGGTATGTTGCATCTAAGCTGCAAGCTCTCACCACCAAGGAAAGAGGCAAGCTAAGTGGGGCTACCAGGTAGAAGAGTTCGAGGCTGAAAGCCCTAGCTGAAGGTCAGAGAGTACACCTTGACCCTCTCCCTGGTAGCAAGCATAGCACAATAGCACCCTGGAAACTCTTGGTGGGAGAGGGAAGGAGTACCCCTACTACAAAGAGGTCAAGAACCTCTTGGGATACCCATTGGTCTGGGATCCCAAAACATCTAGTCCTAGGAGAGTCTTAAGTCAAGAAACTAAGGAGTTAAACTAAATTGCAATTATCCCAGAAGGCTACCCACATATTACAGAGGAGTCATCCTCCTCCGGGTAACCTCCATTACCCAGAGGAGGATAACTCAGGGGTTGCATATGGTAGTACAACGAAAGATAATGAGAGTTACAGGAAACCACACCAGAGGTCTAAGCCCTGCCCTCCTACAAAAAGACTAGATTCATCAATGGGGTACTGGAGATTGTCTTTGAGGATTCTTCGGTATCCTGAATCACTAAGGCACCTGGAAAAGTGGAACTCACTGATAGAATCAAGTTTCACAAGCTGTAGGTGCAGATCTCTTTGTCAAAAGGATGATGGTCATGGTTTGGTTGCTGGGGTCTACCCAGTTTGAGGTCAGGACTCTTTGCATAGATGACTTTAGACACTACTTAGGGTCAATCTGGGCCTCAATACCATCTCCATGAGGCTGAATCATGTTCCTGGGCAAAGCTGGGCCCTGAATAGAAGGCAAATGGACCAGTGGCAACTGGGCAGTGGAAAGTTCTCTAGGAGGGGGTTAACCAGGGAGGGGGAGATGTGGATGAGAGGAAGACGCCAGGGAGTCCTTTCATCCAAACCAACTGGCAACACAGTAGAGCTGCTCTGCAGGCTCCTGACTGAAGGTAAGATAGCCCTGATTCATGAATCCTGGTGGAACCTATAAGTGTAAAGTTAGGGTAATGAGGATGACAGAGTTAACTTATTTACAGCACCTGACAGAAAAGCTATAATAAGGACTTTAATCCTTATGCATCAGATAGGTGTCCATGCATTTATCTCAGTTTAACATCAGGGACTTAACATAAGGCAGGAAGCCCTTGTGCTAAACATAGTGGCGCATCTCAACCTGCTCCTATTGGGGAGAGACACAGCAATAACTCTCTGGAACCTCCTGGTGAAATGTTACCTTTAAGGATGGGGAGGAAATGAGGAGATTGACTGTCTGCTCATTCTAGCTGCTGCCCTATGACACTTGAGACCTTCAGAGGATGCTGACTCTCCCCCACCTAACGCTGAGATGGAGGTTCTACTGAGTCACTGTGAAACTAAGAAATGGGATAGTCTAAACGGATGTGATGCCAACTTGTTTTCACACTGTATGGGGGAATTCATAATTTACCGAAGATGCGAGTCCCTCATAGTATCTAATGATTTCAGTTGCACATACTCAATGCATGACCATAACTTATCTTCAGGAGAAATGTGAGGGAGGAAATGATTGATATAACACTTGGTATTGGCAATCTAGTACATAAGATTGTAGAATGGAACCTTTTTGTGGAGGATATGATTATCAGACCACTGTCATATTCTGTCTACTAATATGGAGGTCAACAAATTATTATCTAGACTAAATAAGACCAGTACATCCACATAAGGGGATGCAAATAGTTCAGCTATACTCCTCACTGACCTTTGATTAATTCAACTACAAATATACTTTTTATTCTGATTCCTTTCTTTTCACTTACCAGGAAATGAGTTCTTGAACGTTTCAATGAAATTTGAGGCTTCATTTTCATCCACCCCAAGTTGCTCTGCTAAACTTTTACAGCCTATTCCATAAAGCATCCCATAGCAAATTCCTTTAGCTTGTTGTCGTAAGCTTGGTGTGACCTGAATTATTCAAATAAGAGTATTAAAGTAAAATATTTGCAGAAGACAAAACAAAAATCAGAACAATAACTATTAGTTCAAGGTAATCATTTACCTGCCTCTTTAATTTTGTTTGTTGGGATTTTTCACTTCATAATTTATTTAAATTTAATCAAACATACCAATATCCAATGTAAAGAAAGCTATATGAATTATTTGAGAGACTTTCGAGTAAACTAAGGAGTTTTTCTTCATTAGCTTTTTTGCCACTTGTAAAAAAAAATTCCATTTTCTATCAAAAGCCAGATTTTTTGTACAAAAAATTTGGGTTTGAAATATGATACTCAAGAATCCAAAGAATAGGAATTTTCATTTACTATTTACCATCCTATTCTGTAAAATAGTTTTGTTACATGTATCATTATTATTAGGTAATCTACCGGTTAAGGTAGGTTTTTGGATGGACACAACTATCAAATAGACATTTTGTAACTTCAAACAAAACCCAATCTAGCTACCTAATCTACATCAGGTCCCTCTTCATCTCCGCGTACTTCCTTCCTCCCTTCATCCCATCCAACATCCCTATCCTGTTCCTGCCCTTTCCTCGTTTGCCCAACATTCTCCCCTCTATTACCTTCTTCAACATTCCACTACCGCTCAATATGCCTTTCATCCATTTTTCCTGCCTCCATAGGACTTCTCTCAACAAACCCCTCTCCTCACCCACCATCTCCAGTACTTCCCCATTTGTTTTCCTTTCGGTCCATTTCACCTTCTCCATTCTTCTCCACACCCACATTTCAAAAGCCTCCAATCTACGTTTATCCTCCTGCTTCAGTGACCACGTTTCCGCACCGTACATAGCTACGCTCCATGTCAGAGTTTTTACGAGTCTTGTCTTAACATCCCTACTCAACGTCACCGTCATCAACTCCCTCCTCCTTGAGAAAGCCTCCTTGCCTAGCGCAATTCTTCTCCTTACGTCCCTACCACTTTGACCGTATTGGTCCAAAACACTTCCGAGATACGTAAACTGTTCCATCTGCTCTATTTTTTCCCCTCCTATTTTAATGTTTAGCTTAGCCTTTTTCTTTCTGGAAAATTGCATAACCATTGTCTTATTAATATTGATTTTCATCCCATATTTATCACACTGAACCTCCAATTCACTCAGCAATGCTTGCAACCCCTTGGCTGACTGAGCAACTAATGCTTCTATGTGCCCATCGTTGCATTCTTGGGAATGATAATTGAGGTGGTTTTCCATTGCCTTCCTCAATAGTGTTTTTAACGTGACACCATCACTTAATGGCCACCCCACTGGGGTCAGACGCCTTTGCAGCCGCCTCACTGAGGAACAGACGCTGCGTGGACTACCTTTCGTCTGGCTCCTAACCTTCGACCTATCTAGCATGGGTGACCCTACCAGGAGCAATTATATTTACTCCCACCAGCACAGCTCTAGGACATGTATCATATTTTTAAAATTTTGAAAAACCTCTCCCTTAGGTATATGTAGCAATATATTTATGCATACGGTTTTGTGAATCAAGGGATCTCCCTCTCACTAGAGTCTTCTGTGTTTTTCCTAAATATGATAACTTCAATGATATTACCAATCCAATAAAATTTTTTTAATTTAAAATATTGGGTCCTTTCCAGTACCATCCTTAATGTGTTACACACTATTGCCTCTTAATAATAAGGCTATATTATTGAGACATAATAGTACTGGAAGTACATACAATTGGTTTTGTGAATACTACAGAGTTTTAAAAATAAGTTTATAACATTTAATTTTCTTCTGTCATCAAAATATTGCAGCTTATATCAGGAGCAATTAGGGTATGTACACTCATAAATTCTAGTGACACCAATTTCTTTTCATGCGGGCAGTAGGAAATATTATGGATCGTCAATTAATGGATTTATAGTTTAGTAGATAAAGCATTCTGTTACTGACTTGAGATCCCAGATTTCAGTCAAATAGCTTCGCACAATGGAGAAAATTTTCCAGATAATCCTAGGAAATATGAGGCTATATAATACATGCTCTAAGCATGTCAGCACAGGGAAAGGAACTACCCCCCCTATCCTGATGTGTGAATATCCAATGTTGTAAGGCTTGATATAAGGTGAGCTCCACTCTCACCCCTCAAACCAACTTTCAGGTTGATTGCTGTGGTTTTAGTAAGAATTCCTGAAAAAGGCCCATCTTAAAATGCTCCAAATTTCTGCTTGCATCACTATTAAATCTCTTCTTTTTACTTTATAAAAACTCTCCAAGCAATCTATCATCTTGGGCAAAAAAAGCCAAATAGTAGAACCAACCAAAGTATTCAATTGCCTTATTTTAGCCTCAACATTGAAAACAAATTGAAAGTTTTTCAGTTTTGCAAAATTCTTTTCCCTACATGATTATCAAAAGTTATGCCATAGTGAATTAATACAAAATGCACAAAAAAAACAGGAATATGCTATGTACCTTCCAGCCATTAGTCTGGTTACAATAATTCTCTGAATGAAAACTGCTAAAGATTTTTGGCACCCAAAGGAAATGCATTTACTTACATTTGTGACATCTATGTTTTTCCATGCTGATGCTATCTGACAGAAAACATCACAACCTTTATTTAGAATAGAACATAACTTTTGATCCCTGGAAATGTGAGCAACGAGCCTCAGTTCAAGTTGAGAATAGTCAGCTGAGAGGTACAAAAAACCTGTGAGCCAAAATGAGAGACTCATTAGATTTTTGAGCAACCATATCCTTATAATGCATATATTTTTTCTTATGAACTGAATGTTACTTTGCCATACAATATATTTACAAAAATATTAATGAACACAATGTAATCTATCAAAAATGTTACACCTATTATCATATCCCACAGATCATAATTGAAAAGTGGAAAATAATTTAACCAACTGGCCATTCTTCCAGGGACAATATGAGTGAGAAAATGATTATGCAGTATGTTTGTATTTTCCATATATTTTCTAAGTAGGTATTCTAAAGTAAACAAACATATCCATCCTTAATTTAAGTTCTCAAAGAAGCAAAATATGTATAGCAGGGGGACTTGTCAAACAATGCTGCATAATATGTATAGTAAAGATGTCCATATTAATCTGTTAACTTTTATTAATACAAGCCTGATAGAAGAATTTATGCAGTGAATATATTCTATGCTACACTGACAAAGTTCATACATTATCTGGATGCATTATGACTGGAAAAAAGATTTATTCTCCAGATATTTATGATCATTAATCTTCTTGGCTTGTGCCACACTTTTTGTGTTTGATATAATGGGCAAACAGAAGTATAAATCATTTTTTCTTATGCAGAATTTCAGAAACAATAAAGTTTGCATTAGTAAGGAAGTGTAATTTCAGTTATTATATTTTTGAACATGATTTTTGGTTCTATAATTTGGACTGACTTACTTTGACATTGATAATCACGAAGCTTCACACACTGCTATTTACTATTACATACGATCTGTGGTAATCACCAAATTTTCAAAACATTTTATGCCATAATCATTTATGTAGGTGTTCAATTCAAAGTTCTAATAATTTTTTTTTTAAATATCAAATACCATTAATATTGTATTATTTATAGTTTCAAAAATATCAACATTTCACATTTTTCACCTATAATACAAAAACATATCCCTTAAAAATGACATTAAAATGTAAACTTGTAACATTATTTCATCATTTTTTTAACCTGGAACTCAGTATGCATACGTAATACCATTCAATCAACTTAAATCACAATAAGGGATTTTTACCCCAAATAGATTTAGACCTACCATTATTATTAATTTTATTCATAACATGCTTTTCAAACCACCATCATTTTTAAAGTGCTCTGATGGAACACCTTCAGAATGATGGTCAAATGTTGAAACCATTCTCTGGGAATAAAAATAAAAAATCTGAGAAAAAGTGCAATGGCTTCAATTCCAGTGCCACACTTCTATATTCCAAAGCCAGAAATTTTGTTTTCATACCATCTGATATACAAAATGAATCAAATTGACCAATGACATCCAAATGTTTGACAGAAAAATAAATTGTACAGACATACCTTCAAAGGGAGCAAAACAGTGCCTAATGCTAAATGAATTTCCTTCCTTCAACTTTCCATTACTTTTTACACGTTCTTGTTCCAGATCTGGTGATAATGATGATAGCTCAAAATCTCTGGGAATATTCTGAAGATTGGGTTCATACATAGAAATACGGCCAGTTGAAGTATGAGTTATGTGGCTCCCATGAATTCTATTTCTTTGGCAGCATTTCAGTAGTGGCAAAAGAGTCTAGAGAACAGCAGAACACGAAAGGATTATAGTTAAGTGAAAGGTTCATATTGTAGGAATTAAATAATATAATTAAAGCCCTGAATGGGTGAGTACTCTGGACCAAAAAAATAATGATAGCAAGGCTTAAACATCTTTTCTTCATCTTTAATTTTCTCATGCAGGGATTAAACCACCAGCGTCGTTGTATGATTGTACCTTTATGTAAATTATCAATGGCCTTTCATTTTATTTTTCTTTTTCTATTGTCTTTATACTTATTTCTTTTGTTTTTTTTAAAATTAAGTTTCTGGGTTCATATTCTTTTTGGAGGTTTTAATTCAGCAATAATGTCAGCAGAACCCCTTAATTGCTACTGAACGGCATCAACACTTTTTTCCATAATAAATACGAATATTTAAATGTCTAACTATTTGGTCCCTTGTATATGAAATTATTAGGTTTCCCTTATGTGTTAAATAATGGTTACTTGCTGAAAGTGAGATACATATAAGACATTTCAGAATGTATCATACCTGTCAGAATGACTGGTGACGTTCCTTAAAGGGAGCCCAAACCCTGGTCATGGTAGTGTCATTAATAACATCATTACAAACAGTGCCATTGAGACAAATGTATATAATATCACTAACTGAAAGTCCACAGTAATCACAATTCAAAAGATAGAGAAAAAATTCTGAAGAGACAAATTGAAAATTCCTGAGTAAATTGAAAGAATTCTTTAAGCCTCTATTAATCAGAAAAACAACTTAACATCAGACATGAAGAAGCAAGTTTTCTAACTTGCAAGAACATAATATGTGAACTTCATTAATCAGTAATGTTCTTCTTTGGACTATATAATTAAACACTAAATAAAAAAATTACCTTAGACAAAATGGCACTCATTTTCCTCCACTCTATTATGACTTTAGGTAATTGGTGTACCGATGCCAGCCTTTCCAATGTTTCCTTGCTTGTGCTCCACTTCCTTTTCCCTTTAAAGGTAGTAGAAACCTTAGGATCTTTCCATTGTAACCTCAGCTCTTGGTACAAAACCTGAATACAATGCACCCAATTAAAACTTTCAACTACATAATTAAGTTAACTGAGACTTTATCACACTTCTCAATAAATAATAATAATAATTTTATTTGCCCTAAAATTGGTGAACAACAACAATATAGGTTTGTCATAACATGTCATATTATTAGTTGTATAAGTAAAAAAAAATCTATGATGGCCATGAAAAAAAGACTTGTGAGTTATGTAATTAGTTTAAGCATGAGGAGGGAATCTTAACAATAAAAGTCTAAAATACATACATCTGATTTAAATTTTGATTTCAACTCAATTTAATATTTCACTGATTCTGTCAATGTTATTCATATTATTTTGTTCTCATGCTGAAAAGTTGTAAAAAAGATTATGGTGTTTTTCCTTGGTAGGTGTGATTGTGTGAATCAACAATTATCATCATTGTGACAAGCAACTTTGAGTCCAAGATATAAAAATGAGAACACAGCATGTTATTGATATTACAGTAAAACAAATTATTTAAAAAAACACTTCAAAACATGAAAAAGGAAAAAAAATCTATCTGGTACAAAAAATGATAAATGAAAACACAATTAGCGTTAACAAGTCTTAAGTGACCCAAACATCTCTTTTTACTCTACAACCCACCCTCCCTCCCCTCAACTCACTATGTCTCACCCTCAAACCTCGACTCATCCTCCCATTCAAAACCTCCTTCACCTCGAAGCCATTTATATTGAGCTCAGCACAACAAACACCGCTCAAATTATATTTTTTCTCATCGCACAACATGTACCTCCCTTATACTTTTCCAGCCATTTGCCATAGTGAAATAGGTCAAATTGATGCTCACATTAAGGGATCAATGGAATCAATAATATCAAGCGAGGATTCTTGAGTTTTGCTCATTTTAGTTTCGTTATTTTTTATGTGATGAAATTGTATTTAATGGCATATTAGAGAGCCACCTTCTTCTCAAAAATTAAAGTTTAAAAAATCACTTGCGTCTTATATGTAAAAGTTCAAACTCTATAGGTTAACATTCAATACTGACTGTTATTTTTTACCCCAGATGGTCAGTACTACCTACAGGTATATTATCCCAATTACATTTACATAATTATATTCACTTACATATATTATTTATCATTCAACTGAAAAATATTGTTGTTACTATTAAGCTCATTGCTATTATATCACGTGATTATCATGTTGCTCATTTTTGTGATATCAAAGGAGGTGTGGCTTCCGCAGTCGTCATCCCACGAAACCCTTGCAGGGAAGAAATAACAGCAGCAGATCAGAAGATGCAGAAGAAGACAAAAGTAGTTAGAATAGGAACCTGGAATGTCAGGACAATGTTGAGGAGAGGCATATTAGAAAATATTAAGCGAGAGATGGAAAAAGGTAGTATAGATGTTTTAGATCTATGCGAGGTGAGATGAAAGGATAGCGGGGATTACTGGAGTGACAATTACAAAGTGATATACAGCGGCGGGGACGAGAGCCAACGAGGGGTGGCCGTAATTTTAAATAAAGGGGTAGGAAGAAGCGTAGTCAACATAGAGCAAGCAACAGATAGAATTTTACTCGTAGAGACTAAAGCAGAGCCGACGAACTTGGTCATTGTTCAGGTATACATGCCACCGAGCAACCACAAGGAGGAAGAAGTCGAGAGGATGTACGATGAGTTAAGAGGATATAATCTCGTGTGTTCCTGCAGGGAAATATTTGATAGTGATAGGGGATTGGAATGTGACGGTAGGCGAAGGAAGAGAGGTGGTGAGGTGGAGGACTATGGGTTAGGCATGAGGAATGAACGCGGGGAGAAAGCAATTGAATTCTGCAGGAGACAGGGGTAAGCCATCACGAACACAAGGTTTAGAAACCACAAAAGGCGTACGTATACATGGAAAATGCCAGGTGACTCAGAAAGGTATCAGTTAGATTATATTATGGTTAGGTACAGGTTTAGGATCAGTGTGATAAATTCGCACAGCTTCCCAAGAGCGGATGCGGACTCTGACCACAATTTAGTTATGAAATGTAACGTCCGTTTCAAGAAGATAAAGCAAGGGCGGGGGGTTAGGAAATGGAATTAAGAAGCATTAAATGGATTAACAAGGAAGGAGTATCAGCAGGCTGTAGAGAATATGATGGATGACGGTGAAGAACTGAGTACTATCGAAGAAAAATGGGAATGTATCAAGCAAGGGATATCGGAAGCCGCAAAAGACACTATAGGAACCGTTAACGGTAAAAGGATAAGGAAACCATGGGTAACGGATGAGATGATTGCAGAGATGGATGAGAGAAGAAGATGGAAAAATGTAAACACAAGAGTTAGGCAAAATGAAGTACAAAAAGTTAAACAATTAAATTGATAAGGGCCATAAATAAAGCAAAGGAAGAATGGTGGAAAACGCAAAGCGAGGAAATTATTATTATTATTATTAAAATTTACATGTGCAAATAGACAAATGTCAGGTGGCACACAAGTCCCAAGTGTTACAATAAACTTGCCTTGGAAAAATAACATGGTTTCTGAAATACAATCAACATCACAAAAGATAATAAATAAAATAAGTCTGAAAAAAGAAAAAAAATACACTTTAAGGAAATTTCCAAACACCAATCTGTAGTACATAAAAAAAAATCCCCATTTCATTAACATTTGTTTCCCAATCAACAAGAAAAAAAAATTAAGCTGTTACATTTAATTTTATACAACACATCAATCAAATGATTACAGAAGTTGTTTACATCTTTTCTTAAAAGTTTGGACTCTGTTAGGAAAGGGCTTAAAAATTTTTGCAGGTAAATTGTTCCAATCAACAATTGTTTTATTTAGAAAAGAAAATTTCTTTTTATTCGTTCTTTGTGCCCGGCATTTTACCTTAAAATTGTGGAAAATGGAAAGGTTACAGAAGAAGGGTGAAATTGGTGCTCTATACAGAAAGGTTAAATTATTATCGGGAAGTAAGAAGGCAAGATCTGTGCTAACATTTAAAGATAAGTGGGGTAATAATAGTTGAACCAGGAAAAATCCAAGAGAGATGGAAGGAATATATAGAAACACTGTATGGAAAAGAACTTAGGCCGACAAGGTTAGACATAGAAAAGGAACATGACATAGAAGAAGATAGCTTAGGTCCAGGCATACTCGACGATGAAATAGAAAGGGCATTAAAGGAGATGAAAGAAAATAAGGCTGTGGGGGTGGACAACATTCCTGTAGAACTGTTGAAATGTTTAGGAAAATGTGGGAAGAAGGCCCTATATGGACTGATTCGTAGTATCTATGAGGAAGGAATCTGGCCGGAAGATTTTGTGAGATCAGTGTTAGTTCCTATTCCAAAAAAGGCAAAGGCTACGTCATGTGAGGATTACAGAACAATAAGTTTGATATCCCACGCAGCTAAAGTTATTCTCAGGATCATCAACAAAAGGATAGAGAGTAAGGCAAATGATTACTTAGGGGATGATCAGTTTGGGTTTAGGAAAGGAAGAGGTACGCGTGATGCCATTGCAGTAATGAGATCACTAATCGAGAGGAATATATAAAACAATCAGGATGTTTTTGCCTGTGTCGTAGATTTCGAAAAAGCATTTGATAGAGTGAACTGTGAAAAATTAATGCGTGTATTACAGAAAATAGGAATGGATTGGAGAGACAGGACACTGATCCACAACCTGTACATGTCTCAGACTGCTCAGGTGCAAGTGGGGAACGAAGAGTCCGGATGGGCAGTGTTAGGAAGAGATGTAAGGCAGGGTTGCCCATTGTCACTGGTGCGGTTCAACGTATGTGTGGAGGAAATGATTAAAGAGGCATGGGAAGAACTGGAGGTAGGAATGAAAGTCGGAGGGGAATTCGTAAAATCGGTTAGGTTCACTGATGACCAAGCATTAGTTGCTCAGTCAGCCAAGAGGTTACCAAGCATTGCTGAGTGAATTGGCGGTTCAGTGCGATAGATATGGGATGAGAATTAATATTAATAAAACAAAGGTTATGCGATTTTCCAGAAAGAAAAAGGCTAAGCTAAATATTAAAATAGGCGGGGAAAAAATAGAGCAGGTAGAAGAGTTTACATATCTCGGAAGTGTTTTGGACCAATACGGTCAAAGTAGTAGGGACGTAAGGAGAAGAATTGCGCTAGGCAAGGCGGCTTTCTCAAGGAGGAGGGAGTTGATGACGGGGACATTGAGTAGGGATGTTAAGACAAGACTGGTAAAAACTCTGATATGGAGCGTAGCTATGTACGGCACAGAAACGTGGTCACTGAAGCAGGAGGATAGACATAGATTGGAGGCTTTTGAAATGTGGGTGTGGAGAAGAAGGGAGAAGGTGAAATGGACCGAAAGGAAAACAAATGAGAAAGTACTGGAGATGGTGGGTGAGGGCAGGGGTTTGTTGAGAGAAATCCTATGGAGGCAGGAAAAATGGATGAAAGGCATATTGAGCGGTAGTGCACTGTTGAAGAAGGTAATAGAGGGGAGAATGTTGGGCAAGCGAGGAAATGGCAGGTACAGGATAGGGATGTTGGACGGGATGAAGGGAGGAAAGAAGCACACAGAGATGAAGAGGGACCTGATGTAGAGTAGGTTGCTGGATTGGGTTTTGATTGGAGTAACGAAATATTTATTTGATAGTTGAGTCCATCAAAAAACCTACCTTAACCGTTAGATTAGCTAATAATAAATAATAATACCAAGGTTATGCGATTTTTCAAAAAGAAAAAGGCGAAGCTAAACATTAAAATAGGAGGAAAAAATAGAATAGGTTGAACAGTTTACATATCTCGGAAGAAGGAAAAGTGTGTCGCTAGGGAGTGTTCGTCGCTAGGGAGTGTTCATCGCTAGGGAGTGTTCGTCGCTAGGAGAGGGCGTCACTAGTGAGAGGGAGTCGCTAGGGGGTGTGCGTCGCTAGGGGGTGTGCGTCGCTAGGGAGTGTTCGTCGCTAGGGAGTGTTCGCCGGTAGGGATTTTTCGTCGCTAGGGAGTGTTCGTCGCCAGGGAGTGTGCGTCGCTAGGAGAGAGCGTCACTAGGGAGATGGAGTCGCTAGGGGGTGTGCGTCGCTAGGGGGTGTGCGTCGCTAGGGGGTGTGCGTCGCTAGAGGGTGTGAGTCGCTAGGGAGTGTTCGTCGCCAGGGAGTGTTCGTCGCTAGGGATTGTTCGTCGCTCGGGAGTGTGCGTCGCTATGAGTCAGCGTCACTAGGGAGAGGGAGTCGCTAGGGGGTGTGCATCACTAGGGGGTGTGCGTCGCTATGAGATAGCGTCGTTAGGAAGAGGGTGTCGCTTGGGGGTGTGCATCGTTGGGGAGAGCGCATCGCTAGGAGACAGCGTTACTTGGGAGAGGTAGTCACTAGGGGGTGGTCGGAGGGGTCGGAGGAGAATTCGTAAAATCGGTTAGGTTTGCTGATGACCAAGCATTAGTTGCTCAGTCAGCCAAGGGGTTGCAAGCATTGTTGAGTGAATTGGAGGTTCAGTGCGATAGATATGGGATGAGAATTAATATTAATAAAACAAAGGTTATGCGATTTTCCAGAAAGAAAAAGGCTAAGCTAAATATTAAAATAGGCGGGGAAAAAATAGAGCAGGTAGAAGAGTTTACATATCTCGGAAGTGTTTTGGACCAATACGGTCAAAGTAGTAGGGACGTAAGGAGAAGAATTGCGCTAGGCAAGGAGGCTTTCTCAAGGAGGAGGGAGTTGATGACTGGGACGTTGAGTAGAGATGTTAAGACAAGACTCGTAAAAACTCTGATATGGAGCATAGCTATGTACGGTGCGGAAACGTGGTCACTGAAGCAGGAGGATAGACGTAGATTGGAGGCTTTTGAAATGTGGGTGTGGAGAAGAAGGGAGAAGGTGAAATGGACCGAAAGGAAAACAAATGAGAAAGTACTGGAGATGGTGGGTGAGGGCAGGGGTTTGTTGAGAGAAATCCTATGGAGGCAGGAAAAATGGATGAAAGGCATATTGAGCCGTAGTGGAATGTTGAAGAGGGTAATAGAGGGGAGAATGTTGGGCAAGCGAGGTAAGGGTAGGAACAGGATAGGGATGTTGGACGGGATGAAGGGAGGAAAGAAGTACACCGAGATGAAGAGGGACCTGATATAGATTAGGTTGCTGGATTGGGTTTTGTTTGGAGTTACAAAATGTTTATTTGATAGTTGTGTCCATCCAAAAACCTACCTTAACCGGTAGATTACATAATAATAATAAAGGAGGTGCGAGTGAGAATTAGAATCGTCATATTTTGTGAGTGAAAAAGTGAGCGAGAACAAAGGTCGTATTTTATCATAATTGACCATAACAAAACAGCATGTGCTCTCATACTGAGACTGTCATAATTGGCTTTTCTAAAACATAAGAACTAAAGGAAACTATTACTTAAGTTAGTGGGTTGTCATAATTTCATGCAGACTGTTAAAACTTTTTTTCTTGAGTGTGCCCTAATGAAATTAGGGTACATCTTATATGCCATGAAATACATATTATATTCCTCTTCTACCAGAAAGGATTGCAATTGAACTAGATCCAAGTAGCTCAATTATATTATATTATATTATTATCAAATTGCTCCATTAGATATGTTCAATGGAACACACAGATATTGCTCACTTTCAATCAATCCACAAGAAAGTTTTTTCCTCAACCATTCTGAAAAGGGCTCAATTTCTTGAGAATAGTGACATGACCTCATTTTTCACTCCTTGTGACCATATGGGGGCATGGTACCACGGTAGGCAGAGCACTTGATGACTTTCAAACCATTCCAATACTGCACATGTAATTTGGTAAATATGACTGAGAACTACCTACAGTTGTAGGAGATACAGCTATGTAGGCATTTGACACAGGAAAGCTTTTCAATGTTCAAAGCAATATTAGACCAAACTTCACAGGATGATATCTGTGTACCTATTTTTTCCATCATAAATGGTTGCCATCACTTTCATCCCTAAATGCAACATTAAATACATGTTAACATTACTTGTATAAAATTAAGTAATGAGTGTCTTAGCATAAGGAAGTAAATCTGCAAAATCCATAAAACAAAAGAGTACCTTTCCAACTTCCTTTGGAGAAGACATTCGGAAGGAGTGACCAGCCAATGAATATGCCTTCTTCTCCAATTCTCTCATCTTTGATGCCAAAACTGATTTCATATGGATTCCTTGCGACTCGCAGAAACCAATCCCAAAGGCTTCAATTTGCACAAGACAGCATGTGGCTGGCATCTCAAAATCTACGGTTAAATATTTTTCAAAAGCATTTAAATATGGTGTTTAACAAATGATAACATTTTATATCTATTATATCTGACCTTATAGCAATAATCAATTAAACAACATACATTTTTTTAGTTCCCCCATGTAATAATACATGGTGTATATTTTTTATAGGGATACTTGTACATAGAGGATTGTATTTTACCTATCATTTTACTATAATGCTTTACCATCTTCCACCCTGTGGTGTCACACAAAGACCACCCAACCTCAAATCCCTTCCAAGCCTACCACATTTATTCCACCTGTCACATTCCACTACACCAGACTTCCTTCACCTAGTATGAGTCGTAGTTATCATGACTGGCAACCAATAACCGAGATTATTGGCACCATTAGGGATAGGTAGGCAATTTGGAAAATAAAAGACGTTAAGGGCATGGGGGAGCAGGAGAGAGAAACCCAGTGATGATATTAGCCTACTCTTAACAAATGGCAACAAGGGGTCCAGAGTTTAATGTCTCATTTGATGGAAACCATACTTCACTCAAAGTGTTCTCATCATATCCCCCCCAGTAGGGATCAGGATGCCACTGAAAAATCCATCGAATGTAAGGATATGAACCTGAGCCCTTGAGGTAGGAAGCCACTAAACCCACTTCCTTCCCCCATCACCTTCCCAAATCATAAAATGTATATAAAAGAGAACAAACTTATGATTCATGCCAGAATGCAATAGTCTTAATTTTAAACAGGAAACAAATAAATATGCATTCTGTGAAACAAAAATGGTGTCTGCTAATCGCAAATAGAAAACATGTGCCTAACAAGCATAATTTAACAGTAAAACATGAAATGAAAGAACACTGATGAAAATCATATCACAGTTGCAAAAATGTTTGAAATACCAGTGAACAAGGAAAGCAGGTTCTTCTCTTGCAGCAAACTCTCAAGGGCTGACATTGATTTGAGGGCTACCAGAGCCTCGATGGAAGAGCGCAGATGGGGTGGGAGTGAACTGCTTGCATCCATGCCCATTGACCAACAACCTCTGCAGAAAGATGAGTAGCCACGGGCCTCTATTAATTTCCAAATCCTTGGGCAATAAGTTATGCACTGAAAAAATTACAAGAGAGCCCCTTCTATTACAAATAATTATGTTTGATGCCATGCTACATAGGTCACTTGCCAACCAACTAACCAAATATCCAAACAACTAACAAATTATGTCAAAACCAGCATAGCAGGAACCACAGCAGAGGTTTAAAGCAGTATGCTGCATAGATAATAATGCCAGATGATTATTAAAATTAAACTAACCATTGACTTATGAGTTGGAGGCATCATTTGTCCACCATTAAATTCAAAGAAAGAGGGAAAGGAAGAGAGAAATTAATGGGAAAGTAAATTTTAAAAATTGAGCAAAGAAATTGTGAAATAGAAGCTATTTATCTTACCCCAAGCAATGCAGACTACGCCAGCTAGTAATAACATGTATGGGTAAAAACAAGTGACCGTGAGTACTTGTAATTATAAATACTTCCAAGGATAGGTAATTAAGTATTTTAAAATATGTACTGCACCACACACAGCGATTCTAACAACTGAAGTCTAGTGAAAGTCCAATGAAAGAATACATTTTATGAAGGGATTTAATTTTCAAATTCTACTGGAGGAGAATTTGTATGATACATGTACCAGCATAATTTTTTTGCAATTCCCTTTCAGATAGAAAGATAAGTGTTCAAATGTGAAATATTTCAGCAAGTATTATTTTCAATACCACCAATCCTAAGTTTAAGAGCAAAGTTTAAACTCATCTTAAAAAATTTTCACGCACAATGATAAAATTTCATTAATAGTGAACTAACCAAGTTTCCTAGATTCTTCTCCTTTCCATCTGGATCTAAAAGCCAGTCAGCAACTTTTGGGTCCCAAAAATTACTCTTCCAAGCTATGTCAACATCACAAGCAACAAACAAAGTTCTCAAATGCTCCCTGAGGTGCATAGCTATACATGTTCTTGATTCAAATGCCTTCTTGAGAAATTTCATTTTGTCATCTTCTGTTGGACTTCTTCCATCAGCTCCTATTTAAAGCATAACAAATAAATGAACATCAAATATGACCGCAGAGAAAATGAGATTTGGTAGATGGATTCTTGAGGGCCAATGACGGCAAATAGGGAGAGATGAATGGAGATTGAGAAATGAGGAAAAGATATGGATAAAAAAAGGGAAATGGTAACTCCTACAACTAAATTGCTTTCATAAATATAGAGAATAACAGACACACATTGTATAATTATCATTGATAAGCCTTGCATTAGGAAGCCATGAAAAATACTAAAATCTGAAAGAATTTCTCCTACAAAGAAGTCTACTGTTCCATTGTGCTCATAGACCTCCGCTATAAAATCTCATATTAGACAACATTTAAGGGGAAATAATGGTTCCTATCACAATGTAGTACTTTTGATTTTAAATACTTAAATTATTAATATTTTGTTTGAAATGCATTACACTCCGAATAACTAAATTTGGATTGTAGTTTGCATTGTTCAAACAATCATAAAAAAACATCCAAAAAAAGAAGATTAACAAGCAAATATTTATTCACCCCATGCCAGGATTTACATAATGAATAGCATAAGCAAAAAAGTATAAATTAATGTGCACATACATTACATGTAACATACAATGTAATCAGTGCTATGTGGTATCCTTAAGTTACTTATTAACAGAATAATATAATGTATTTATACTTGCATATTGTATTTCATGAATATGAGATTTTCAGGCAATGTTTTTCAGACATAGGAAGTTTATTACAAAATTTCATAGCCATATTTTTTGGTCAATTGACAGTCTTTTTCAATTGACAGGGAGGAAATTGGTCATTTTTTCTTTTGGTGGAGTAATTGAGATAGTGCAATTTTTATAAAGGGATTTACTGATAAATCCTCCGGAACAAAATTCAGGATGATAAAGTTTTCAAGATTTTACACACAAAATTAATTGATGATTTCCAAGAGTCTTGTTTCAATTAACTGAATTAAGGATTATGGTACTAAACATTCTTTCATTTTATAAAAAGTGCTTTTATGCTGTTTTATATTTTCTTTAAATTTGTGAATTACGAGTGCTCAAAGATTCTTCATGTTAACCAAAAACTGACAAACCATAGTCATAATCAATTTATTATTCTCTTTGAGATGACTTTTAAAATTCCTGCTACAGTGAAAAAGTCACATCAAAAGTACTTAAAATGAGAACTTCTACAAAGATTCTAAAATTAACATTGAATTTTGACAACAAGCAATTTAAACTTGGAAAGTGCAGCTTAAATTACTGCATTACACGAACAATATATTTTTCACCTTGGTGATATATTTATGACAATATTAGGTTGGACAGAGAAAATTAATATTGTGATAAATATTTTAGCATAGTGTTTGTAACGATGGATTATTGGCCTCATTGCAAGAGTGTATGGTTGACATATTTCAGGAGTTTTAAAAAAAGACCCTGAATATATCCTTGTAGGACATGTGCTAGATAATATATTCTATATGATATTTTGCTGATTAAAGGGATTTTTGTGTACCCATTATAGGATCTAATGGAAAGGCTAGTGGGCACATAAAACATAGTAAATACTGAATAAAGTACAAAGTCTCATTTTTGCTTACAAAAATAGGAGTCCTATTAGCATTTAACATATTTTTCATCAATATACAATTGAAAATACATGAATTTTAAGTTGTTTTAGTGCTTCCCACAAAATATATATGACACTATGATTTCAGGAGGTTTTGCATTAAAATCAATAATCGGACACTCACCAATTTTCTTGCTTGAGTTGAGGGGCATGAAGAAAACAGTATCCGCTACACCTTCCCATGCAAATGAAATGCCAAATATCACAGCATTGCCTTCCATCAAACTTCGTATTCCAAGGAAATGGAAAGATTCAAATTCATCATCAGCATCTGCCCTTTTCCTCTTCTGGCGAATCTTCAGCTTTTCTGTATCATCACTCACATTAAAAATATCCTCGCTCCCTTGTTTTTCACAGCCATCATTATCACAAAATTTTCTACCGAGAGCGACAGAAAATGCAAATTTTGTCTGGTTTTTAAATTGATTACAAAAATCATTAAAAATATGAACATCTTTGCACACGTCAACAACATGGAATCTTTTCGCCACTTCACCATTACCATCATCCACATTTTTTAGAGCATCACATTTGAGAACAGTGCATTTTAAAGTTTCAGGTACAAACGTGGTTCGACTCTCTTCTTTCGGTACGGAGGTACCCCCAATGGAATATATATTATTTACATCAATGACATCCTCACTTTTAACTGATTTTTCCAGATGTCGTTCGAATTTTATAAACGTACTATCTTTGCTTTCCTTTTTGTCATTAAACAAGTTCTCCTGAAAGTAACTAATGTTTTTTATCTTAGAAACAGAAGTTGCTTGTGATGACACAATCACTGTATCTTCCTCTTCAGATTGATCAGATGAACAGGGGCAGATAATGCTATGATGAACTGCCTCGAGAGAACTATTGTGAGCATGGCTACCCCAGCCATCATGAGACACTTCACTCCGTTCACCTGATTGCTCATTTGTCTCACCTACTTTGGCATGCACATCAACTTCCCTGTCAACATGGCCACCAACACACTCTACCCTCACTGTTGCCTCATCTTCAAAATCAAATATAGTCGAAAAAGCTTTCTCTAAAAAGGAGATGCTTGTTCCCTCAAGTGATACACGTTTCACTTTGGCACTCAAATTGCCTCCTCCCATCATTAGATTATGTTCCACTTTACTACCATTCTTGGTTTCCTTTAACCTATCCTCATTAGTCACTTCCTTACAATCCACTTTAGAGCCTGGAATGTCTCTTTCAACTCTGACCTCTCCCTTGGAATCCCATGTACTATGCACGCTCATGTTTTTCATATGTTGTGAATCTAGTGGTTTTTGTCCCCTGGAAAAATTCTGGGCTTTAGGTGATGAATCCTTGATAACCTTTGCATTTGTTCCACTTTGTGCACAACGCCCATTTTTCTCTCCATCAATGGAGTATTTTAAGCCAGCAGGTCCAGAGTCATTCTCACGGAAAGTATTGAAAAAAAGATCTTCGTCAATTTCAACCATGCTCCTGAAAGTCCATTTGCTTGGGGAGATGGTCTCCCCTAATGAGTATGTTTCTGAGAACTCCCCGGTTTCAGGAATGAAATAACTCTTAGTTTGCGTGGGGGAATGTCGCACTGGACTATCCTTGCTGAAGTTCAACTTGTTTATGGTCTTGAATGGCTCAGAAGTATCTGAAGAGGCACTTTGACCAGTGGTTGAAGTATTTCCGACTACTTCTGAACTACAACTATTCAGCTTGGGTGTGAAACTTTTATTGCCCGTGCAACTTAACTGTGCCTGGTTATTATCACAACCTGAGGATATTGACTGAGCCTTGTTTGAGCCTGAAGATCCATTGACTAGAGCTTCCAGCTGTGTGTCAAATGTGAAGCTATCACCAAACAAACTTGGACTTTGGTTACTAATACTCGCTACTAATGGTTCACCAGCTAATGGGGATGAAAACATGTCAAGACTGGTCCTTTTTGTATTACTGAAATCACAATTGCTGCTTCTTCCCGACTGGTTTGCCATAATGCTAATAATAGGCGAAGAGGAGATGACAACAGGGGACATTTGGCTACTGGAAAGTGAATTATTTATTGTTGTCGCATGGGCAGTGGGAACATGAAATGAGACATCATCTTTTGATTCATTTAAAGTATTGTTCAGGCCACTTTTGGGTCTATCATAGGATTTACATTCATCTTCGTTCATACTTGATTTATCCACTCTAGCTAAGGTACTCTCCTTTATGTAGGTGGGAGAATTTTCCCTTATGATGGCATTTGAATGCACTCCAGAACTAATTTCATCATTTACATGCTCATTTTCAAAACTAAGGACGGGGGACATTGCAGCAACTGCATTTGACACACTTGAATGGAGAGGATCGTCATAACATTTTGTTGAAGAAGGATCACTCCCTGGGCAATCTTTGCTGACATCCAGGCTATCATTCCATTTCATGTCAGCAACTCCAAGTTCTTTCTAAAATAAAATTCACAGGAGAAAAATTACTTGGTGTGTAGCAAAATAAAATTATTTGTAAAAAAAAATTAAAAATAAAGCTAAATTTCTGAAAATTACTGGGACAAAATATCATAAATTAAATCATAAATTTTGTAAAAGAGCCCAGCTTAAATATTAATATGTTTTTTTATAAAGGAATGGGCAAATAAATGACAAAAAACATGATGCAATGGTTACAGTGAGAATAAAAGGTAAAAATGAGAATATAATATAAAAATTTAACTTTTAAAAAATTCAAAAATTTAACCTGTATAATTTTCCTTGCTTCTTTGATGAGCAAAATGGCTACATTTTTCTCCAAAAGATTTCGAACACTGCTCATTGAACTAATCCACTTCTTCTTCGTGCCTCTTTCATTGTGCTCCTCCTCCTTTGTTTTTCCACTGATTAAACAATAATTGAGCAAGTTGTTAGAATGATGACTCAAAAACAAAAGTAATCCAGGAGAAATATTTATTTTACATATTTAGAAAAATGTTTAACACAGAGCAATACAGCTAATTTATAGAGGGACATATAAAAAACATAGAAAACGAGACAAATCCATACAAGCATCAACAAGAACATGGGTAACAAAATATTAACAAATATTGAAATAGAAGATTCTAATTACTTACACAGAGAGATGGGATAGGATAGTAAAGGTGTGAAAAGATAAAGAAAATGAATCAATTCATATGAATGATACAGATGAATATAAGAAAGAAGAGAGGGGAAAAAAGTGGGAGTGACAATCTAGGACTGGACATAAGGAGTGAAGAGTGGTTTTTGGGTTGGCTGTGATGATACTCGCAAATATATCAACGGAAGCAGTTTGGAGCTCTCAATGATGAGTTAATAATGTTATTAATATTTCCAATAAGTTTAATGATTATGCATGCAAAAAGCTAAATGTAATTTTCTTCAGCAAGAATTCACTCAGGATAATTATATTATTATTACAGGAATTTATTTAAAACATTGAGTTCTTAAGAACTATAACTGATCATGGTGAGAACTTTACATGGTGAGAACATATGAGACTACTGGGTGCATACCTAAACTTCATTTGTTATCTCATAAGAAATATCTGATCAACTGTGTCTCTGAATGTCTTACTCTCCATATACGTATTATGGAGAATTCTACTCACATTACATATACAGCATTTTGTTTCGAGATATATGCACCCATCCTGAGAGTATTTTTAAATAAAAGAAAATTGTAAGGTCTGATTGCAAATGAGTGAATTTATTCCATTATTAAAAACAATAATCTGCTTCTTATTCAATATTTTACATTCTTCTCTGCTTACTGCATACAAAATATAATTCACCTCTTGGTGTAAAAAAACTCATATGTGTATACATAGGAGAAACAATTACATATAAAAAAACATTTCACATAGGATATTTGTATACACTCCTGCCATTTGAGGAACTTTAATTGTTGCTAAAAATAATCGATATTGAAACGTGTCAAAAAGACAACTGACTCGCATTATCACTCAATTATCCTTAGTCTCTCTGTCTGGCTGAGTTTTCATTCATGTAAATATTTAAATTTAAGAAAACCATAAACACAGTAATCAACCCGAAGGTCGGTTTGGTAGGTGATGATAGAGTTCACCCAGTACTAAGCCCGACGGCATGTGAAATTCACACATCAGGGTAGGGGGGCCAGTTCCTTTCCCCGTGCCAGATATGGTATCCCAGGAAGATCTGGTTCCTGAAAAATCACATAGCTTGGGTGGAGCTGCAGGTGCCCAGAGTGGCTTGCCTCGGAATCGAACCCGGGCCCTCTGGTCAGTAGTCCAACGCTCTACCCCCTGGACTACCACAACCCACATATTTAAATTACTGCCTTGAAAATTAAATAGTAAATGTGTAGATGAATACATGCAGGATTAAGAAACGACCTTAACTGTACCTCTGAAATGGTATAAATGTCCTCAAAGCTTGGTCCACTTTGGCAGGAGATGCGTCTGCAGCCAGCATAGCCAGACTCTCGATTCCAGCATCAAACAAAGCTCGAGCACACTGCCCATCCAGCATTGTAAGGCGCATTAGATCACACAGTTCCCCTCTGATGCCAAACTGAAGTCTGTCCTGAAGCTGTGATGCTAGCAACTCCAAACCAGTCCATCTCAATCGACGACAAAACTGGGTGACCATGCCTAAAAACATTCACATAACATAGGTTACACTAGTGCATATTTTATTTCAAGTGAGTCATGCCATTTTCAACACTCACCAGCAAATATGGCAGCTGACTGCTGCAAATTTTGAAGCATACCACGACTGCATCCATATTTCTGAGCAACCTCATTTATTGGCACTTCATTAACCAACTCTCGGAGAGCTAGAGCAGTGTAGAATCTCCTGTGTATTCCCATTTTCTCCATCTTTATTTCATGAAAATCAACGGGCAATTTTGACATAAATGACACACCTTTTAAAACATATTGACCCGTTTGAATTGCAAAAATGAATTTCAGAAAAAATATCAATAATCAAAGAAGTAATTGAAATCAATTTATCAACCTGACAAAATCTATTTGAACAAGAAATGGAATTGGGAGAGTAGTACTAATTAGGGTAAACGAAAAAATCAATCCACAATATTATGGACTTCAGATAAAGATATGGTGGCCAAGGACAAATCATTCATCAGGAATGATGAGAAAGCTTCAAATTTCAATGCTTCTCAAAAAACATAAATTCAGCAATGCTTACCTGCTTTGGAGCCCTGATGTTAAGGGTGCCCCTCATTGCTCTCACAATAAACCTTTCCTCTATACCCACAAGTTCACCAACACGCTTCAATGATGATGGCAGGGATTCCCACGTGTTAAGCAGGTGGAGCCAGTCCAAGCTGTCACCCCACTGATCAGCAACACTAAATGGAGTTACCTGGTTGAATAATTTAAAGGAGAAAATGTTAACTGTTACTGCCTCTGATATTTCCTCCTAAAACATAGCCAATTAAACAAACTATAATAATATAAATGGACCTAGCGTTTGTAGATTTGCCTCTTTGTGGTAATTCCAACTTAACTTGAGTGATGTGAAAACTTTCAGATCTCAAAATAAAGATGGTCTCACACAGAAATTAACATAACCGGCACCATATGCATAGCTCCATGATCAGCCAAGTATCAACAGACGTCTCATTGGGTCTCAGGCAACTAGTGCCACTAGTGGGCAGGGCTATAGTCTATAACATGGCCACCAGATGGCACCAATTCACGCATTTATTTCACAGACCACGTATAATTGACCAATTTGGAATGGAACCTAAGCATGTATTTGAGAATGAAACATAAAATTAATATTATTATTGGTATTTTACCATTTAAGGTAGGTTTCGGATGGACACAGACTTACAAAAGTACAAAGATATATTTCTTTGCCTCTCCTAACAAAACACAACCTGACATTAGACATAAAAATAAACTCTTTTCACTTCCCTCCTTATTGCCGCTATCACATCCTTTGTAATCTGTCCTGTATGTTACTTTCCACCCCGAAGAGGAGCTCATCCTAAAACGGGGTTTCCGTATTGCTGTAACCTTTTTCTAATTCATGTATTTCTATTCTTCCTGTCTAATTCTTTACGGAAATAAAAACATTTTAAACTAAAACTAAACTAAACTAACTTCCCTCCTCCCTTCATTACATCCAACATGCCTATTCTATTCCTCCCCATCCTTGCTTGCCTTATTTTCTCCCCTCTTACCACAGTCTTCAAAATTCAATCTCCAATCAAAATTCTCTGAATCCATCTTTCCTGCCTCCTTTGGACTTCTTCCAACAATCCCCTCTTTTTCCCTTCCATGACTAGCACTTCCCATTTTGTTTCCTTTTTCAATTTTCCATCCATTTCAAAAGACTTCAATCTATGTCTATCATCTTGTTTCAATAACCATGTTTCTGAGAGGTGAAAACTCATGCTCCATATCGAAGTTTTGATGAGCCTTTCCTTAACATCCCTACTCAACATTCCTGTCTCCAATTTCCTCCTCCTCATGAAAACTTTGCCTAATGCAATTCTTATCTTATGTCCTTAAAACTTCCAAGATAGATAAACTATTTCACCTGCTCTAGTTTATTAAGTCCTATTTTTATATTTAACTTAGCTTTTCTCTTTCTCAAAACCTCATAATCTTTTTTTTAAATATGAAATTTAGACTATAATTTTGCCATAAGTTTTCCAAACTTTTCGAGCTTACACTATGGAATATAGAGATATAAGAATTGCATTGGATGAGGTGTTTGGTTGAAATATAGAAGAGGAGGAGTATTTCATTTGGGAGAATGGATTTGCAATGGTACGCTTTGGCAATAAAAGTAATTAATATACAACATAGCCAAGAGTAAAGAAGAGAGAGAATGCATAAGTACAATGAGGATGAAAAAATGTAGCGAGGAAGCCCAGGAGTTAGGAAAATAAAAAGATATCAAAACTGAGAAAAGTAAAGGCTGGAAGGAAAATTTTGAAAGATTAAATGAACTTTCAAATAACATGAGGGTGTGATCGTGGTCAAAAAAGAGAGGAAAAGGGAAAAATTACCTAAATGGATACTCAGTACATGATTTAAAAAAGTGTAGCTACATCAAAAAAATATTTTCTATAGTTAAAAACTTTACAATAAAGTAATGAGTATTATTCTCTGGCATCATTCATCCACAACATAGAGACGCATTCAGGTGATTGTAAAAGTACTAACATGATGAAATCTGATGGTGCACATAAGTATGTGTCCCCGAAGCTACCTGATATATAATGTGAAGTTCATCTTCTAAAACAAAGCACTTCCTGGCACGCTGCAGCTCCTCAAAGAGGGACAGAGCTTGATCTGGAGGCATGGATGCTGCAAGGCATGCTTCCCCAAGGTGAGTTGCCACATATTTCATTGCACCATTTTCACTGCCATTCTCCAGTCTGAAATTAATTTAAAAGACCTCAGTGATCAACACAAAGTTTGGTTTGATAGGTTAAGGTATCAGCATGTAATTTTCAAAATGTTTGTCAAGGTAAAACTACAACTAGTGAACATATCTTTTATTAACAGACTGTTGGATGTACCACGCTTCCTACTTTGGAGTGGAGGGAATGGAATGATCCCCAGAAATATTATTTCGCAATGCTTATGGGATTATTTTTGGCGGCCCTATCCAAGAAATAATGAGGTAGGATTAGACCTGTCAAACTCGTGGTGTTTAAATCATGGTAAGCTCAAGCAGCTACTATATTAGTGCCTACCTTTGTGGCAGGATGTCATAATTGATGCACTAATGGAATACAGTGGGTATTTCACATGAAATTTTATTTGAATATCAACAAAAACAAAATTAAAAGGTGTTAACATTTTTATTAGGATGTTGCCAATTTATTGGGCTGTATCAATAACATCACTTCAAAGATTTTCATCTGAAATTTATTCATATTTTATTCACCTTGAAAAGATGACAAAAAATAACGGAAGTAACCTGTTGTGCCGCCCACAAAATTAACACAGTCTTTTAAACAAGGTACTCTACCAACTCTTGGGATGAGTTATTGGTAAAATGAATAAATTACCATCATAGATAAAGAGGAAACTAAAGTCAATTGGATATCTCATTGATAAGTTCATTTGTTTAGTAAGGACTGAATTTATTTCAACGTTCTAGAGCTGAGAAGAACTCATTTTTTGCAGAATAGCTTATCCTGAAAATGACTGGATTCAACAATACTAATATATTTGGCTACTCTATACATAACTCATTTCACTTAATAAAATCTAATGCACCAATATGTAGACCAACTCCAAATGTGAAACAAAAAGCAGTATTTCCAGTTCAATTGACTCCACCCACGGAAATGTAATTCTGACAAAAATTTTGCAACAAAAAGAAGTTTGATGAAGAGTGAAGAGAACTTAATGGGCAGAAATGAACAAAGTGGAAAGTGGGCAATGTGGAAGCGAGGAGCATCTTGGGTAAACAAGATACAGAGAGGAAGAGGTTAGATATCTTAGGCAGAAAGAAATCAGTAAGACAAAGCAAAGTTTCAAAAATATGGTTTATTGCACTGAAGGGTGCCAAAATATTTAGTGTGGTTTAGTTTTGAGGACCTAAGATAGGCAGAGATTCTCTTAAGTGTACCAGGAGATCTCTGTAAACTTAAAACCAACGGTGTTTAAGCATCATTACTTTGCCCTATGAATATGCCTGTATAATCATGCTGTTATAATATAATGCTCTATTAATCATCTTAATACATTCCCTTAAGAGTTGCATTGTACCTGAAGCATTGAGGATTGTGGCTCCTCAGGGGCAAAATGAAAGGGATGAAGGAGAAAAATTTACCTTATAAATTCATTCTCTTCCAAATATTTCAGGCAAGATTGCAGTGGATCCTGAATCTGCATGTCTACTTTTTTTTCTATTCTCATGATTGCTGCCAATAAAGTCAAATTCGTATAACACTCGACTTCTTCTGGGGTGGAAGCAACACCACTCGCCACGACCTGACCAAATAAAATAAAAGCACACTTCACACTGAAAAATTCTTTTTCTTAGCAAGAATTTTTAAGCAATGATACACTATGCTTTGGAGAATATAATATTATGTGATTAGGTAGTGCAAAAAAAAGTCCATTTATAAATGAGTATTAGCACATGTTCTTCAGCTTCTTTATTCAGATAACTCTACTTCTACGATGTCAAGCAAAAGTAATGGCAGGCATAATAAATAAAAAATACTTGGTAATAATACACAAAATTTAATAAAATAATCTGAATGATTTTGATATTACTATATCATTGCCAAGAGTATGTAATAAAATAAATATTCTGAGATTAAAGAAGAAAGTTTTTATCTTGAAAGGTTTGTCCATAGAATAAGGGTTACTAAAAGGAACATAAGTTGATATCAACTTTAACTTTTCATCCTGCACTGTTAGCTTAATGAAAATTTGCATCACTTATTATTTTGGAAATAATCAGAAGACACTCATTTCCCCACAAAAAAATCAGAACTTTTCCTTAAATTATAATTGTGATAATACACTGAACTTTACCACCAGCTGCACAATGTAGAGGGAATTTACTTAAAATTCAACCACCCATAGCTTAAAAAAGTGTTTCACGTGCGAGGTTACAATTTTATAGAGCTTCCCTTCATAATGTTTAATAAATGACTTGGGGGCTCCCAATGAATAAATTACATTTTTTAATCAATGGATATCAAAACTATAAATCTATATCCCAATAACCCCCTTAAACATATCACTCCTTTCCCTTCCATTCCACCAATTCAGATCTTTCTCCAAAAAAGGTCAGCATTTTTCAAGAAACTGTAATAGTAACTTTAACGGAGTCACCCGCTATGTGTGCATTATAATGCAACCATTTCAGAGAGTAAAAATCATTCGCCTTGACCGGGATTCGAACCCGGGTCCCTCGATATCCGGCCGAGTGCTTTAACCGGATATCGAGGGATCCGGGTTCGAATCCCGGTCAAGGCGAATGATTTTTACTCTCTGAAATGGTTGCATTATAATGCACACATAGCGGGTGACTCCGTTAAAGTTACTATTACAGTTTCTTGAAATTTGTCTAAGGTATGAACAGCCTAAGTGTTTGAAATTGGCTTTATTAACATCGTGGACTGTGGCGCGTCGCGCACGACTACGAATGCCTGTGACATTGTATGTACGGTATTTCGTCATAACATCTTGTTCCTTTAAAGCCCCCAAAATTTCAGAGTGTAAGAGGACGTCTCGGTAGCTTAATTGGTTAAAGCACTCGGCCGGATATCGAGGGATCTGGGTTCGAATCCCGGTCAAGGCGAATGATTTTTACTCTCTGAAATGGTTGCATTATAAGGTCAGCATGTCAGTTTTTTGTCAGCCTATATATGTCACTGACCAATAGAATGAAAATTTTACTAGCTTAAATAAAATAGCTTTTAAATAGAAACACTGAGATTTACTATGCCATAACTCTTGGGCAATTAAACAGTTATGGTTAACACAGAGCATAGACAAACACACAACCATTAATTTACGTGAAAAACAAAGATAAATTGTCTATTTGTGACCAAAGACCATGAAAATATATACCTACACATCCCTAAAAGGAACACTATGGAAATGCAGAACAAGTCTGAACCAAAAAAAATTCTTATTACCTCAAAAATTGCTCTTTTCAGACTTGCTGAAAGTTTAGAACTCTTCCCATTTCCAAGACAACTTTGAATTGGAGGAAGATCAGATTTTAGCAACCGTTCCACCATACTCCTCTCCTTCTCATGGCAGACAAGTATGCTCTCACCTACAAGTAAGTAATGTAACAACAAATATGGGTTAACATGGGTAACCACATATATGGGTTTGGCAACTGTATATAAATTTAAACGGAGAATCATTCTTTGTAAAACAATAACGACTTAGAAATCACATGCTATGACAAGGGAAAAAACATGACAATTATTGCAGGATTATCTCTTGCTAAACTATTTTCAAATCATAAAATGAGTGCTTTCCAATCAAGTACTTTTTCACTCTGTGCTTCTGCAGATTCATGCATGAATGTTAGTGTATGAAAAATTAATGTTTTTTATAATAAAGGATGTATTTTCAGAAATACTTCAGCAGTCTAAATGCAGATATGTGCTCAGAGTCTCTTGCAATTTAACACAACACAAACTGATAACAGTACCTGCCGTATCAACCCCCATTCGACCAGCACGACCAATCATCTGCTTGTATGTTAGGATGTCCACCAACTTTCCATGAAATATGGGTGTCCTCACAATTACACGTCTTGCTGGAAGGTTCACACCCGATGACAGAGTCGAAGTAGCAACGAGAACTCGGAGAGCACCAGAACGAAACGAAGACTCCAAGATGTCTCGCTCATCCATTGTTAGTCCTGATTATATTTATCAATTAAGCAACACGTGTATTATAGCACAGAATGGGTAGATAATTTTTACTAATCGATACCATAATGTACAAAAATATGAGAGATTAAGAAAACATTCTATAGGAGGGTAAAAGGAAAGGGGAGGGGAGAGAATCTGGAATGAGATTGGAAGGTGAAGCTGCGAAAATACGAATTTTAATGCAATACATGAGTCAGAGGATCAGGATACATACATATACACGTATAAACATTGTTAGTCAGTCATATAGGTTTACTTTTCAATTACCCTAAGTTTGATGGAATACTTTCTTTTTCACTCTTAGATCACAGATTAATTATTTTTTTGAATTATTTGGCCCTTTCCAGCATTTTAATTATTTTCTGCCTTCGCTGCAGTTATATTTTTTATTTCTGGCAGACAGAGGGACATGGAATGAATTCAATTTTTACACTTCAAAGGGTACTCAACAAAGGGGAAGAGAGCCTGGTGCAGCCAAAGCCTTAATAATGAGGTGTAGAACTGTGAAAAGCCTTATGGAATTTTAATTTTAAAAAGTAAATGGAATAATTCTCACCGGCATGATGGAAAGCTACACCCAGGAGCACTGTCTTTGCAAGAATTGGGTCTAGACCAACAGGAGATCTTTTCAATTTATCGATTATTTTGGACAGAGGAGATTTATTTAATTCATCGATGAACTTCTCAATTAATGACTTTTCTTCCTTATCCATAGGAGCAGATGAAGTACCTGGGTAATAGTTAACCAGTTTGAATTGTGCAAAAATGAATATGTTAGAGTGAACATTTCTCAAAACCACTATTGTCAAAATAAAAGTGCAAACATTCCTCACCTATAAAGAAAAAGTCTTTTGCTATGGCTTCTGCCAACTTTTCACACCAATTTTTTGTGGGACAGAAAATTAAGACAGAAAAACCTTGTGCAATTGTTTCCAAGCACAGGAATGTAACATCATCTGGATCACCCTGTCGAGAAATCAAAGAAAATTTACACTTAAACAAAAGCCTAATGCTCAACAAAATTATTCTTGCATCATAAGTAGTTACCTTAATTGGTAACCCGCAGTCAATTTTACACACTTCCTTCAAACTGTTATCATAAATGGTTCTCCCTAGCTTTATGAGCTCACGGAGGGGAACTGGACGAAATGTAGTCTGATAAAGCTCTGCTTGTAGCCAGTTTGCTAGCATCTCCAGATTAGGTAGAGTTGCCGACATGCCAACAATCTGGATTTTAATCTTGTCTCTGCAAAAGGAACAAATTGTTAGTCACCCAATCTTTTCTCTGAAAAAAATAGTGCAGAGCGCACACACGATTCAGCAAAGACCGAGCATGGAGATATAAGCTTCAAAGTCAGCCTCATTATCTCTACTACTCTTTTATAATACATTACTGTTACATTCCTAAAATGACCACCAACAGAAAATGAAGAATTGACTACCATAGGATGTGTCTGCTGGTGAGAGGAGTGGTAATCATGATGAATGCATATGAGTGGTAAAAATATCATTACACATATACAAATACATTTTTAAAGCAAATATTGTAGTGTGGTTTTGTATGGTGTAAAGAATGATATGTAAATGAGGAAGGGGTGGGAATACGAGAGGCATGTGAGATAGAATTAAGGGAAGAAGGAAGTTTGCTAAATCGAAGAGGGACACACTGTAGCATCTGATGTCATGCTGTGTTATGATGTTTTGTTAAGAGATGTAAGTAAATGTATTGTTGCATGATTGCATAGGCAGTTTCCATCCAAAATCTACCTTATTATTATTAGGTAATCTACCGTTTAAGGTAGGTTTTTGGATGGACACAACTATCAAATAAACATTTTGTGACTCCCCACCTATCAAACTAATCTATATCAGGTCCCTCTTCATCTCGGTGTACTTCTTTCCTCCCTTCATCCCGTCCAACATCCCTATCCTGTTCCTGCCCTTACCTCGCTTGCCCAACATTCTCCCCTCTATTACCTTCTTCAACATTCCACTACCGCTCAATACGCCTTTCATCCATATTTCCTGCCTCCATACGATTTCTCTCAACAAACCCCTCTCCTCACCCACCATCTCCAGTACTTCCTCATTTGTTTTCCTTTCGGTCCATTTCACCTTCTCCATTCTTCTCCACACCCACATTTCAAAAGCCTCCAATCTACGTCTATCCTCCTGCTTCAGTGACCACGTTTCCGCACCATACATAGCTATGCTCCATATCAGAGTTTTTACAAATCTTGTCTTAACATCTCTACTCAACGTCCCCGTCATCAACTCCCTCCTCCTTGAGAAAGCCTCCTTGCCTAGCGCAATTCTTCTCCTTACGTCCCTACCACTTTGACCGTATTGGTCCAAAACACTTCCGAGATATGTAAACTGCTCTATTCTTTCCCTGCCTAAAATCTACCTTAACTGGTAGAATATCAATCATAATAATATGAGCACGAAAACAATATATATGCATCATTTTTCTTTTTAAAATTCCTTTACAGTTTTTGTACCATGTTAACCACTTCATTTTTTCTAAATTATTTTTACTTCTCACAATAATTTTAAGGTTGTGTATGACTTCATAATCCTGTAAAAACACATGTAATTTACATACTAATCTGAGAATATCTTTGTATGTTATGAGAATAGGTAACTTCACTTCCATCACCAATAGTATGTCAAACCCTATTACTTATCTTCATCAATAATGTTTGCAATATAAGCGAAGAGTCCTTTAATTCCTGGAATGAATGTTGCAATTAATTTCTATATTCATTTCTTTTCATTAAAAAATTCAGAATAAATTATCTAATTTATTTTTTTAATTTACACACTTTACCATATGAATATTTATGTAGAGATTGCATTACCACTTATTTATTTATACAAGCCAACGACATATTTTTAATCTGTCATAATAATGTTCTGACATTTTTTTAAATCTCTCCTGGTTCATTTCCACTAGTTTGTGAAATTTCTCCAGGAAATGATCTGAAAATATAATGGTCAATCCTTGAATTTTTTAAAATTTTTTCCAACCAATCCTAATAGAAAATTAGCATCATGGTGGGTGAGGGACCAGGATGATAGAGAACCTCAAAGGAAAATGACCCGATGAAATAGAACCTCAGAGGAAAATAGCTCACCAGATGAGCATAGTTCAATATTGGAGGCAAGCCTGAAGAGAAAACCTGTGCAACCAAACACAGTGAGGCAAATACATGTAAAATTTTGGGCATATCAAATGTCCTGAAGCAAACAGAAAGGGTGAGAAAATTTTGAGCTTAATACTCATCACCTTCATGATACTTTTTTACGTTACCATTCAATTTCAACATCTTAAAAAAAATGAGTAATCATGAATGTTAAATTTTATGGATTTAAACTTTTAAATGACAAAGGAGGAAAATTTCATCCTGATATTAAATGCAATACACTTCATGATGAAAACCAAATTCCTTCACTCAAGCCTCTAACATAAAGAGGGCTTAAAGAGAAACATAAATGTCAGCTTTCACAAAAAACGACATGTACTGTTTTGAAAATGTGGCTTAGGAGAAAAATACAAATTAAAAATATTAAAAAACACGTAGTTCATACAAAACTATCCCAGTAAATATGTAAGAATGTGACCAAAAGAAATTTTTTAGTGACCACATTGTCATATTAAATGTTTTTAAATGACATTACCGGTTTGAATGAGTAAATACACCTTAGGGGGGTGGGGAAGGTAATCTCCAGTCTATACGATGAGTTAGACGTACCCCAATGTAGCAATAAATAGAGGTTATAAAGTACAATCTCACAAGGAGAGATGAATTAAAAATGAAGATACAATATTCTTTCTGATGAATGGTATAAAGAAACTCCATGAACATAAAAATAGTTAAGCCTGAGACAGTATTCTGTATACTATTTGCAGAAAATACTTACCGTAAACACATGTATCTTATCTTTGTGAGCAATAATTCCAATAAATAACCTCGATGTGTGTCTCCCAAAAGATGTAGTTCATCCACCACAACAACTCCCAATTTACTAAGACTTCCATCCTCCATAAGCCTAGAGAACAAATAAATTTTCAATAATGCAGGCAAGTAAAACAAACATTGAAAATTTGAAAACAAGCATTTCAAAAGTGCTCACCGAATGATCAAACTGTTTGCCTTTTCTATTGTGCATATGGCAATGTCTGTGTGATGAAAACCACCCGCAGGGCTATAACCTCCCATAAAACCTTCAACACGAACACCAGTGCCCTCCAACAACTCCTGAAATCACAAACATTTTGTTTCACAATTGAACATGTAATACAAATAACTACAGTTTTCATTGATAGTCACAAGAAATGCAGACCATAGAGTTCTTGCAGGATGACCCCTCATTTTATAGATTACCGAATATTTTCCCAACGAAAATGCCATACTTTTCCTAATTCTTCTCCAGTGTTTGGAATTTAATTGGGTATTTTTATGTGGATCATGTCTCATTACTTTGCGTGGCAACGTTATCACTGAAGTCAGTCAAAAACTATAGTTTAAATTTTTCCAGGGCATACATGTGAAATGGCCTACAGTTAATACAATTCATCTCTCAACAGAAATGAATTTTTTCTCCGTGGGAATTCCAGATTCCCATATCATACTCCTAATTTGCATATCAAAGTCCAGCCTAAAGAAGTAATTGAGTAATTCCTAATTTTTCTGAGGGAGTGGGCATCTGAACTTGAGTATTTGTATGTGGAAGGGAAAATAGCCAACATGTAGGGAGAGTATGGGGCAACCTAAAGCAAAAGATTAGTATTGTCCAGAGCATTTGGTAGTCCATTAAGATACTGATAAGCAAATCCTGGATTCAAATTTTGAGTGATGCCTTGAACAACCTCAGCACTATACTTTTAAGTGGTGCAACATTTTATGCATCAGAACTTCATGGTGTTACTGCAGGTAGCATGGGGAAAGGGATTGCTCTCCTCATACCCTGATCCATTTCACAGATATATTTTTCATCTCAGGATATAATCCACCCTTACCTATAATTACCAACCTGCAGGTTGGACACTGATTTTATTCACAAATTTTTTCCATTCAAGATGAATTTAGCTATGTCATTCATTGTGTGCACCAATTGGCATTTGGTAGAGTCAGGAATTAGTGAGGGTGAAATCTAAATCAAGTGAAAGAAAGACAGTCAAGAAGTTTTAAGTGATGATTTTCAAGATCAAGAGATAATTTTTTAATAGATTGTGAGTAGCATAGTTCCACAAGACAGAGGAGGAATAATAATTGATTTTTCAAGTGAGAGATATTGCTCATTGAAATTGGAGACGGAGGCGAAACATCAAAAGAGCAAAAACAGGAGGATATAAAAGCTGTTACCTTATGGACAACAAGAGCATGCCAAAAGGAGAAGATGAAATGCAGACAAAAGAGGTTGTGTTTAAAGAATCAGAAGTTAGAAACAAATTGAGATGTTTGTTAAGACAAATTATTATTATTAACATTTGTTTACCAGGTTAGATTAGGTTTTTCAAGGACCCAGGCACTATGAATTCTAATTCTCCTAAGCCCCTAACATGGCACAAAATATCCTTGAACCACATAATATGTCACAATTACTAATTCTTTAGCTATCCATGCAAATTTCATCCAAAATGCCTAATCCTTTCCTCCCACTACCTCATTTTTCCAGCATCCTCTCCTCTATTACCATCTTCAGCATTTCATTGTCTTTTGGTGTCTCTTGCATCCACTTATTTCGTCTTCTCTGAATTCCTCCCAGTACCTATCTCTCTTCCATCACCATGCCCATGGCATCATTGTACATATGTTTTATTTTCTGTAAATTTTATTTTCTCCAATCTTCCCACCCACATCCAAAAGCCTCCAATCTAAGCTTATCAATGAACAAGTCGCTGAGCCATACAAAATTAGGCTCCATATCAATGTTTTTACCTTTTCCTTACATCACTAGTTCTTAGTTCACCAATCAGTTCTCAGCATCATCCTAACATTCCACATCCCTATTCTAACTGGTTCAGACCTCTACTTTTCTGTGCCATCTGATTGACTGTGCAAGGACTTCGCATGGTGACAACCAAGAAGGCCTTGCTGCCTTCACTGCCAGGCATGTCGCAGTTCTGTGGGCCAGGTCCCATAGTTCTCTTCGCACTAATTTTTATACTTCATTGGAGAAAATAATTGAGGTGGGTCCCCATCCTCAATAGAATTTTAAAATTGACATCATCACTGAAATGGCCACTTCATTTGGGTCAGATGCCGATGCTTCACCAACTGCCTTTTGTGAGGCTCCTAACCTTTGGCCTATCTCGCAAGTGTGACCCTTCTGGGAGAGAAGACATAAATAAAGGGGGACAACATGAAACGGCTTTTCAACAACACAAATAATCAAAAGAAATTTTGCTAGCATGTGTACTTCAATTATCAATGAATGACATGAATAATGTGCATGCATCATGGATTGCACTCAAGCATGTAAATGAAGGCATTAAATGTTATCATTTCCTAGTATATTGGTCTAACAGGTTAGCATTTTTTTCTAGAATGAAGGATCACATAAAGGAAATTGGTCTCCACAGCTAAAATCATTTCCTTCTAAATGGTAAGCTTCTTTTTTATTTCCCTGCTGTTATCAGCTGATTTCCCACACCATAACTAAAATTGTTCTGAATACCATCTATTCATTTACTATCGTCAGCCCTGTTTCATACCTCAAGACCAAGTTAAAGCTCCCCCAGACATATTGGTTTAAAACTTCATTCCCTGCCAATCGGTATTCTTCTCCTCCCCCTCCTTAACTTCCACCTTCCCCAATCCTTTTATGGCAGAATTATGAATCACTGTCACCATGAACTAGATGGTGGCCTGACAGCTGAAAACAATTGTACCATCAAATCAACAAAGATATGATGATGGTATGACAATGAACTGAATCCCTTACTGCGGTAGTTTAAGATGCCCTGCTGACAGGCATGGATTGTATATAATACTGTAATCACACAAATAATGTGCTTGAAATAGAACATTATAGGATTTTTCCGCATTTAATTACAATGAAGATGTGAAAAATATTTTCGTATGCATTTTTGAAATCACACAATTCACATTTTTGTCTAGGTTATAGCGGACTTTTTGATACACAATAGAGCTAAAAATAACCCTTTTCCCAGAAACAGAAAACACCAGGTTATACCAAACACTCGATAGGCAAGACTCAACTAGACGTCTTACCTGGAAATAGTTAGTTTTCTCCTTCACAACGGATACAAATGGCAATATAATTATGGCTTTTTTCTTCTGTTCGAAAACACTTCTTATCGTTAGTATCTCTGCAACTAATGTCTTTCCTAGGATTTAAAAGTGAAAACAATACAAGGAATGATTAGTAATTCTTTCAAAATGAACTGTTGTTTTTTCTGTACTTATTTTGGGCACATTTAGGGCACTAAATTTAAGAATTAGATCTAATAGTAGACTGATACATAATAATATTACCAATACCTGCGGAAGTTGGGGCAGAATATATTAAATTCTTTCCAGAAAGCACCAATTCATTGGAAATGCATTCATATTGCCATTGAAACATACTCTTGATACCGATTTCATCATATTTCTACAAGCAAAGGTAAATGACGTAGTTATTTTCAGTGTACAGTATTTCGACAAAGTTATTCTAGAACTGAAATCAAAACTAACTTTCAGAATTCCAAAGGGCACACCACAGCGTTTTAAATTAAATATTTCCATCCTAGTAAGATTTTGATCGGCATGCCCAAACTCAGGTTTACTGTCTTCAGTGATTTCTGTACAGTTATTAGGAAGAGTACTACGTGATAGAGAATTCATGCATGTTTCCAGAAATGAACTTAAACCACACAATGAAACATTCTTATGATTATTTTTGTCAATGCCCAGTGCAACTACGTCGTCCTCTCGATGATTTGACGAGTTTTCCATAACACAATTATTCGTTGGAAATCGTACAGAATTCATTCCCTCATCACTAAATTTATAGTTTACACTAGCTTTCCTAGTATGAATCGGTACTTCACAAGGATTCTCTCTTTTTTCGGCATCCTCAATAGCAGCCAATGTGTTTTCGCCTATTACAATTGACGGGAAATCTTCCTCCATGCTACTAGGACTTCGTTATTTCGTTCGTTCTAGTTATATTCAAGTGATAACAATTCATAATTAAATAAAGTTTTCGGTAAGGGTAACAGTGCACTACCGCACACCAACAAAACATAATTTACAACCTTTTGAAACATACATAACTGCGCCAATACGCATTACGAATGTCAACATATCACGGAACACTATACAGAATTGTGAAGAAGGAATTGATATCTCATTAATCTTTAGGTTCAGCTAGACGGCGAGAGATGGGGTAACATTTTATTTCGATGGAATATATGCAATGCTTCATCATATAATTTTTCAGAAGCAGTTAAAAATGGATAATTAACTTTAATATTCTGCTAAGGGCTCTTAATACATCATATGTGAGTGTTGATATTATTATTGGCTTCTTATTGCTTAGTTCCAGAAATCGTCACTAAGCGCTCAAGTACACATGTAGTCACGAATTTAAGTTTCTAATATGACGGGTTGAACGAACGTTGGCGGGAAAAGTTTATGATTAGGTGCTAGCCCACAACCTTTTTTTGGCCATATTAATATGTCCTTATCTTCGTGGTGTTCTTGCGTGTGCAGTAAGAAAATTTACTCGTGAAAATCATCATTTGAAATAATCCATATTTTTGTGAAAGTTGTGATGGTTTAACCATCGAGACCACTTGTTGTAAAACCCAGAAAAATCAGCGGAAAAAATGAAGTGTATCATACCAGAAATTTCTTGGCATAATAGAGACCCTGTTTTAAGTGTCGACGTTCAGCCACATCGTGGAAATTCTGATGATTTTTGGAGGTTAGCGTCAGGGGGAACTGACGCTCATGTTTTGGTGAGTTACCTCGATTTTTCACAAATCCCTATTAACATAATTGTGGCCATGACATTTCCTAAAAGGCCTTGACACTTTTCCCCTTAACAAAGATGAAATGAATGGTTTCATTGGTGAAACTAAATCACTTAAAAGAATAATATGAGAGATGGGCTAGTTAAATAGATAAATTTAGACTAATAATAATACTTTATTCATTTTGAAACATTTCGTCAGAAAATACATTACTATCCCAACTATTTTGATATGTTACAACATGAAATGTCTTGTATCTTCTTAGATTTGGTACATAAAAATTCAAGAATCTGGAATTGCCAGTTTAGAATTTGCAGCTGATCTGACTCGGCACCAAAAGGCTGTGAATGTTGTTCGGTTTTCTCCATCGGGAGAATTTCTTGCCTCTGGGGATGACGGTAATCATTTTGTATTTCAGAGTAATGTTTGTGCAACGTACATAAATAATAATGTTATTATCAAAAGTATTAAGTGTTTTCTGGTTGATGAAGTTGCTTCGAGTGTATTTTTAAATAGAATATCGTCCGCTCCACTGAGAGTGGGTCGAGAAATAATTAACTTATTTGTCCAAAAATCGTCTGCATTTTCCTATGTTATTCCCAAATAACGTCCATCTCATTTGTTTTGCAGAATCTGTTATTCTCATATGGAAGCAAAAAACTGATCAAGATTTGCCGGAATTTCCTACAAACGATGAAGAAGGCAATGCGAAGGAACAGTGGATTTCCATGAAAGTTCTTCGTGGTCACGTAGAAGATGTGTATGACCTCTGTTGGTCCCCTGACAGCACCTGCATTTTATCAGGATCTGTTGATAACTCAGCTATATTTTGGGATGTTCAGAAAGGTAAAAGAATTTCACAGTAGTTGCATTGAAATCCATGGTATTAGATTATTTGTCATTTTCGTGTAAATTTATTTTCCCAATAAAATTATTTTCGATAATACTTACCACAAGTTCAAGCAAATAATTCCTGTGCTCGAGAATTAATATTTGTATTTTACTAAATTCATAATTAAATATTTGCATACACATTAGTAATTGAACAGTGTTCCTTTAACAGCTCATGGCCAAAACATATATTTTTTTGACATATAACCTCACAAATGGGTTTAGATTAAATGCTAACTTAAGGGATTCGATTGAACACATACTTGAGAAGAGAAGCGCCAATTGATATTTGTTAAAACTTTGAAATTCAATTGTTTTGTTTTACTTCGCTTTGACATTGCTGCATGGAAAACGAAGAACCCTAACACTATTGATTTTTTAGGCTAATTTTTGTTGGTCAGTATGTGGAGATTATTCTCCATTCACACTGTTGCCATCTTTGTAGAGCTGTTCAATATAAGTTTGAATTTTTCAGTAATTATTGCAAAGTAATTCCCCGCAGTCAGTCCCATCATGCAAAATGAAGAAAGTTTAGGAAGCTCATTTTTATGTATATATCATTCACTTGTATAATTGAGTAACATGAAAATAATGTTATCACATGGATTAAAACCATCTACACGATTATTCCTGTATTTCCAGATTTTAAAAACTACTCAAACACCAAAGGGTTTATGATTAGCTCACTTCAAATTGTGTCCCTCACATTTTTCTTGTTAAGTGAGATATATAGGCAGTAATATATTTATTGACAATTTAATGTTTCATTTTATACTTTCATTTGGGGATGTTATAATTGTTTTACCACACTTAACATGAGGGTTCACTCCCTTATTTATGTTTTTTCGCCAGTAAACTTTGAAAATGATTTTCAGCATGTCTATCTAGAATTGAAAGCAAAATATTGGAATCTCGACTATTGAAATTTTTGTTTGTAATGGTGAAACTCAGAATTTAATAGGGATAAATAAGAAAGAGAACAACTAACTGTTAATAAGCTCTGTGAAAGTATGAAACTTAATCTCAGTATGCAGAACTTTGTCCAATGTAAGTTTTAATTCCCTCTGTTCATCATTAAATGTTCATCGGTCCCTTTTTATCAGATAACCCTGACATAAAACCCCTTCTGAAAATGACTTGTCTTCAGAATACTGGTAATATATTCTACCTTAGTTTTAATTACATGCTTACACAGCCATTTTATCTGCACAAACTAACATTTAATTGCATCCTAGTGTATATGTGGTGATGATGCACTAAATAAATTCTATACTATCAATACTTTTCTTACTTTTTCAAATTACTCTGTAGGACGAAATACTGGCATTCTCAGTGATCACAAAGGATTTGTCCAGGGAGTTGCTTGGGATCCACAAAATCAGTTTGTGGCCACCATGAGCAGTGATAGGTAAACTAATTAGCAGAAATACTTTCAATTTTGATTTGTTTTGCTGTTTTTGTCATGATGAATGACTAAATTGATAACCATTTATTATAGATTATGCCGTGTATACAACATAAACACAAAACGAGCTGTAAGCAGATTGTATAAATCGTGGCTTCCAGGAGTGGGAAATTCAGATAACCCAGAGGAAAAGGTTTTTAGGCTCTACCATGACGACACACTGAAGTCTTTTTTCAGGAGATTATCTTTTACGCCAGATGGTGAATTGCTCATTACACCAGCTGGTGTCATTGAGCAAGATGGTGACCTCAAGAACATCAATGTAACCTACATTTATTCGAGGCATTTGCTTAACAGGTAAGCTGTTTCATTTTTTAATTAAAAGCCTTACTGCTGGTGATCTCTTGAAAGCTTATAGCTATATTCAGTATTACATTTATTCGATTTGAAACATTTTTATTGAAGTAAAAATTTCATTCATGCTAAATGCAACCAGGATTTCAACTTTTCTGAGAGGTCTATATAAAAATTGCCAATGCTTTGAAAAAAAATCAAAGAAATTTGATTTGTCTTGCTTTCATGTTCAGAATATGATGGAAAATTAACCCTTAATCAAACAAGTCTTTTCATGTGCAAAGCTACTCCTATGACTAAATCCTTGTCCTGTGATCATACACTTCTCTCCGGCTGAATGACCTACCAATTGAGCTAATGTGCCAAATAAAAGTTACACTGGGAATACTGACTGAAATCAGCAGCACTGATATTGATGGATTTGTTTATGCCTATGTTTAAGTGTATGAATGTATTTCATGGTGGAAGTGTGAATTTGTTAATATGTGCAAAATATGCACACAAGAGACAAATCAAATGATAAAATGCTGTTATAATTTTTTGCTTAATTGTTATCAAAATATTGGAAAGCAGTTTTTTTTAAGCAATATGAAATCGAATATGTTTATTTTTGATCTTGGAGAAGCAATAAACATGCAAGGTGTCCACCAACCTGAAAAACTCAGAAAAGAAAGAAAAATCATAACTTCACCCATCATTTTGAGATGCATTTGAAAGATCTTACCAGTTTCCACCTAGGATCTCCATTCTTCTCAGGAACATTTGCCCAACTTGATCCTCTGTTGCAATTGTACCAATCAAAATTGGTTCAAACAGTAAGTTTCTAAACATTTTGTTTGCTGAATATTTTTATGCACTAGCATATTCATGTATTATCTTTTTACTCTGTTACCTGTATAAATGTCATTTTGTTTTGAGTGAATGCTTTATTTTCTTCTTTGACTAACCCCTTGTCAAGAATCATATAATTGTTCTTGTGAGTTATTTTTAGGCTCCCTAAGTTAACAATAGGTTTCTAATGTGAATGAAATGATAGTGTCCGAACCGCTGTATGCATTCTCTGTGAGGCATATCATTTTAGTGACTTAGTAAATCAATTTTTTTTTATTTTGGATTCATTCTCCTGAAAATTCATGTTCTTCTAAGGGAGGGTCATCTGTCAATGCTTTGCCATTATGATAATTTCTGATGAGAATGGTGTGCTTGATATTCTTCTCCAAATTCACACAACTTCCAGCATACAGTATCAGGATATTATGCACAGGCCTGCTTCACTACAAAATCATGCCATGCCATTCTACATAACTACTTGCACATGGATAATATTTGCTCAAACATACTGTGTGGAACAACATACAAACAAACTTTTGTGTGGAACCTGGAAATCTGAATAAAAATAAATGAATAAATAATTTTTAAATTGACATTTGAAAGTTAAACAACTTGGCTTTTCCACTAAAAATTTTTTAATCTCACGACCTAGGTTTTCTTATGGTATAACATTATCAGGTCAAACCATACCATAATGAAGCCTAGGTCATGAGAATAAGAAATTTGAAGTGGAAAAGCCAAATTGTTTAATTTGCAAATGTCAACATGAAGATTTTCCACCAAGTTACACCAGAAACTGTTTAATTTTTAAAAATTAATAAAAATGTTCCTTGGTGTTGGATAGTAAACAGTAGCTTGGTCTTGAGCATTGGCATTTTGTTACAGCATATCAACTGTAAACGTCGAAAAAGGCAGACCCATTTTGTTAACAGAATTATATTTGTCATGATCCAGGTATTTTCATGATTTCACCAGTGAATTGAAAAGGCAAATTAATACTATGTTTTAATTTCGCTGTAATTTCTCCACCCACATCTTATCATCGTTGTATTGTTTCCAGACCAGTGGTTTATTTGCCTACGGGAGACAAATATACCATAGCTGTGAGGTGCTGTCCAGTATTATATGAATTACGTGGAGAGGAAACTGATGAAAACTCAAAGCCATCAAAAGAGAATGCTGAAAGTGACAAGAAAGCTGCATCCAGTGACACAAAAAATGAGACTGGGGAAGAAATGATGGAAGTTGATAGTTCCCATACAGTCGAAAAAAGTTCACCAGGAGATCCAAACAGAAAGGCAACAATTGAAGAAGAGAAGCCATGGGAAAAGCATTCATCACTATTTGCTCTCCCTTACAGAGTTGTCTTTGCAGTGGCCACTCAGAATTCAGTAATTTTGTATGACACACAGCAGCCCTTGCCATTTGCCAAAATATCCAACATACATTATACTCGGTTGACCGATATTGCATGGTAAGTTACTCACTTACAGAGTATAGCCCACACCCCTTATTTAATTAACTCAGTTGAGTTAGAAGCAAGATGAAAAAAGCGCTTGCATAAGTAAATTATAAGTAAACATCAGATCTAATTGACTTTAATTTCAAATAAATTTAATATCCTTTTGTAATCTATTTAATACCTTGCCCTTAAAATATTGTCAATTTGTGAGTGTGCTCTTCCTGTAGTTAAAAAGCCTTTCACTGTCAATTAACAAATGGGTAAATTTCAAGAAAATGCGGGAGATGCTGCAACAGTAACTTTAACGGAGTCATCCGCTACGTGTGCATTACAATGCAACAATTTCAGAGAGTAAAAATCGTCTTGACCGGTATTCGAACCCGGATCCCTCGATATCCGGCCGAGTGCTTTAGCCAGTTAAGCTACCAAGATGTCCTCTACAGTATTTCATCACATCTTGTTCCTTTAAAGCCCCCAAAATTTCAGAGTTTAAGAGGACGTCTCGGTTACATATAATCAAAAATATATTTTTTTAGTTTAACTTCAACACATATGCGAATTGTCGATATGTACACATAAGAAGCATTGTCATAAAATCTGATTTCCCACAATATTCATGTTAATATACATTAATATATACTTTGGGAAAGTGTTCCCCATTGTTTAACACTGATATCCAATTTGCAAAGAATAGTCTTTGAGGAGTACATAAGCTGTCTAATAAGTGATCCATTTTACACATATCATCAAACAAAATATTCGTTAATGTTTTAATGGGATGTGGTAGTCCAGTGGGTAAAGCTGGGCCTCTCCGCGGAGGGTCTGGGTTAGAATCTCAGGGACACCTTCAGCTTCACCCAAGATGTGTGATTTTTTGGGTAACAGATCTTCCTGATAAAATATGGGTGGCATGGGGAAAGGAACTGGTCTCTCTAACTTGATTTGCCAATTTCACATTCCATTGAGTGAGCTCTACTTGATTAAACCAACCTTCAGATTGATTTACCGGAACCTGGTTTGGTTGACTACAACTCGTATTTATATTGTTTTGAAAGACCTTCATAATGTTGTCATTCATCCAGTTTTTCAACTGAAAGCATTATGTTTTTCATTAATTGTTACCAAGTTGTCTTATAACTTGCTTCTGCTAATAATACTGCAGATATGAGCATTAATTTCCAACCTTTCACAATATTAATTTCATATTTTATTCTAGCTGAAAATAAAATGGCTGTATATATTTCCTGTTTGTGAATGGCCAACCATTAACAAACCCTGATAAAACCCTTTAATGTCCCCAAGGATGAATCTCCTTTATTCAGAATTAATATTCTTTTACCTTGTGAAATAGCACTTCAATGTGTATACGAAGCAAATTTAAATGTTTTTAGCTTATTAACTTGAGTCCTCCCATCTGTTTGTCCCAGTGTTCAAGGTTAAACAAAGTCCAAACTCAGTACAAGAATGTATTTTCATGCTCCATTCCTGCACGAAATTATTCATGTTTATGGCAATTCACTCTATTATAACTTTGATGATGCTATTTACTTCAATGTGGTTTTAATTTAAGAAATTTTGTAATATGAACCTCCCATTAATTGAATACTTTAACATTGAAAGAGAGCACTTTGAAATGTTTTTCAGGTCTTCTGATGGACGAATTCTTGTAGTTTCATCCACTGATGGATATTGTTCTGTGATAACATTTACTGAGGGAGAATTAGGCATTCCATATAAACCCAAGGATGAAACCCAAAATGACACATCTAGCAGCCCATTTACAACAAAAAATCCTTCTAAAGAAGAAAAGGTATCAGAGGAGCTTCCAACTGCCATGAAACAATCTTCCGTTTCTGTGAAGGGAAAATCTGAAAAAATATCATCTGATGGTGCTGAAATTAAAAAGTAAATATTTATTTTTGTGCACCGTGTTAAAATGACAAAAATTAAAAAGTTGAAAGTACATGCAATGTTTTGTTTCTCTTTTTTAAAATGCATTATTTTTCTCATCTTGCAGAAAGAATGGCAACAAGAACCACAAGAGACATAGTGAAGGGGAGATGGCAAAAAAATTAAATGAATCTGAAGGAAGTGTAGATGTAAAATCTAAAGTAGTGGGTGAAATTAACCCACAAGAGACTTCTGTGAACTTATCACCCATGACAGGAAAATTGAAACCATCAGTTAGTGAACTGGATTCCAAGGATAGTCGTGAGAGAATTAATAATTCATCTCCTTTAAAACAGACCCCTGAAAAAAATGAATCCCCCATACTTACAAATGGGAATAAAACTCCAGCTCAGGAGCAAAGGAAAACGCCTCGAAGAGTGCAGCTGATAACACTGTCCAGCCCCAAAAGCAAAAAACGTCTAATGTGATTTTTCTATATAGTATCCCATTTTTAATTCCTTTTTGTCAGCCATTATTATCAAAATAAAAAATTTATAAAACTAATAATTTCTTTCTTACTGATGACACACAGGTAACTGCATAGTTGGTTTTTTATGGAATAGGAAGGTGATGGTTTTATAAGTACTAACATTCTATTTTTTCCTTTTGATTACAGAGTACTATTTATTGCCTGCATCTGACATCTATCCAAATCACGATTTTATTTTTATTCAACAGACAATTAGTTGAGGCTCTTTGATAGGCAAAGTACTAGTGTATGTAACAAAAAATAGCCAAAGCACTTTTCAGCCAAACATGTGTAATGATTTTTTTTCATCCAGTGATGAATACTTTGGGAAATACTTGTAAACGGATATGAATTTCCAAAAAAAGCTTACTGCAATTACCCATCCAATGGCAGAGAATTTTTAATGGAAATAATCCATCCACACATAAAGGGCATCCAATTGAATTTTATGCCGTGTGTAAATATGGTCACATTTTTCTCAAGAGGTGTCATATTGTGGTTGCTTTACGACACAGTTGATGCACATGAAACTTTCCGAGATAGGGACTCTTGAATCCCTAAAAAAAATTTTACTGAGGACAGTTAATAGATGACACATTTATCCTCAAAAGAGGGGAGGCTGTAATTTGTTCTATGGTGGGGATGAATTTGAATAAATGTTTTCTCTTTGTTAATAAAAACCAAATTGTCTTCACAACATTTACTCATTGAGTTAATTTTTCTCTGCTCTATAACATGGTTTAGGTTCTTGGAGGAGATTAGGTGAGTTGTATCATCTGTATACATATTCATTGATGAAATAATTAGGGAGGGTAAATAGAGAAGGAAAAGTAGGGGAACCCAATGTAGATTCTTGAAGAACGCCTCTCTCGATCATCAAGAGATTTGAGTTTATGAATAACTTCAATTCAGCTGGGTACAATTTTACTATTTGTGATCTTCCTGTTACAAAAAGATTTTAACAATTGGTTGGCTATCCCAGATATTCAAAAAGCATTTTTAAAGTCATAGAAAACACCAATTACTCTATAAATAAAACATTTTTTGGCGTAACTTGGAAAATCTTCATATTGACGTTTTTTTTAATTACAGTTACTTTGCTTTTCCACATAAACTTTCTATTCACCTGATTATTTTATGCTATAACGAAACCTGGGTCGTGAGAATAAAAAGTTTGTGGTGAAGCAAAGTGGTTTTATTTAAAAAAAAATAAAAACCATCAATACCAATTACTCTAGTCTTTAAGATTGAGTAAAATATGTATAAATTTATCTATGGCAGTTATAATTGAATTTTTTCATGAAACCCAATTGAGAATCTGATAGAATATTAAAATTACTTAAGAACCACCACAATATTTTATAAATTTCTTGTTCAAGTAACTTTGAGAAAACAGAAAAAGGTCTCGTTGGATCATCATCTTTAAATATTGGAATGACTTTGGCTGTCTTTAGTCTATCAGGGAATAGAGAGATACATTGACTAATGTGTAATGACATGGATTTCTGGAGAATTTTCAATTTCTTTTAACAGAGAGGTAAAATCATCATGTCTAGCCGAGTGCCTATTTTTTTAACATTCAATCTATTTGTCATTTGCAGCATAAAGATTGTTCGAGCATGGTGGGGCATACCTTTAAATAGTGCAATAGGTGTCAGTTGTTGACTTGTACTATCAAGTAGTCTGGTTATGGAATTGAGAAAGTTTTTGAGTAGGTTGGTAACATTATTATGAAAAACAGCATCTATACTAAACATCCGAGGACTGATTAGTCATTTTAATGAGGTAGGCAAATTTACTATGATTGTTCGAGGAATTTAAGCTGCTGTAGTTTCTTTTAGTCTTTGTCACCAACTGATTGTGTCCCTTTTTCATGGACTTACAGTATGCCTTAAGTAGCACAAAGTCACTTAATTTCAGATTACTAAAAACCTGTCTTCAGTTATCCATTTGGTGAGGTTTCAAGGTATGGGCAGAGTAAATTGATTTGGATAACTTTTCCTTGACATTTTTTTTATTTTTTAACACAAAATAATTGCTGGAGAACCAATACAAAATGGCCTTGCACATCCGTGGGTTGATAAAAATTAAACGGCACCATAATACCTTATTGAGATCAAAGGTGATAGCCACATGGTTTGAAGTGCTGTATTTTTCCAATTTATGCAAGTTAAACTGAGGTATGACTCCTTTGCACATTCTTTGGAAATAACTTGGTTTAAAGCTGAAAAGTCATTTTGGACCCAAATCAGTTCACCTCTTGAGCAGTGAGTAAAAAAAACACTTGAACAATAAAAATTAGTAGTGAGCATCAATAACTTTCACCTAGTAAAAAGAGAACTGTGAGCTTCAAAACACTCCATTGTGTATCAGAATGTAATTAACTGTGAAGGAAGTCATGTGATGTAAAATTAGGAATATCTTCTACTGGCTTGCACTGTAGTTTTTAAACGTCACTGATGCCAGTGGAAGACAAACACAATTTCAAGTTTTAAAACTCTCCATCAGGAAGTTTTCCAAAGAATTTCTTCTTTGCTACTGGATCCGGAATTATCTGGAATCACAACAAAATTACATGAAATATCTTGTTAACGCTAAATGACCTGATAATTCATCTGTAAATAACTTACGGTATCCCCTCCTGGCTTCCAACCAGCTGGGCAAACTTCACCATGGTCGTCCGTGTACTGGAAGGCTTGAACCAGCCTTAAAGTTTCATCTACACTTCTACCCACAGGCAAATCATTCATAGTAATTTGCCGAAGTATTCCTTTGTGGTCAATAATAAACAATCCTCTAGGAAATAATTTTTTTAGTTAAACACTTGGGCTAGAATTGCACATACATCTTCATTTAAATTAATTGTTAAGAACATATTACCTTAATGTGTGGCCAAGATCTTCCAAATACACACCATAATCCTTTGATATCTTATGACTCAGATCCGATAGCAAAGGTATATTAAGTTTTCCTAAGCCACCTTCTGTCCTTGGTGTATTCATCCATGCCAGGTGTGTAAAGTGAGAATCCACTGAACACGCGACTACTTCTGTGTTTATTTTACGGAACTCTTGTATCCTGTCATTGAACGCTAATATTTCTGTGGGACACACGAACGTGCTGAAATACAATGACTATTTCAAATGACTTTCGTCGTGTAATGTATTCATTTAATGTGATAGTAGACAATTGGAGATAAATAAATGACACATGCAGAAAATTAGTGTGATGCAACAGTTCTATTATCACTACATAAATTAATTCATCACAGACGTGTTGATCAGTCTGCCTTTTGTTACCTACATCATATCTTAATTACTTTCTTAAAATTTGAAAATTATAAATGGAAATGTATCATTAATTCACATTCGTATCAATGTTAACCTTAGCACCATAATTACTTTATTTCCGACGTTCTGCACATTTTTATGCACACGTTAAATAGCTGACTGACTACCTGACTGACCGGCTTTAGACGTCTTTTTACCAATTTTCTTTGAAATGAGATATCAATATTCCATTTTGTAGGTATTACTTCGGTTAACTTTGCAGATTTAATTTAACTAAATAAATAGGGTTGCTTACTATTGACATATTTCACTAGTTATCTGAAGTTACTTACAAATCTAATGGATAAAAGAAGAAGACTAGGTATTTTCCTTTGAAATCCGAGAGCTTTATTTCCGTTATTTCACCATTTACAACGGCTGTCCCTTCCCAATTAGGTGCCGGTTTGGAGACTGAAAAGAAATATCAACATATTACCCAGTGGCAACCCCTATCCCTAAGCGACATCGTACCACCGGCGTTACTTACTAACTGCATTAGTCCATTGCAACGAATGTCCAAGATTTTTTCCTGTGCCTTGAGGATAAACTGTTCCTCCAGCATAAGAATAACACGTCTCATCACATAACACTACTTGAATTAAACATGCAAATACGAGACAAAAAAGCCTCGCAAAATTACTCGAAGCCATTTTCCCTGTGCGTGGCATTTCGTCGTGAAAAGAAATGAGTACCGAAAATTCTGTTAAAAACTGGTTGCTGTAGCAACGTAATATAAACAACTTCGTCGTTCTTGGATGATCCCCTTCTAAATAATTTATTCATTTAATGCTTAAGAACTTGGAATGAAAAGAAGATCCAGGGTTAAGTCGAGCAAAATTTTTGGACCAAACCTACGGTTATTGAGATTAAATGGACACCTCAGTAAAGCGAAATGATTTCCCTTTCTACTGAAGAATTAGTAGGACATGGAGATACATGTTAGTATACAAATGGAGCCAGTTACTCTTCTCTCTCTTCGAAATTGAATTTATTGAGCATTTTTTAAACAGTTCCTCTGTATGATATATCCCAAAAAGTTAAAGAGGCAAATGAAGCACTAAAAAAAGACGTCACTCCACCGAGAGACGACAAGCAATTTAAAGTTAAGTTTTGCCCAAACTTAGTGCATTTTGAACCGGATGTCGACAGTTTTTCAGGTAAGACATTTAAATTTGATCATTCTGGTGACACCATACAACCAGCTGTACTCGTTCTGGTGGCATAATTAAGACAACGGCTAAAGTGATTTTTTAGGAGTGGGGTACAATTAGAATTCGCAAGTAAGCATATCACACTTTTTTTTATTTACTCCACGGATATAATGGTTGGTCGACGACATTTTGTAAATTTTTATTTTGCAACACTAGATTAGCGCGTATGTAATTATCTTTAGCTTTGATTAAATATTTTAAGGTGTTTCCATTTTAATGGTTGTGCACATAGTTAAATTACAACAATGAAAAAGATGTAAATCATTTCCCAGAGTACCGCCCTGTTGTGTGTAGTACAAACGTAGCAATCCAGATTTTTATTGTTTGCATTGAATCTTTTGGTCAGCAGATAAGCATAAAGCAACAGTTTAGGGACCTTTATGAGTTGGCACCTACTGTTACAACCTACATATAAGAGACACATTTTAGGACCATGATTTCACCATTGTATGGCATCATCACCTAATGATGCCCCACAGTGTTGAAACCATGGTTGTCAATAAATATTAATTGTGGAATAGGTGTTTCTCTTATATATACAATGGAGAAATTCCACCTAGTGACAGATAAAACCGTGACATATGTTACAATCTAAGCAGAACCAGCTGGCAGTCTTTAAATGAGAAGTCAAAGATTCGCTTTCAGCCATCAATCATGTATTTTTCTTAACACCGAATTACCCAGTAACAATTCGCAATCTACTACTGTTGAAACCTCTGGATGTAAGAAGTGCAGTATTATTATTAGGTAATCTACCGGTCAAGGTAGGTTTTTGGATGGACACAACTATCAAATAAATATTTTGTGACTCCCCACCTAGCAAACTAATCTATATCAGGTCCCTCTTCATCTCGGTGTACTTCTTTCCTCCCTTCATCCCGTCCAACATCCCTATCCTGTTCCTACCCTTACCTCGCTTGCCCAATATTCTCCCCTCTATTACCCTCTTCAACATTCCACTACCGCTCAATACGCCTTTCATCCATTTTTCCTGCCTCCATAGGATTTCTCTCAACAAACCCCTCTCCTCCCCCACCATTTCTAGTACTTCCTCATTTGTTTTCCTTTCGGTCCATTTCACCTTCTCCATTCTTCTCCACACCCACATTTCAAAAGCCTCCAATCTACGTCTATCCTCCTGCTTCAGCGACCACGTTTCCGCGCCGTACATAGCTACGCTCCATATCAGAGTTTTTACGAGTCTTGTCTTAACATCCCTACTCAACGTCCCCGTCATCAACTCCCTCCTCCTTGAGAAAGCCTCCTTGCCTAGCGCAATTCTTCTCCTTACGTCCCTACCACTTTGACCGTGTTTGTCCAAAACATTTCCGAGATATGTAAACTGCTCTACCTGCTCTATTCTTTCCCCGCCTATTTTAATATTTTAAGTGCAGTATAAGGAAACCAAAAAGGGCTCAGGAAAAATACTTAATTCTCTAAAAATTAATAATGGAGGTAGAACATTTCTTGCAAATTGACAATAGCCGCATGGAATTTGATAAAATTTAAGTTAAAACTCACTTAACCTTTTCTTTTAGAGCTCTCTGTCCCTTATTATGATCATTATCATGGGCTATCAATTCAATGCTTTTTGTAGTAGGTATCATGTGACATACCAATATTTTTATTTCTCATAGTTCTTGCAGAGTGGCCTTCCATTACCTGCTTGTTATAACCCATGATTGTCTTCAATTCTTTCCCCCCATTTCCTTCCATTATGGTCTTTAGTTCACGATTTAACTTCAGGATGTGTCCAAGTAGCTTCCCTCTTCTTCTTTTTAGTAGGTTTCTCTCATTTTGTCCTCTCTTCACGATACTTTTTTGTTTGTTATCCTTACAATACATTTTATTTCCATCGTTATTCTATAGCACCACATTTCCATCTATTCTAATTTTCTTTTCTCTGCTCTTCCCATCATTCCAATCAAAGAAAAGTAAACTCCTCCTTTTAAATTTTAATGAGCTGTTTCTCATCCCTGAACTAAAGCTATTAGTAAGAATTTAAAAAGATAGGAAGCTGTTATCACCAAACCTAATCTGCTAACAATATCCCACGTGTATATTAGCAGACCTCGCTGCCTGAATAGCTCAATTTTGCCTCAAGTCTTACTTGAAAATCGACTTCCATATGTAAACTTCTGGCAATTTTCTTGCTTCCCACATGTTAATGAAGGAGTGTACTTTTTCACCCTCAATTCCACACAGGCTATGGACACACACCTATTGTCCTCTCTGTCTAGGCACAAGAATAGCTGCTAACCATGTAATACTCGTAATATATGTCGCCATGTAACATGGTTGGTGTGAACAAAAAATACCGGGACCGTAAACTTGAATGGCAACAAATAATATTAATAATAAATAAAAATAAATAAATGGAATAATAAATAATAATAAATTTTAATAAATAAATAATAACAATGAAATTTATAATTTTAAAAAATATAAACAAATAAATAAATAATAAAATTAAATTGAAAAACACCACACACACAAATTCGAAACAAATAATTAAAGAAATAAAATAATTATTATTGTAATAAATAAAAAATAATTAAACAAACTTACAACCACTCGAGTGGTTGTAAGTTTGTTTTATTATTTATTATTTCTTGAATTATCAGGGTGCCAGGTGCATGAGGAAATAGAGGGAATATATCGTAGATCAGAGGTTTTCGCAGCTGTTGAGAGATGCAGAGGTGGTTCTCGGGTTAGACTGCGTGAGAGACATTTTTAGCTCACTGTTTCTCTGCCATTGCAGGGAGCGTCTTCAGGAGGCAAGTAATCTTGCATGCTCATTCCGCCGGCATATATATACCTCAGTTCTTGGTCCTTTCACTTTTTGACCATGCTGAAGACGCTCTGCAACAGGAGAGAAACATTGAGCTAAAATGTCTCTCACACACAGGGAATGTAAGTAGAATGGCTGGTGACCTACCCTCCTGTCACATGTCCTTGCGATGGCTTGTGGGTTGTTATATAGATGTATCACTAGTTCATTTGCAAGTGGTTTAACTCTTTCACTGCTGTGAACATAACTAGTATGTTTGCATGGAAATCTGCTGTAAACATACATTTCCACCTTCCCTGTGGTGCACTGTCATACTTTGAAATTTTATTAAAATTATATTTGACAAAATAAATTAATAAAAAATTTACATTGAATAAACAGTGAATCTAAATTATTTTTATCATTTACATTATTTTGGGGCTAATAAACTTTACCAAGTACACAATACCCTGACTTTCTGCTGCATGTGAGGAGTATTTCCAGAGAGTGAGCCCCAAGCACAAGGGTTAAGGGATAGATCATGGGCTCTTGTGTGGATGTATATGTTTATATATATATATTCTATATGTGTATGTATGTGTGTGTATATAGAATATATACATACATATATTTGTAGTTGATTTCTCGGGTACCAGATCTTCCTGGGAAACCATAACCGGCACAGGGAAAGGAACTGGCCCCCCTACCCTGATGTGTGAATATTCACACGCCGTCGGGATTGGTACACGGGTGAGCTCTACCATCACCTACTAAACCGACCTTAGGGTTGATTACTGTGTTTATGGCTATATATGGGTTATGAAGCCAACAAATTAAGAATTTTCCTTAAAAAAACTGCAGATTATGCAATGGTAAATAAGTGGAATAAAAATGCTTAATTATCATCAAATAATTAGCAATATTCCATACATATATTTCAAGTCTAACAATGCATATGATGTAGAAAAGTATAATCAGTGAGAGAAATATAACCTTCCTTTCCCAAGTCCAATTTTTTTTAAATGTGCAGTTTTCTGAAGAAGCTGCTTTGGGTCTTAGCAGAGCAACATTTAGTGATATTTTAGTCATCTCCAATTATGAGTAAATAAAAATTTCAGCTAAAATATAATATTTTCCATTCCCCCACATGGTAGGTAAGATAATCTGGTCGAGTGGCTGTTATGCTTAAACAGTATTCAATATGCCTCAGTAAATGTGTTTACTATAGAATTCATTTTCATTTCACAGCTTTTATTAGATAAAAAATGTATTAAAAGTATACAGCCATTTAACAAAGAATTTCATTGCTGACACTAACACATAAAATACAATTTATGCCACTTTCAAAAAGCTTTTATGAAAGCACTAGTATTTTTAATTGCAGATACTACATGTGAAGACTCTACAGATGGTACAGATAATGTGACTGGAGGAGCGGTGAACAGAAGTAATGATGGTTTGTCCTCTGATGGTCTTCATTCCAACTTTTTCAAACTACAAGAGAAACAAGAAGGGATTAATAGCAGCAGTTTTAATGTGGATACACAACAATCAAATACATATATCAATGACAATTCTTGGGAACATTCTATTCAACCAGACAAGGCAGCCACTTCTTCAGGATTGGAAAACCACAAACCTACTCCTGATTTAAGTAATTACTCTAGTCAAACTAAACTGGGAGACTTCATTACAAACAGCAATGAAATATCATTAGCTAGCTTCAATGAGGTATTAAAAGACATGGAATTCAACAAAACTGATGATGGAAATGAAAAGTTCCTAGTTCATGAAGGCATGAACTTTCATGCCTCAAAGACAGAAAATACAGGTGCACATAAAGAAAGTCTGCAAGAAAAAGATGATGAACCCTTGGATGACAAACTGGAAAAAGTGTTAGATGATGATGAATATTTTATAAAACAGGGAAGCACCATGAATTCTGTCTTAACTTCATTTGATGGCTGCAAGTCTCAGGAATGTATAGGAGTATTCTCTGCCAATGAGGAAAATAATGATCATTTTCTGATAAAAAGAAATGACAAATTTCTCTCCCAGAATGAGATCATGACCCATCAAAATCCTCTTTCATTTTCCCCTTTTGAATATGAAACAAATAGAAGTGATTTGCCTAAGTACCATCACAAATATCTCATGCATTACAAGTGGAATACTGCAAGACTGCCTACTTATAATGGACTCAACTCAGAATATGGCCTCACCGCAGAAATGTTGGAAGAGAGAAAAAGGTAACATTTTAAAGCTATTTAGAATAATAGTGTATGAGTCACAATCTGTAAATAATGAATTAAAATTTTGTGAATTTCCATATTTTCAATACTTTAACGACCTAACTACAGTTCCTTTTCATTCTACTCTTCGAGAAAATGAAAAAAATAACATGATATACATTATGCCCAGGTGAACTTGATAAAATCCTGAATCTTGCCAAGTGGGTGTATACAGGAGAAAGGTGGTGACCTCTTAAATTGGGATATTGAAATCTGCTAACAAAACAATAGGAAAAATGATTATAAGCCCATGCATTGCAGAAGAGATGTCTAGAAAGATAGATATTAGAAAGGAATGGAATAATACAGAAAAAGAAACATGGTGAAAAGAAGTTAATTACGTAGTTTATGGAAACAGGGTAAAATGGATTGCTATCCACAGAAAAGTGAAATAACTCGGGAAGTAAGGAGGGAAAATCCATTCACATTATTAGAGGTATGTCAGGAATATATAATTAGGTCAGGAAGGATTAAGGTAAGGTAGAAGAAATACATTCTAAGGCATAGCCAGAAAGTGTAGACATAGAAAGAGAATATATGATTGATGGTAGTAGCTTAGATGCAAGCACACTTCATTGTGAGATAGATAAGGCATTAAAGGAAATCAAAATGAACATGCCCATGAGAGTAGGTAATATGGCTGCAGAAATAGTTTCAGTAAGAAAACCTTTTTGTGAGCCTATTTGCAGTATTTTTAACGGTGAAAAACTTCATTAAATCATTTAATTCTCATTCAAAAGAGGTTAAAACAGCAGAATGTGAAGAATATAAGACCAGGAGTAGGATTTAGCACATAGTGAAGATAGAATTGGCATACACGTGGAGGAGAGAGAGTTAAGTGGGGAAGTTAAAGTTAAGCCCCCCTCCCTCTTAGGCATCTCACATATTGCCAAGAACCGCTGATTTGTAACATTGATTTTAAGAAAGAGGTAGGTTAACTGTCTTGGCCTATTCAATGTTAACAGCTACACTGAAAAGAATTTCATTCCTCACCGACAATTTCATACATTTCATGGGATTTTTCTCTCTAACCTTACCATTTTAAGCTTAACATAAAGAAAATATTTCTATTTCTGATGAGGATTTTAGTTTTTTGTGGATCTGAAACTTTGGTCACTGAGGCAATATAATGAGTACAGATGATACTTTTGAAATGTGAATATGCAGACAAATGGAAACAAGAGACAGGAAGGGAAAAGAATAAAGACGTTCTATGCATGGTGGAGGAAAGAGAAAATTGTTAGGAGAAATATGAGGCAGAAAAAAATGAATGAATGGTATATTGAATGGCAGTGGAGGCTGAAGATTGTGGAAGAGGAAAATTGATGGATATCTGATATAGGAGGAAAAGAATTGGCGGGAATTTTGGAGGGGAGGTATCAATTATGTAGAGTTAAAAACTTTTATCATAATATTTGGCATTTAATATTGTGTTTTTAATGTAGGAGGAATCAGTGCATCCAAGGTACAGACTAGAGCCATCAAAACCCTTACTTGAATTGTAGACCACAGTCAGCAGGGTAGTTAGCTCAGTTAAGTTAAAAGCAACATATTTTTAAATGAGCAAATCCAAAAGTTAAACCCCAATAATTTTTACAGTTTATTCAGCATTACCTTTTTTGAGTTTGTCAAACTTTTAAAAAAACTTTAACAAACTTTAAAAAAAAAAATATTTTTACTCACACAAAAACTATGCTAAAAAATGTATATTTCTAACAGAAAAAAATATGTATATTTTGACTCTTATGAAGTTGCATTTCTTTAAATAAGGTAGAAGTCCCTCATTCTAGTTTTCTCTTCTGTTACCTCATATTTGCACAAGCCTCAAATCATCTTTATGAGAATCTTTTCATCTAATGAATTAACTTTTAAAATTTCATGTTCAATGTAGTGTTTTAACTAATAAAATAAATAAAACAGTTTATGGTGTAACTTGGTGGAAAATCTTCATGGTTGACATTTGAAAATTAAACACAGGGCTTTTCCACTTAAAATCTTAAATTTTAAGTGGAAAAGCCAAGTTGTTTAATGTTCAAATGTCAATAATAAAATAAATGTGAAAAATTAAAATGGTTATAGAAAAATAAATTAACGATTTTAAATCTGCTCAAAAAATCAACCTATTAAGTTAATTTATTAACTCTTTATATGTTACTTCTATCTTCTGACAATTGTTATAAATAATACCATATCCATACAAGTCTGGTGATAAAACAATAACCAGCAGCCATACATAACATCAGGAATGAGTTTGTTTTTCCACAGTGTTCTTCTAATGTTAAAATTACTTTAAATAGAAACTCGCATAAATATTTACTACACTTGTTTTCAAAAGTAACTCTTCCCCAAATCAAAAATCTACGTAAAATTTTCTTTAAATTCACTAGGAAGATGAGAACTTCAAATGTTTGGGAAAGTACATATTTTTGAGTCTAATTCAGTAATGACTCAATATTATGTATCATTCCATGATCCTCTTAGTAGAAAAAATTGTTTGTTCTTCAAACCAAGTGGCCAACTATACAAAGAATACATTTATCCCCCAACCAAGCACCACAAATATGTGTATATGCTAGGGTTGAACTGTACTAACACCACAATTTAATAAGGAAATCTTGTATACCAATTCCTGAAGCATACATTTGCTCCTCATGTTCTTCAGAATGGTCAAGATTTCACAAGCATCTCATGTTATAGTCTAAGACAAATATGTACCTGGAAACATTACCCTTTTGATACACATAAAATACCTTCATTTCAATTAAGCCTAGCTTTGTGTATTTGGGATTATGTACAGAAATTTTCAGGTAAATACCTAAAGAGTTAACTTAGAAATCTCTGAATGGATGACTAATTGTGTCAATCTTATATGATCTAATATATCATCAATGATGCAAGAGAGTTTTCATATGTTTCTCAAAAATGGGTTCCTACCTTTGCCTCCTTTGCTAGAAAATCTGAAACGATTCGACAAAATTTATGGGAAAAGAAAAAGCAAGAGGAAGAAATGAAGGAGCAAAAGAGAAAGGAAAACGATGAAAGTTTTAAGGAGTGGCTTAGAAAAAAGGAAGCTGAGAGAAGGAAGATAGCAGAAGGGAAGAAGGACTTTGAATATGTTTATGATCGGCAGGAGGCAGAGAATGCATTCCAACTCTGGCTCAAACGAAAATCCAAAGAATTAAGGCAGCAGAAGAAACTCAAAAATACCGAAAGATCATATGAGAAGAAAATAGCACAAAGACGAGCATATGAGGAGAGTCAACGGGAATTTAAAAGGTGAATAGATCAACTCATTACAATTTGGCTACCATAATTTCTTAGTTCTCTGAAGAGTTATGGTCTCCAGTCAACCAGGGATCAGCTTTCATGAAAAGCATAAGTCACTTTTTCAAACACACAAGTCAATGGAGGAAATGGTTTCAGGCATTATTTTGTTTTAGTTATCCATCGTGGAGATAATAAAAAAACTTAATGAAATCCACTTGATGAATTTTATTACTAGGACCTAAGTTTCATTGCATCATGACCTGATGATGTTGCAATGTGAGGAACCCTGGGTTGCATTAACAAAATTTATTCAGTGGGTTTCACAAAGTTTTTCACTATCCCCTACAAGCCAAGTTTTCTTCCTTATAATTAGCATGTATGGTATGGTCTGCAGATGGTAATAAATCTTGCAGCACTTACTACTTACATGCATTACAACAGTATAGAAATTAGAAATATTTATTTTACATTTAAGACTGTTTTTGGATTTTTCACATTGGTATAGACTATATTGGCTTTAAGAAATGGGCCCTTGTGGTTAATCTGTAAGCCAACACTAAGGCTGATCACTGACTAGCTGAGGACTATACCCACAGGGGGCTTCACATAGTACCCAAACTTAATCGACTTTGCACTGAGATTTCATGCATGTAAAACCACATATCCAACAATGTTTACCAGTTAAATTTATGGTAATAAATTCAGAAGTCATTACAATTTAAGAAGAACACACCTAGCCGCTATTTCAAGGTCTTTGCTTTTAAATTTATCGGTTGTATCTATTGTTTTGCTAGTTAAGGTGTTTTATTACTCATTGATAATCTTACTGTAAGGTAATCCAGATAGAATATGGTAGTGATATGGTCTCCATGTTTGAATGCATTATTATATTTATAGAAGATAACCTGCACAGTTAAGATAACTTAAGATTCTGCATAACTGCACACTTAAGATAACCTACTGAGTCTGATGAGTGAGAACCATGGCTTTAGTTCTGGTATTTGGCATTGATCTCACCTGACTCTATGAATATGGTAAGGATAGGGAATTGGGAGGGTTTTGGTGGATGAAACAAAGCACTGTAGTAGAGAAGATTTGATCAAGTTTGAGGCTTCCATGAGTAATTCAATCGAAGTAAGCATTGCTCTAGGGAGAAGGAGAGGAAACAGATTTTTCATGTTAGCCATTGAGAATATTCAATGACAGGATGAAGAACAATTTTCAATTACATATAAAAAACTATCCTCTGAACAGCTGCGAGGATTTAAATGTCATCAATGAATCCAAAATTTCACATCGCATCTACTTCAATAAGAAAAAATAAGTTTTATCACTGAATTCGTGAGAATTGTCAGAGAAATATACAAAGACATTGAAATAGATATGGAAATAGACAAGTTAAATGTGCATGAGTTCCATTCTTGTGAGGACTGAATAAGGCCAGACACCCAGGTGAAAAGTCAGGCACCCAATAGCGTCAACAGACAGAATCAATTAATCATCATGTGTGATCACTAAAAGAATAGTAATCCCCAAGGGTTGCAATATGAATTCATAAATGTCACTTCACCCTAAAAAAATGTAATGAATGCCTGCTAGATGAGTAAATGGGCTAGTTATACCAATTAAACAGTCAACCCAAAATATATTGAGGAATGTGAAAAGATATGGGAAGTGATTCAATTGAAATGTGCACGTGTAATTTGGCCCATGTAAAACTTAGCAATATTCAAAGACAAGGTTATTTGGTTCAACCCATTGGCATCCTTCAATCATAAATGTTAGTAACAGATAGAGACAATTATTTTTACCACTACCTGAATACAATTCAATGTTTACACAAGTTTTTTTATACTTTCAGATGGCTTCGCGAAAAAATGAAAAAATTGGCCCCAGGCAAAACTAAAGGTAACAGTTTTAACAGACGTAAGTCATATAAGAGACATGCAATGGAGAAAAATATTCACATGAAAAACACGTGCAAGATTTATCTGGGTCACTGAAGAATTTGACCAAAATATCTTGTTGATTCCCGAGGTAATTCCTCACTGAGCACCAGAATGTCAAAGATTTCTGCTATAGAAAGTTGTTGTAATGATTTCCATTTAGACTGAAATGGCAGTTCCCATTCTCATAGTCTATTGCAGTGCAACATCATATCTATGTAAAAATGTACTGTTATAATTTTCAATTCGGGCAAAGATAACCAAACCAGAAGGAGAGTGGCAGCACAATTGGTAATAATCATTGTCCAGAAGTAAAAATGCAACATGGAAAAAATGCATAGGAATACATAGCACCATATGCATTATGAAATTAGGTGACTGCACTATCTTCACATATAATTAAGAGTCAATATTTTGAAAATTTGTGAACTTTGCATCAATAATTTTATTGCTTAAGAAAACTTTGACAACACGTCAAACTAATTCACAAGTGATTCAGTGGAAAAAAGCAATTTCTTAAGCAATAATTATTCATCCAAGTATGTTGAATCGGTATACTCTTTGAGTCTCAAGGAGGGCAAATCTATTATAAAAATTGAGATGCAGCAAAAGATTCTCTAACTATGATACATTGATATGTAGAAGTACATAATAGAATTGACTGCCTACTTAATTTGTATGAATTTATAATTACCAATGAGCATGGTAAATATGGATAAAGATTAGGAAACACAGACTACCTTGTTTAATTAAAGAGAACTTTACTTTAACATCCTTCCTTTGAAGTCTCAATCGATATATATTGGGTTATGAGAATATATGGCAACAACAAAATAAACTATTTTAGGAATACAAGTCTGATAAAACACACATTATTCAATTCATCCACATTCCTTTCCATCTCATATCTGTCTCTAACTCATTTCCCTGTTTGTTAACAATAACCACATATTTTTCACTTGAGCTCCAGTGTTAAACTTATTAAAATAAAGTTAAAATAAGTATTTTTCAAATATCACTGGTGAAATTAAAGCCTTTAAGGCAACTGTAGAAATATGCTGTGCATTTGGTGAATATGGTAAAGTAGTAATCCACTTCTTTACCATGGGGACTTTCAGAGCCCCCAAACAAACCACAGTAAGCAACCTAAAAGTTTGCCTCACAGATGGTTGTAAATCTCATAAAATAAAATCACTGATACCTAAAAAAATCACAGTTTGGTAATAATTGGTAGTTTACCCAGATTTGAATCCTGGCACACCAGTTAGCACCACATGATTTTAACCAGTGACATAAAAACCAATACCAATGAAGTAGTAAGCACAAGCATTTACCATCACTAAGTCTAAGAGAATTAATGAAAAGTAAATATAAAGACTTGATTGCTGGGTATCTAATAAAATGTAACCATAAACAGATTTTAATCCTTATCCAATATATTTTAAGTCTAGTGGACATCATTAAAATTTTCAGATTGAGATATCTGTTGGCCCCAATGGGTTGTTGCTAAATGGCCATATCTCTCAAAGTCCATTGCATGATTACTTTTCATCACTCTCCCTCCATTAAATTTTGCAGGGAGTAACTCTGATTCCTACTTTTGCCTGTTTCATGGAAGTTTTCTCATGCCAAACCCCACATAATTGCCCTACAGTCTCATATAACTGAATACAATCATTGCCCATTGCCTTGAATACGAAAACACACAATTGAAGCTTGATTGGAAATAAAAACTGACTATACTACAAATCTCCTTTTCAATTTGAAAAGTCACATGGTAAAGTCTGTGCATCTAAAAAATTGGTCATACAACTCAGTATTGTAACTGGCTAATGGCTATGTCTAGTTGTAAGGGGCATGCACATCTTTCACCACAGTTTGCACTTTGATCCAGAAAATAAATAAAAATAAATTGATTATAATAACAATTTAGATGAAAAATAAATTTAAAAATTTTCAAAAAGAATGCATAGGCACTGACACTAGATTTTATTTGGTTTTCAGGGCAGTATATTTATAATTATGACGATACGGTTCTCTAACACGAAATTCAGTCTCCCTAAGTAAGCACATTATCACAAATTATACACATCATGAACTGTTTATTGTAATTTGAGGTGCCACGTTATGTCTTGTTAGGAGAGGCTAAGAAATGTAAGTATATTCAGTCTTTGCCCATCCAAAACCTACCTTAAATGATGACTACCAAATAATAACCACTAAAGCACTTAAAATTTTTAATAGCTCAAGAAATGAACCATAAAAAATTGGAAGTAATTTATGAAAGTTATATGGGCAGACATTCCAATTTCCTCTTAGTCATTGACTCTATGTGCAAATAAAAAAGGGAAAGACAACCTATACCCTGAATTTACCCTTAATTGCAATTTTATTGAATTATAATGCATTAAAAAATAATTTTAAGGCTTGAGATACACATTTTAAATCTCAATATTTCAGCTTTCTTGAAAGGGATGACATTCGGAGACAAATTTATGTGACATACCATACCATGATCTCGAAAAAAGTTTTCCGGGACTATCTTAAAATACAGCATTGAAATCATACCGACAAATTTTCTTTTTCCAAGATCAACACTCCTTGAACCCCATAACTACAACGACTTGGCAAACAGAAGCTTATAGATAGTCATGGTATAAAATAAATCTATTATTGAATCACAATTTAGCTCTGAAATTAGCTTCGTTGATCAATCCTCGTATAGGAATATAATGCCAATTACTAATAAGATTTGTGATGCACGTTTCTTGAACTACAAAGGAAGACTGACACTAACAGGTATTCCTATATCAGCGGCCTCACGAAAACATCTAGGTATCCACATTTTACAAGAAGAGACAAATCAGTGGGGTTTCATTTAATCTTAATAAGACTACCTCCTTTTGCTAAAATCTCTTCTCAAATCAAGGATCAGAGTAGTACAGTGGATAATGAGCAACACATGCTTCGTCTTGTGCCGAATACTTGGCTGCAATTTGGTAACTAGTTTGAGTATGTGTTTGTATGTTCATTAGGAAGTCTCTGAGAATATGTGGGAGGGAAATTCAGATCAATTTTTATATTATTTCAGTATTACTAGTGGCCTTTGTGATTCTCATTAGAACTTATAAATTATTTATTAAACGCTTCGCTTTTTAAAAATTTAGTATGCTGCATCCTGGTGACTTGGTAAGATCCTAAAGAACACATTAATGCTACAATTACTAAAGGTGTTGACAAGATTCCATCTAAATGTTCACGCTGGTCACATATCAATGTATTGACAATAAAAGCATTCTTACCATGGCTGAAGTCGGAATATTCGAAGCACGTGGGTTGTTACACTCCTTCCAAACATAACAGAAGAATTTCGTCTTATGTTAACACAATCATCTGCCGTTACGGTGTAGTTGAAAGCTACATGGACCATCACAGAAGTTTTCGCCCAAACTTATCTCGTTTGGAATGATGATATAGTGCTATACTGGCAGAAATTAAGTTTGAAACACCAAAACCACCGATACCACCTAAAGCACAAGTAATTGGCCATTCTTGCCATGGTCTGTCCCAATCTAATGGAATAAAAAATGCTCCAAACCAAGTTCCTAAAATTGCACCAAGTATGTTTCTATAAACCATTTGTCCCGAGGCACTGCACGGTTTCAATCCCGACACTATGTTTACAACTGCCTGCGATCCAAGGTTTACGTACGTGTGAACTAGGGTGAGAACAGTCAATAACAGACTAAGCATCAATGTTTCTTCATGTTTGCTAAAAACCTCGGCTCCAAAAATGATAAACGTAACGAAAAAAACAAAAACTGCAATCCCGATATATAGCAAACACTTAAAAATTTCCTTCACTCTAGTTTTGAGGAATTGCCTCTTCAATGTTGTAGACCCTCGCTCATCGCGCCGGCCAAGCGGCTCGTCGATCACAGGGAGAAAATACAAAGATAAGAAGTATTTTGCACACTCCAAGCATAGCAATATTCCAGCGACAGGAGCTGAGGACAGTTTACCTAAACCATATTTTTGGTCGGAAAGCAACAAGAATAAAAATATCGTTAAACTGTAGCAGAAGGAAGTCGCACAATGGAAGAAAATATTTTGAAAACTCTGTTCTTCATTCATCGCTAACATTCTCAACTTTTGCATAACATTTCAACTCAAACACTAATGATTTATATTCCTAGTATTTAATTATTTTTAAAAATAAGTACGAAGTTAGCATATGAAAGTTTTAATGGATCATGATTTTCCTGTTCGTATTTCACATTACTTAAGGCGCTTGGACAAATGAGTCACAAAAATAATAAATAACAAACGATATGAAAAATTACCGTCCAAGTGCTTAACAGTGGAGCTAGTACCGTGTTGCAGCTGTCAAACAAGTAAGCATCAATATGCAATTGAGTGAATAAATATGAGTACGTACTACAATACTGTGAATGGCGTATGGTATGTGTAGATACAAGGGAAAACAAAGGCCAATTGATGCTGTTTGCATAATCGCCCTGGAATATCTGTTATAAGATTCAAAGAGAATATGGGAAGTAGGCATAAACAGGCTCAAAGAACTAAAAATAATACCAGGGTAAGAAAACAATGACTATCATTAAGTTCGCGCTTAAAACAAAGCCAGTATTAAATATGATTGTACCGTTTGACATGCATACATTCAACATTTTCAGCCATCAAGCAGTGGTCGTAGTGCGGAATTACTTCAGAATACATCGGCGTTCGTTGCATTCAGAACAGTGAAAGATGGAAGCACGCCCGTCTTACCGGGATTTTCGCTCAATCCCGATGACGTCGAAACTCAAGGAAACCCAGAATTTAATCTCGTAATGAAGAAAATGTACAAAAAGGATTCAACCACCAAATTGAAAGTAAGATAGTGAAGGATTATCTATTTCAAAAAACTTCATAACTACTACAAATTCATATTAACATTTTTAAACAGGCATTGCAAGAATTTGCAGATTTATGTAAAAGGTCTGATGCAAATGAAATTAAAGGCGCCTTGCCACAATGGCCTCATATATACAACCTCATTGCCATGGATTCAGATCATCGAGTTCGGGAAGCAAGCCACCAAGCACAAAGACAGCTTGCAATTTCGACCAAAAAGAGTTTAGCGCCTTATTTAAAAGCTTTAGCTGGACCGTGGTTTACTGGACAGTATGACACTTATCCACCCGCAGCAACTGCGGCTCGCCAGGCCTTTCAGGTGGTTAACATTGGTTGTGACTGCTACCAATGCAAATTTTCTTCAACTGACATTCATTCGACAAAATATTTCCCTTGCAGGATGCCTTTCCTCCTTCAAAAATCGTAGAAGCGATTACATTTTGTCAAGAGGAGATATTCAATTATATTTTTGACAATTTGATTAATCAAACTGCAAGCACCTTGGGTAATCCAAAGTAAGTACACGTTGTTCTGTCACCATCCCATTGCAAAGTAATCCTCTTAAGTGCTTGCTAAGTAAGTGAAATACTTCTCTATTCTTTTTAGAAACCTATCTGCTGAAGAATTGGAGGCAAAATATACGCGGATATTAATTATTAGTTTACGGGGCTATTCATACTATTTACAACAGCTTCCAGTAAAGATAATAAAAAAATCTGAACAGGCTAATCAAAAACTCATTAGTTCACCAAAGTTTTGGAAGTATGCACGCAACAATTCTCCAGTGGTATGTATTGTTAAATTAGTTATTTTCACAGTTTTACATTTTTCAAATTTTCATGTGACAAGAGCTTGTAATGATTGACGGATATCAGCTCATAACTCAGCCATGTTTTCTAAGAACCCTTGTTATGCTCGTGTGAAAATCTTGAAATCATTGTCTAGAGAACTCGGGGAAACAAGTTTTTTTGGTCATTGAAGCCTAAACTTTATCAGTTCCTGTGCGAACATCAATACTATACAGTCGACAGATTTATATCTCACTCTTTTGATGTATAACCTTTATTCTTAGGCACACTCTTCCTGCTGCTGTATACTGATTTTTTTTACTGTATCGTTTATTTTCAAACTAATTGCAATTCATTGTGCTTGTTTTCAATATTTGCAGTCAATGTGACAAGTACCATGCATTTCTTTTAGGAAGCAATAAATATCATGATTATTTTGTAAATCAAAGCTTGATACCAACTGGTAGCAACCATTGTCAACTTCATGTTTTAAACGAATGATGAGGTCTCAGGCGTGATGTGGTGGAAGCGTAACATATTAAAACCACAGGTATTGCAATTTTCCACTAGATATTTTATTTCGACACTACCGGTTTCGATGACACCTGATGATGATGTGAAAACATCGAAACCGGTAGTGTCGAAATAAAATATCTAGTGGAAAATTGCAATACCTGTGGTTTTCATGTTTTAAATTATTGTTGTCATATCATAACATTGTCACCTAAAAAGATAGCATCCACAATATTCTTTTCTTCTTCAAATAGCTTCACTGCCCATCTCTTAGATTCCTGACCTTGGTATTAGAATTTTCATATTATCTACCTACAGTTATCACTGCAGGTACTGGAAGTCTTCCAGCTGCTGGTATCAATTATTGGTCAAAAATCTGCTCGTTCAAAATCATTACATCATAAAAATGCTGGCTCTACCACTAAGGCAAAATATTAATGTTCAGTTATTATTCATATTGGTTTTTTCCCCAAAGTGATAAGTACAAAGTGCCTAAGACCATTCTTAAATGTGTTTTCTTTGTGTACTCTCATTGCACCCACTCATTGCACCATAGTTGCAGGCGAATAATATTTATGATGTGATAGTGGTAGCATGTAGTAAGAGTACTGAAATCACTGGTAATCAGTATTTTCCTGCAAGTTTAGTTATAACCATTATATTTTTTACAAACCAGTTATTTCTGTAATTATTTTCATTTTATGTGGTTAATATTTACTCAATTGAATTATTAGAGATTTTCCTTTCGCAAAACTAGCTTTTTCTAATCAATCATCAAAAGTCTCCAGGGATAATTTAATTAGTTGATTTCCCATCGGTTATGATGATGCATATTGTGCTTTGTATGCACAAATATGAATTTAGTCTAAAAAATTTATAAGTTGTTTCACGTGAATGCTTGTTAGAGCATTTCCAGTCCACCACAGTTCTGCTAACGTATGTGGGATCCATGGAAAAAAATGATACAATATATGTTTAATAAATGAAGTCAATCAGTTCAGCAATCCTATAAGCTTCCCTTAAGTATTGTGATACTCTTCGAGTTCTTCGCGAACTCTCAAGATGTGCAGAAGTCTTGTAATAGCTGCCATTGTTGGGAAGGGACCCTTCTTACCAACTAAATATACAACTGTGTGTGAGGAACGTATGACTTATGTGTCATGTTTTCAATCTTCCATCAGTTTCTCTATATAGTTTTGTCACAACTCAACCAATGAAGAATATATCGTAAAGAAGCAATTACAAAACACCCATATTGTGTTAAATCCATGGGCTATGGGTTTTGACCTTGTTTTGTTTACAACATATCGTGATACTACTTCTTCAATTTAATTTTCAGGTTAGGAGCTCATGGTTCTCAGCTTTAATAGCCATTTGTCAAAATGCTCCTTTCCTTCTGGAAAACCAAGGCCCTCAAGTTGCCCATGCTGTGTTTGGAAACTTAGATGAAACAGATCCTAGCACATTACCAGTTGTTTGGGAAGCTGCTCTGCATGCTCTCGTCACTATTAAGGTTTGTCGTTTAGCCAGTAAAATAATAGATTTGTATGGCAAGTTGTGTGTTGCACTAGTCCAGGGGATAGAGCGTTGGACTACTGACCGGAGGGCCCAGGTTTAATTCCCAGACAAGGCACTCTGGGCACCTGCAGCTCCACCCAAGCTATGTGATTTTTTGGGCGCCAGATCTTCCTGGGAAACCATAACCGGCACAGGGAAAGGAACTGGCCCCCTACCCTGATGTGTTAATTTCACTGGCTTTGGGCTTAGTACTGGGTGAACTCTACATTCACCTACTAAACCGACTTTCAGGTTGATTACTGTGTTTATGGTTTTTTTTATGGTATGGCAAGTTGTACTGGTAAGAATACTGGATGGACATACTGTTACATCACAAGTGAGCCATATCCAATAGGTTATCCTTCATTGTAAAATGCATTAATCAAGTTTGTAACATTTTGAAGTTATAATATCTTTGATAAAATCTGAAACTGAACAGTTGGATAGTAATTGCCTAAAGTAATACTAGATTTTACAAAGAGGCAAGAGTTGATCACAAGCGCCCGAAATAAATATTTAAAGATATTACTAGTGGAGACTTTAATATGGAGTATAGTTTTGTATGACTTTGTTATTGAGGCAAGAGGATAGACATGTATTAGAAGCTTTTGAGATGTGGGTGTGGAGAAGAACACAAAAAATAAATTGGACGAAAAGGAAAACAAAGCGTTAATGTCTAGGCATGGTAGGAGAAGAGGGGTGACTGTTGGATGAATTTGAAGGTGGTGGAAAAATTTATGGAGGGGATACTGAGAAGCAAACAGGTTGCTGAAATATGAGTTATTCTAATCTGCAGTTTGGGGTTTAATCATACAGTGTGCTGTGGTAATCAGGACTTAGGAGTACATTAGTTTTTGGTGCCTAGGTCCATCAAAAACTTCCCCTAAACCAGTAGGTATCTGCTAATAAACCCATAGATACTCTTATGTATTATTATGAATTAGATGCAATAATTAAGAATGATGAAAGGTGAGAGGGATTGATGAGTTACTAATTATTCATGCATACGAGAGAGACAATTATTCCCCTATTTATTAAGCTGGATATTGACTCATGTGTGTTCATTCACAGACACGTACATGAATGGTTTACAGAGACTTCTATGCCAGTGATTTTAGGAATGTAAAAAATAATAAAAAGTTAATAAAAACACCAGTACACCCTGAATGGGTATATGCTGCACAATGACCCTCATGAATTTGTCTCACATCGGGAATTAAGTTCTTGTGTGGCAGTAAGAATGTCAACAGAAAGAAACTGTTTTATTTGTTTAACTTCTAAAGAACTTTGTCTTCATCAAAAAACATTCTTTTAAAATATACAGTATTTTCATTTTAGTTGATACAGACATGCCAACTCTCCCGATTTAAGCGGGAGACTCCCGATTTTTCCTTCTTACGTTCTTGATGAACTGTTCAAATTGTGTACTTAGCTTAACATGTTAATAAAGTGTGACATTCATTAAAAATTGGCAAAGTGTCATAAAGGGATTAAGGTGCCATGCAAATATTGTGGTAATTAAAAGTGATTACTTCGTGATACACTTCTAAAAATCTCCCGATTTTTCATTTTTGAAAGTTGGCATGTCCTCCCGATTTTTCATTTTTGAAAGTTGGCATGTCTGTTGATATAAACATTAAGATACATTTGGTGATTATTATTAAATTAATACTAGTGAGCTTACTTATAATGTGGATGATAGAAAAAAAGTGAATAGATTGATGCACGTATCTCGTATTTGCTATGCGTAAGTGCTGCTATCTTGATATTACATAAATGCATAAACTATTAATTTGTTAAACTTTCTCTGTAGTTAATTTATTATAGCTAAACAGAAGTTTATTAACTCTTAATTGTATTCAAACCTATCTCAGTGGCTATGCAATAAAAATAATCGGTTTAAAAACTTGAGATTATATGTCTGTTTGTTTACAATTTTGCTTGTAAGTGACAGGAAAAACTTTTTAAAATTGATAAAATAAATGTGGACAATACAGAAACGTAGAACCAAAAGAAACTAATGCAAGATTAGTATCTAAGAATTTCAATCAAAATAAAGATTAATTTCAATGTGCAAACAAAATATGTTTGTCTAGACAGAGTCAAGATACTGGGTATGGCAGGATAATTTGCTCATTTGAATGACAAATACTGTTGTATTTGCATGCAATATTTCAAATCGGCAAGGAATGTTGCTGCAACCAACACATCTTGAATATCAGGAAAGTAAACAAAAGTGAGGTCTCCTGGTAATAATTTACCGAGCGGTAAAGGTTGTTAATGTTATGAATGAACCCACTCTTTTCATCAAAAATATCAACTTTCATGAAAATATTGCTTAAAATACCTGCATAACACAGGCTCCCATTGGAGATTTGCAATCAATGATAAATTCATGAAAAGCAGAATTTAGCAAACTATTGAAACTCATTTCATCATGACCTTTTGGGTGGCATATTGTATTCTCAAGTGCATAGCTATTAGATCTCACAAAGTTGAATAAAATTAGTTGTCGTCCTTATTAAGTGGAAACAGACCACTCATTCACATTTGAACATTTCATTATGCATATTTTTTCAGATCTAATCTTGTCTTATTTCTTTCTTTTAGAATTGCTGGTCTCATGTTGATCCTCACAAGGTCGTATTCCCAAAATTGTGGCGGGTGCTTAAAGAGGGAGGTCAAGGGAATGCTGCGACTATATTTCCTAATCTATTACCTCTATTGAGCAAAATTCCCAGTGAACTCTTGAAAGATAAAGATTTATTTTACCAAAGGTTTTTTGATAACATGAGGGAAGGGTAAGTGAAATTTTTTATGATCTAATTAGTTAATAATTTAAATATTTTTTTAACCTGTATACCCATTAAATAATGGAAAATGTGTTGATTAACTTGATTGATTAGGCATTATGAATATCAATTTGCTGATTTAGATACGTGGAAGTATTGTACAGTAGTCAACTGTTCTTATATTCTAAGCGTTGGAACAAGCAAAAACCAAAATAGGGGTTTCATTGATAGAATTGTTCAGAGTTTGTTGCCACACACATTTTTGTAATGCCTGAATCAGAAGGTACAGACATATTTTGGTTGTATACTACCTTGATCAAAAAGTTCCCGGAATTTATTCAGAAAATTAAAAATACAAGTTTATTCATCTAAATCTATATTGTCCCCTTCAAAGTAATCCCCATCGACTGCAACACACTTATGCCAGCGCTTGATCCAATCCTCGAAACATTTTTTATATTCGGTTTTCGGTATGTCCATCAGTGCTTCCTGCGATTTTTCCATTACTTCCTCTCGGCTGCTAAAACGCATTCCCCGTAATGGTTTTTTAACTCGATTGAACAGAAAGAAGTCACAGGGAGCCTAATCAGGTGAATTCGGTGGCTGTTGGATGGTATTTGTTGCATTTTTCGTCAAAAAATTACGAATAATGATAGCACTGTGCGACGATTTCTGGTCTCTTTCGGCGAATTGCTTCACGCAAACGTCTCATAACGCCCAAATAATACTCTTTGTTTACTGTCTGGCCTTCTGGCAAAAATTCATGATGCACTACACCGTTGTAATCCATGAAAACCGTCAGCATTGCCTTCTTTTTTGACTGAAAACGACGTGGTTTTTTTGGTCTTGGCTCATTTGGTGAATGCCATTCACTTGCCTGATGTCTGGATTGCGTGTCGTACTCATAAACCCACGTCTCGTCTCCAGTAATGATCCTTTTGATGAATGTGGGATCGGATTCAGCCTCGCAAATCATGTCTTTTGCGACGTCAACACGGTCTCTTTTTTGCATGAAATTGAGGTTTTTGGCACCAACTTTGCTGCTACACGACGGAAACCCAAATCATTAACCACAATGTCTTGGGCAGATCCATAGGCAATGTTCAAGTCCTCCGCTATTTCTCTGATGGTTAATTTGCGGTTATTGACCAACATTTCTTTTACTTTATCAATTTTTTCACCGACTTTCGATGTCGATGGTCTGCCACTGCGTTCATCATCTTCGATTGACTCACGACCACTTCTGAACCGCTCGTGCCACTGGTAAACGACCGTTTTTTTTAGAGGATCGTTGCCGAAACACTTTTCCAACATTTCCAACGTCCGTGCGCCACTAAATCCGTTTTTTACGCAAAATTTAATACAAGTTCGTTGTTGCAAATTTAAATCCATTTCTGCAATTGTAAAAAATCGCCAACACACACAGAGATAGATGTACCCTTGGCTACGTAACTTTTGCAAATGTCAAGTTATGACACTAAGATTTAAAGGGAATATCAACTACATATGTACCAATTTAACAAAAAAAACAACTCAAATCGGAACGATGGGAGCGCCACACGGTGGTTATTCCGGGAACTTTTTGATCAAGGTAGTAATTTGGCTCCACTTTTGTGCTTGACAGAGGACTAAAATGATTGCTCATTCTCATAAATGTTATCAAACTAAAGTCAGATTTAACAAAGTTTATGTAAGATTAATATTTCTCACAAAAAGAACAAGTTCAGGAAGCTTTTTAGTTACTCAATAAATGCATAGTTAAGTTACCTTAAAAATTCAAAAATGAGAGGGCATATTTCATGTCCGGGCAAAATGAAAGTTCATCGCATGGATGTCCTAATCCAAATTCAATGGATGTCCTAGAAAGCATGGAGTAGTGCAGCAGTATCAGCTAGGGAAACCATTTAGTACCTGCAGTTCTCTCATCTGGAGCTATAGTCTGTGTCATGATGCTCTTGGGAGTTTCTTACCTTAAACCAGAATGAGACAATATATATTTAATGGCATATAAGTCTCATTTCAGAAGGGTAAGCAAAAGAAAAAAGTGTTAACAGTTTGAGTGAAGCCGTGGTAGCCTATCAACTCAAATAATTCCATTCAGTAAGACGAGCAAACGTTATTTTGTTATAATCAGTTGTGGTCAAATATGATCAAGTTCTTTTTTTGAGATGCAAGGGATTTTTTTAACCATAATCTTGGAAAAAAATATGTGTATCTTGTGTGCTGTCAAATATTGTACCACTTTTTGAGAAAAGGATCTGCACACCCAACCTTTTACCTATTTTAGTGACTTCTCATTTTGTAGGAACTCTCTCTCAACTTGAGCAACTGCACTGGTACCATGCGCTATGGTTTTGTCTATAGTATCCCAAAACATTTGTGTGACAAATTTTGCTTTATTTTGAAAATGTTATTAGTGATGTCATCAAAAGATTGTGGAAAATGGATTAACTGGACTTTTATTAAAAATTAAAAGTGCACAATGTACCGGAGTTGAAATATTTCTGACTCTGATGTGATATGGTGACTCACTCACTGTGCGAAAATGTAAGCTCCCGTGAGTAGTAAACAAAAAAATTGGATACAATAAATATTAGATTGGGAAAAAACTTGTTCCAACATCTAAACTGACAAAAAATCTAGAGCCAATACCATGATGAGCTCTGCCAGCAGTTGGGTTGTTTAATTTAATCACCTATCAAACCAGCCCTTGGGTTATTTGCAATGTTTCTTAAAAAAAATCCATTCCATTTTGTACATTATTAAAAAATATGTGGCATTATATACATGGTTAATTAAATGCACATTTGAATGTCAGTACATATTGAAGTTGTATGCTTAATGCATTTGCTCTCATTTCAACAGGTTTAATCAAAAATCTGTCCAGCACAGTCAGTCAGAATCAAATTCTGTGTCAGTTACTTTCATTGAGTGCCTAAGGTATATTGTTATGGTACATCAGGATGATGCAACATTTTGTAGTTCTCTGTTGTTAAATCAGGTATGTTATCATGGATTTCTCCTCCAATTGTTTAAAATGTTGATTTTAAGGGTTTTTTTTGTGCTGAGCCCTGTTCATAGAGTTAATTAAATTCTTTTTATGTCCATAATGAATCAATATTATATATTTGTGAGACAATAGAGTTAATTGAATTCTTTTATGTGCATAATTAATCAATTTTATTGATTTGTGAGGTAGATGGTGTCTATTTTATCATCAGCTGGGGAATATTGAATTTTATTTTAAAATTTCTGAAATTAATCCAAGAGTTTTATTATTTTTAGTTGTCCTTGTCCTCTCTTGAATTCAAATTGAAGTTGGTGTTATTTGTTCTTAATTTTTCTGTCAGTTGTTTGCCCTACCAACTTCAATTTTTCTTTAACATCTAATAACCATACATTTCTTTATGATATTGTTCCTAATATTACTGAGGGAATGTACATTTGCTACAATACAACAATTTCAGAGCGTAAAAATCATTCCCCTTGACTGGGATTTGAACCTGGATCCCTCGATATCCGGCCGAGTGCTTTAGCCAGTTAAGCTACCGAGGCGTCCTCTTAAACTCTGAAGTTTTGGGCACAATATGGCACAACATCTTGTTCCTTTAAAGCCCCCCAAAATTTCAGAGTGTAAAAGGACGTCTCGGTAGCTTAACTGGCTAAAGCACTCGGCCGGATATCGAGGGATCCGGGTTCAAATCCCGGTCAAGGCGAATGATTTTTACTCTCTGAAATTGTTGCATTGTAATGCACACGTAGCAGATGACTCCGTTAAAAGTTGCTGTTACGGCATCTCCTGCAGTTTCTTGAAATTTGTACATTTGCTAGTTGAGTAAACTGAAAGGGTTTGGAAGACATGCTCCCTCTTCGCCAGCTTTAGTTAATTACTCAATAAATGGCTTTTGTGAAGAAAATACACTTCCATAGCCATCATTAACAGTGGTGTCTTCACTTAGATCCATAGTGAGTTTTCTTCATGTCAAGGGAAAATATTTCATTTCATACTTCTAAACAAAAGTTTAAGGTAATACTACCTTGATCAAAAAGTTCCCGGAATTTATTCAGAAAATTAAAAATACAAGTTTATTCATCTAAATCTATATTGTCCCCTTCAAAGTAATCCCCATCGACTGCAACACACTTATGCCAGCGCTTGATCCAATCCTCGAAACATTTTTTATATTCGGTTTTCGGTATGTCCATCAGTGCTTCCTGCGATTTTTCCATTACTTCCACTCGGCTGCTAAAACGCGTTCCCCGTAATGGTTTTTTAACTCAATTGAACAGAAAGAAGTCACAGGGAGCCAAATCAGGTGAATTCGGTGGCTGTTGGATGGTATTTGTTGCATTTTTCGTCAAAAAATTACGAATAATGATAGCACTGTGCGACGGTCTCTGGTCTCTTTCGGCGAATTGCTTCACGCAAACGTCTCATAACGCCCAAATAATACTCTTTGTTTACTGTATGGCCTTCTGGCAAAAATGATGATGCACTACACCGTTGTAATCCATGAAAACCGTCAGCATTGCCTTATTTTTTGACTGAAAACGACGTGGTTTTTTTGGTCTCGGCTCATTTGGTGAACGCCATTCACTTGCCTGATGTCTGGATTGCGTGTCGTACTCATAAACCCACGTCTCGTCTCCAGTAATGATCCTTTTGATGAATGTGGGATCGGATTCAGCCTTGCAAATCATGTCTTTTGCGACGTCAACACGGTCTCTTTTTTGCATGAAATTGAGGTCTTTTGGCACCAACTTTGCTGCTACACGACGGAAACCCAAATCATTAACAACAATGTCTTGGGCGGATCCATAGGCAATGTTCAAGTCCTCCGCTATTTCTCTGATGGTTAATTTGCGGTTATTGACCAACATTTCTTTTACTTTATCAATTTTTTCACCGACTTTCGATGTCGATGGTCTGCCACTGCGTTCATCATCTTCGATTGACTCACGACCACTTCTGAACCGCTCGTGCCACTGGTAAACGACCGTTTTTTTTAGAGAATCGTTGCCGAAACACTTTTCCAACATTTCCAACGTCCGTGCGCCACTAAATCCGTTTTTTACGCAAAATTTAATACAAGTTCGTTGTTGCAAATTTAAATCCATTTCTGCAATTGTAAAAAATCGCCAACACACACAGAGATAGATGTACTCTTGGCTACGTAACTTTTGCAAATGTCAAGTTATGACACTAAGATTTAAAGGGAATATCAACAACAGATGTACCAATTTAACAAAAAAAACAGAACTCAAATCGGAACGATGGGAGCGACACACGGTGGTTATTCCGGGAACTTTTTGATCAAGGTAGTAGTTAGATTTCTGTGCAACTGAACATTGTTTTGGCAATCATGCATTTATTATCTCAGGAAAAATACTACGCTACCTACTGTATCACTGTATAGTTTTATGGAGAATCTAATTTAAAATCTATGTCACACATTGCAAAAATTGGTGTATAGTTCAACCTAAATATATTTCTTAAATTGTAAGTGCATAAGTACTTAGATATAAGAATGTTAGTTCTAATCATAACATCATGTGGCTTTGTACTACATCTTGTAATATAAATAAGGTAAACGTTTCTGTGTAAGATAATGTTTTGCATGCCATTTTTATTTTACAGCTCATTCCAGTTTTAAAGGAGTCGTTTGGGGAAAAGAAATGGAAACTACACATCAGAGCTCTGTACTCTCATATCTCATCATTGATTCACCACTGGCATAAGAATTCTTCGGAAATACCTTGCTTTGGGGAACTGACTAGGATTTTCTGGGAACAAATCACAGATGTCATTGCAGAAAGTGTCCATGAGACCCTGGATGCCTTTGCATTCATGGCAAAGAACCAACAGGAATTCATATTATACCTGAAAGATCCCAGTCGGCAGAGGAGGAAAGATAATCTGAAGGTTGGATTTGTTGATATTGAGGAGAAGAAAAACATTGCAGCTGTTGACTCAAGTGAGCCTGTTATTGTTGAAGCTTTAGAGAGTGCAGATTTAGAGGTGCAGCTAATCAATTTGGTCCTGGAAACTTGTGTGGAGTACTGCCATGGGGCATCTGTGAACAATTCACAAGTGTTTGTGGATGCATTATCAAATCTCATCCTCGAATTTAATTCCCCAAAATTAGTGTCGCATTTAGCCAAAAATGCGGAGTGCAAAGATGAAAGCTCTTTCTCACATGAGAAATTGCTATCGTGGCTTAATGATCCTTCCATGTGTACCTCTAATGTTGTTAAAGTATTGTTTTTGATCTTAGTTCAGCTGGATCCTGAAAATAAAGACAGAATCCTCCTGTCACTCTTTGAGGTAAAGAATATCCTCTTGTTCCTTTTCAAAAGAAGCTTTGATTTTGAAAATATGTACTTTCTATTTAACTGTAATGATATTCTAAACATTTCAGGTAAAGAATGTGCTTATTTTACAATGGTGCCTGATTGATGCTGTGACGTCACATTATGGTGATGCCAGTGTAAGAAAGTGGCTTAAAAGTTCTCAGCTATCTGAAAACGTAATTAATTTTGTAAAGGACATTAGTACCAATAGTTTGAGCATTGGTGCAGCTCGTGACACGGAAGCTTTTCAGACAACTTGGAAAGTGTTGAAATGTTGTTTTTCGAAGACGGCTGATGGGGGTAAGTACAGAAATATTTTCCTCCTCTTTATGAACTCTATATTTTTATTGAGAAACTTCAAATTGAAACACTATGCACACTAGTCATTTCTCTAAATGCATGTATGATGCAAGATGACAAGTGTAGGTTGGAGGCTTTTGAGTTGTGGGTGCATACAAGAATGGAAAAAGTAAAATGACTGGAAAGAAAAACTAAAGTATTCAGACTGATGGGGGAGGAGAGAGGATGGTTTGGGGAAAATCAAGAGGGGCAAGAAGTGAAATCAGAAGGATATAATTTTAAGGCTTTGAATGATGAACTTTTTTTTGCATTAAATGATTTTCAGGTTTATCCTCATTGTACTTTTGTCATTTGAGATTGCCACCAAGTACATAATTAATGACTCATGGAGTCTGCTTAAATTCTCATTGATTAACATTAAGCATAAACATACATCAGGCAGTATCACCTAGTTGAAAATTTGGCCGACTTAGAGCTCTGATGTAAAAGCTGAAGAAACAGTTAAAGGAAGTGCTAACATAAATGGATGTAATATGATTCTTGAAAAAATATGGATGGCAGTAGAACAGGAAAAGTAAAAAAGCAGAATAATATCGCCTTAAAACAGATAACAGGATTGATGGAGGGCCTAATTCTTTCAATTAAATTGAGGAGCCATTACCTATAAACTTGATCAGAACACCATTTGTTGAAAAGTCATTCCTAAGATATTCCTTTCTCAGTGTTCACTGTAAGTTTTTAAATATTGTCTATTCTAAGTACCATACATAATCCTAAACTGGATGCAATCATCTTCACCTCAGATATGTGCATGTCTGTAAATAATGTCTTTAATTTCTCCAACTACTATTTGGATGAAGTAAATATGTAATTTTTTTACACAATAACCTGAAAAAAATAATGTGTATTTTCATCAATTTTAAAATTCTTTAGTTAATATTTGGATTATTTTAATTGTATTGTGCAACTGTATGTGCTGCCTATTTTGAGGACAATGATTAAAAACCTTTTATCCCAATTCCCATATAATAAGAATCTAGAAAAAATTGTTTCTTGTTCTGTTCTATGGCATATCCTGAAATAACTCTGTAACTTTCATCCATTTGGTTGGAAAAAAGTGGTAATGGTGCATTGAAATGATTATACAAACTTACCTATATCGACATATTTCATCATCAATTGAAAGATAAAAAAATTGTTTCCAATCTTAATTTATTGAAATGTTTTTCTTTCTTGAGCTTCCATTTTCTTAGCATTTCATTTTTTATCAAATGTTCTTTAAATGGCTGCAGGGCAACTACTTAACATACATGTATTATTGAGAAATGTTGGCTCTTTAAATGGGAACATTTTTTTTAAATTTAGTAAGGTGTGAGGAGGATAATTCATACTGCTTTTATAATTTCTGAATGTACTTATCCTATTTACGTTGAATATGATTCACCTGAGTTATTTATCAATTATCATTCTTCTCTTGATATAGATTTTCCAGTAACTATGGATACTCTGATTAGCATAGTGAAAATATTATCAGATGGCCTTTCTCCAAAAATTTCTCCACAAGTTACGCAAGCTGATCCTTATTCATCTGCAAGATTTATTGCAGAGCTGACCTGTGCGCTTTTCAATAGGGAGTCATTTTCATCTGTCCCTCTGGTTCTAATATTGTTGGGAAAGGGAGAAGGCTCACCAAAGACTCAGGCAGCTGGTAAGTTATGAACAATATTCCATATTAATGAATGACATGTCATGTATAAATTGTGAATATTTGTTAGGAATCTTGTCATATTGTAGATTATGTAGTTAGAGTTGACTATGTATTCTTCCATAAGAAAGCCGGCCCCGGTGGTGGCAAGGTAATGTCCTCACTTGCCAACCCAGAGGTCACAGGTTTGATTCCCACCTAGGTGGGTTTTTCTCCATGCAGGGTTTAGGTGTAATTGTATCTTTGTTATATATAATTGTATAAAGTCCAATCTAAATGCAAAAGTGCTGTTTTTGGATTAATGTGAAATGAAAAAAACATTCAGATAAATTCAAAAAAGGTTATCTCTATGCAAATATGTGATAGATTGTGTGGGCACCAGTTAGATGTTAATACAATATAATTATACCCATTCATGTTTCATAGTTCAAAAGTGATATTAATTTAAAAGAGAGGTTCATGCTGCATATGTTTGCTGAAAAAAGTTGAATCAAATATACTCCCATCCTTTTGTAGTAGTCTTATTTATCACTTTAATAATACTCTCTCACATCTTATTCCTGAAATTATAATCAACATCTTGCTGCATTTCATGTACTGCTTATGATTTCAAAAGAAAATTTGGTGCCCAGCATACTGATTCAGAATGTTACTGCCCATGATGGTATCTTGATACTTGCAATGCCTCAAAGCCTATATTGTAATTGAAATTTGATACTGACTTCAAGCATGGTATTTATACTACTTCAAACATTAATTAAAATTAGCAATTTTCCACAAAAATAAATTTTATTAATACGACCGGTTTCAATGCAACTACATCTTCTGGTAACAGTCATATTCTCGTTGTCTGCTATATATGCTGAAAAGCAAGTAAGGGGAGGGTAGTGGAAAAAGGGGGGGAAAGAGGGAGGGGAGAAGGAACGTGGGTGACAATGGGGGTGGAGAAAGGTTTCGGGTGAAGGGAAGGGGTGAAAAATTAACACATTCCGGAAAAACCTCGTAGCTGGCTGGAAGGGTTGTCTCGTTGAGGGTGGAATCTCTGTGCGGCACCAAGCTCCTAGGGCCGTGGAGAAAGTAGAGAACGAGAATATGACTGTTACCAGAAGATGATATAGTTGCGTTGAAACCGGTCGTATTAATAAAATTTAATTTCGTGGAAAATTGCTAATTTTAATTAACCATGTTATTCCACCATATCATGCCTGAAACGTCTCTTTTTATACTTCAAACATAGAACAAAACTCTGTGCCAGTAGTAGCAGTCCAGTTGAAAGAAAAATTCAGATTGCTAAAAAACTAACCAGTACATACTGCCATTTTGGCCAATACTCAGTATTATGTTATTAGTTTGTTTAATTACTTACTGAGTTTTGTTCTTGAGCTTTTCCTTGGTTTTAAAGTGATGAGTAGAAAAGTAGTAGTAGTAATATTTAGGGAAGGCGACCGACAGCTGAGGCCATTTATGCCATTAGGGATGGACAGGAAAGGATGAAGGGTGGCGAGATACCTGACATCGACATTAGCCTACTCTTAACGAAAGGCCCCAAGGGGCCCGCAGCTTAACGTTCCATCCGATAGATGGCGTACTCACTCAAAGTGCCCTCCACAAAGCACCTCAAGCAGGAATCGAGATACAACTGAAAAATATTCGATACCACTGGGAGTTGAACCCAGGCCCTCTGGGTGGGAAGCCAGTACAATAGCCATTGCACCATCTCAATCCTCCGAGTAGAAAAGTTAATACTTTGCTGTTCCACATGATATTGAAGTTTTTTGCAGCTGGATCCAATACCCACTAGCATCATGTGGCCTCTGTATGCCAAGTATTAGGGATGTAAGATGAAGAATTGCTTTGGGGGAAGAAGCTTTCACAAGGAGGGAACTGATGGCCGAAATGTCAAAAGGAGATGTTAAGAAAAGCCTTGAGAAAGTATTGGTTTGGAGAATGGTTTTATATGGTGATACTCTGATATGTGGTCATTGAAGCTAGATGATAAATATAGATTAGAAGCTTTTGAGATGTGGGTGTGGAGAAGAATGGAAAAGATAAAATGGACAGAAAGGAAAACAAATCAAGAAACACTAGGTGGGAGAGATGAGGGGATTATTGGGAGAAATCCAAAGACAGTAAGAAGAGGGATGCAGAGAATTTTTATTGGCAATGGAATGCTGAAGACTAATAGAGGGAAGGAAAAGGACTGACTTGTTGGACAGAATAAAGGCATGTGGAAATAAGAAGGTTTTACTGTAGTTTTAGGCGAGGGCTAGAAATTCAGGCATGTTTAGACTTGTATCCATCCAAATCCAACCTTCGATGATAGATTACCTAATTATAATGTGCCTTTTATTAAATTTCAAGGTGTGTTTTGTTGATTATTTCTTGATTTCAATTTTCATCAGTGAGCTACCTAGGTCTCTAACTTGCTATTAGTACAATTTACATGTGGCCTTCAAATTTATCATAAGTGGCATCTGTCTGTTATAAGCCTTTTTGATGTGCATGAAGGCATATTCCATTTGTTACCGCATATCCAACAATTGTATGAATTCAAATACTATTAATGCCAATATGCTGTTAAAGTTGGTCAAAAAGTTGGTGGTAAAAAAGTTGGTAAAGTCAAAAATAATTTTAATCCAGCTGACTTTCAAAATTTGTTTTCCAAGAAGTTAAAATCAAAAATTTCCTTTGCTGTGGCAATGCAATAACAGACATACATCATGGAATTATTACATTAAGATAACTCTCAAACAAGGTGCACAGTAGATAAAATATGCTAAAAAAATTCTTAGTCCATATCCACTACAATAAAATCCTGTTAATACCTATAAAAAGAGACGTTTAAGGCGTGATATGGTCCAGAAGATGATGTAGTTACATTGAAACCGGTCGTATTAATAAAATTTATTTTTGTGGAAAATTGCCAGTTTTAATTAACCTGTTAATACCCATCTACTTTTGCCACCTCACAGTATATTGTTCTCTTTTGAACTCATATTGGTCACTCAACCAAAGTATAAAACCTCAAAGACTCTAGAACTGTTGCCTTTGAAACATTTTATATTTCCTTTAGTAATAATTCATGTTTTTATGACGTTTTAAATATCTGTAGTTCAAATTTTGTAGGAAAATATGTCAACTGTAGGAAAGACATTTCTTAATTATTGATGCCACCTAAGTATTTTGAGGTTGCATAATGGTTTGTGACAGTATCCAAATAGTTGTTCCATATATTACCATGTCAGTCTCTCATGAAGATTTTATTTTTCAGACAGTGTCCTTTGTGATCTAGCTCTGTCTATGTTCACAACATGCTGTATTGGACAACATAATGCATCCGTACTTCATACTTCAACCCTCTCTTTACTTGGGACTGCATGGCAAACACTAGTTTCCTTGATGGCTCAAGCCTTGGGGATAGGTGGCAATGTGAAACCTTTCTTGGAGGTCACCAGAAAGTTTGCCTTGGCTACGTGGATGTCCATATCACCAGCTAATGGGATGGCTTCACTGGAAGTGGCATCGATGAAAGCAGTTTCTTTCATGAAAGCAGCTCTTGATTCATGCTCTGATGATGATGTTCTTTCAAAAGAAACTATCCTTGTTAGTCTCTGTGAAGAATTCTTCAAGTGCGGCACAAATGTACCCTCCTCTGTTTGGGATGGCATGAGTAACAAAGCAGTTATGCAGATGTGTTTAGCTGCTGAGTTCATGAGAAATTCCACATACCTCAAGAGCGAGGTTCAAGTTGAGGAGACTGATCCGGAGAAGTTTTTGCTGTTCATTTATGTGTCCCTATTCACTGTTAATGTCCTTTCAAACTTGGCCAAACACTGTGGCTATGTTGAAGAGGATTGTGATAATGTTATGGAGGGTGACATTTCTGATCACCTGTCCAAGATTGAAGTTGAGGAGAGCTCATACCCAAAAGAAGTCAGCAAAGAAGGGTCCACAAAGGGAGAGATTTATGAAGAGTTTCTGTTAAACTTTTTGAGCCATTTAACAGAAGCTTTAAATGTGTTTGCATTGTGCAAAATGTTTTCGCTGCACTTCAAAAATGTGAGTCGATTCAACCAATTTTTGAACTGATTATTCATTTTCTCAATGCATAATATAATTTGTATATTCATATTTCAGGATACTCTTAGTACAAAAATCAATCCAAAATACAAACTTTTGAAAGCAAATCTTAAAAGTGTCATTAGACTATTGGGTGAACAAGGTGTAAAACAGTTGAAAGACATGATAATAGCTCAGTAGGTATCTGAAGTTTTGCATAGCGTGTGGGTAATTATGCTTCATACTGTTAATACTTTTGAGTTTCTTTTTGATTTCATAGGGTGGAGAAATATAATGGAGTTGGCCTCTGGACAGTTAGGTTTCTAAATTCAGAGCTGTTGAATGATCAAGATATGACTAGTGTGTGTGCTGATTTGAAGTCAAATTCTTCCTTGAACCAATATCATGTGCAGATAACCCAGGTAGAGATATTTTGCATAAATGTATTGAGGAATATGACTAGTTTAAGTGAACTCATTGCTGTTTAGTTTTATGTGAAAAATTATTAGCATTTTTTAATCCCTGCCTCTAGAAAATTAAGTACGGTCACCTAGGGTAAGACTCCTTTGAATATAATGCAACCATTTCAGAGAGTAAAAATCATTCGCCTTGACCGGGATTCGAACCCGGATCCCTCGATATCCGGCCAAGTGCTTTAACCAATTAAGCTACCAAGACGTCCTCTTACACTCTGAAATTTTGGGGGCTGCGGGAATAGCGGGTGACTCCGTTAAAGTTACTGTTACAGTTTCTTGAAATTTGTGTAAGGTATGAACAGCCTAAGTGTTTAAAATTGGCTTTATTAACATCGTGGACTGTGGCGCGTCGCGCACGACTACGAATGCCTGTGACATTGTATGTACGGTATTTCGTCATAACATCTTGTTCCTATAAAGCCTCCAAAATTTCAGAGTGTAAGAGGACGTCTCGGTAGCTTAATTGGTTAAAGCACTTGGCAGGATATCGAGGGATCCGGGTTCGAATCCCGGTCAAGGTGAATGATTTTTACTCTCTGAAATGGTTGCATTATAATGCACACATAGCGGGTGACTCCGTTAAAGTTACTGTTACAGTTTCTGGAAATTTCTCCTTTGAATATCTTAATGTGAGGGTTGCTATTTGTATTTTGAGCCTGCTAATGAAAAGACAGTAATTTATTGTGGGAAATGGCTTTATTGTTTTTCGAAGTATTCTCCATGATAATCAATACACTTTTGCATGTGCTCGAACCAATTTTCTTAACACTTTTTCCACTCCGATTGAGGTACCTCCAAAACATGGTTTTTGAATGCATCAATAGCTTCTTCAGGCACTGAAAAACATTAATCATGCAATTTTTTCTTGATAAACTGGAATAAAAAGAACTCATTTGGTGGTAAATCAGGGCTGTACAGAGGATAACCCATCCATTCAATGTTTTGGCCCGCCAAATAGGTAGTTGTTTCAGCCCATCTGTGAGAGCTTGCATTATCATGATGAAGAATGATCCTTCGTTGCTGCTTCTTTTTCTGTTTTTCAAAAAGCACTTCTGGCAAATAAATGCTCATGTACCATTCAAAATTCACGGTTCTACATTTCTCTAATGGTACAGTTGTCACATGTCCAGTTATTCTGAAGAAACAGGCGATCATTTGTTTTGATGTGCTTCGTGCACGAACCACTTTTTTCGGATATGGCTTGTCTTGGAAGACCCTTACAGTGGATTGCTGTTTTGTTTTGAGCTCATATGCATTGGAACAAGAGTTGTTACCTGTACAGATGTTGTACACAGCTTTTAATACACTGTGATTGTATTTCTTGAGCATTTCTTTGCATCAATTGACATGAGCATCTTTTTGAGCTTTAGTCAAATTATGCAGGATCCAATGCGAACAAATTTTTTTCACGGCTAAATATTCTTGTAATATCTTATTGACGCTCATCATACTAATCCCCAAGGATGCCTCAATCTCACAATCAGTCACATGACGATCTTCCTTTACTAGTTCTTGCATAGGATCAATGTCGACAACCTTCACGACTTTCGTCGCTGAGCAAACAGTGGCCATGATGGAATTTGTTATACCAGCATTTCACAGTGGCAAAGGATGGGGCTTTTTTTGCCAAAAGTGGAAGTAAGTTGATCGATGCATTCCTGTCATGATAATCAACGTCAAAAATTGTAAAAAATCATCGCATGAAAGTGTCAACGAGTTAACTCCATTTTTTTTGCTGAGAACAAATTTTCGAGTCACTGTAAACAACACAAGTTATGATCAAAAGACAAAATGTTCTGAAGAAAGAATTATAAGGGTCAGACTTTCAGATGGAAACGTCAGATGGTGCCTAAAGCACTTTGTTGTCAAGGCTCAAAATATGAACAGCAACCCTTGTAACTCAGTACTAATTCCAACCCCTGATTATAAATTTTTTACTGTATTTTTTGTGTGCTCTAACTGATCATCAAATTCAGTCAAAAATCAAAGAAAATTTGGTGGTTACATGCCCAAATAACAATTCTAAATATTCACCAATACCATAAGTGATTGCAACTAGAAACTATTTTAAATTTTAATAAGGTTTTTAACTAATCAGCTTTGTTACTGCGTTGAATGATAATGATGTACAATTAACATAGGATGTTTTTAATTATAAATATACCAGACCATTCCTCCATGTATGTATTTGCATATTCTAGTGATTTTAATTGATACAAAAACCAAATAGATCTGTTTAAAGATCTGCTGACAAAGAGAACAGTGGACCAAATGATAAACTGGTTGTTTATATGATATTTGTTCATCCTAATGCCCAAATTCTTTATGGTTGTAGATTTTTTCATCAGTGCTACCCAAAGAAGAGTTTGAAGAACTTGCTTCAAAGTCAGCGGATACTCTGCATTCATATTCCATTGATCTATCAGAAGAAGACAATGCTCATGCGGGCATTTGGCCTCATGGTTATTTATCCATTGTTGTTAGTGCTGTGAGAAGTATGCCTGTGCCATGGAATGAAGGGGAAGAAAAAAAAATGGAGAATTCAGTCAAAACAGCCCTGGATTCAATTCTTTTAAAGAGACAGTCCGGAAGTTGTTCCATATTCACAAGGTAAATAGATGAGCAACTTTTCCTGCGTTATGGGACAATTGAAATGTGTAACAGTGGGTGTCATATGGTGTTTGAAAATTCTTGGTTTTAACTTATGAGTTATTGAACTTTGTCTTGGAAAAATCCATTGTTACTGACTCTTAACTTTGGTTATTTTTTCTAGGGATATGTCTTTGTGGACATACAGGGAAGCGGCTGCTGTGGTGGAAGTGGCTGATTTTTTGGAAGGATGTGTAAAAAATTGCAGAAAAATCTTGTCACCCAATCAGTGGGATTTACTGTTATGCTCAATGGTGGCCTGGGTACAGAGTTTAGCATCAGCCTCAGAGGGACATGTTCACCTTGGTCCCATAAGAAGTAAGCTTAGATTATAAATGTTCTTTTCCTAATTTTTTTCTCTCAAAAGTAGGAGGTTTGAAATTGGAAGGAAGTTCAGAGTTTTTCCATCAATCGTTTGGTGAAGTGCTCACCATGGAATACATGATAGGAGTAAAATTATTAAAACACAAAATATGTCATCACCACTTTTAAGTAGTCAATTGATGAGAGAGATGTTTTTAATGGTCCATAACAACTATTGCATGAGCCTCCTCTTCATTGCTTCACATTAATTGCTTCTTTCATTATTCACACATTCTGCAAACCTTCATGCCACGCAAACAGCCATATTCTGTTCCTTCCTCTAACTGAATTGCCTGCCATTCTAACTTTGATCACACCCTTCAACATCTATGTACTTTTCACTATTTCCTCCACCCCTTTTCTCTGCCATTTTCTAATTTCCTCTAAAAACTTTCTCTCTTCAACCTCCCTACTTATTTCCTCTGTGTCCAGCTTGTTTTCTACATTCTTAGTCATAACCATACCTCATAAGTGTCTTTAAGGATATATTTTACATTGATCATAAAGTGTTCTAAAATGAATAATGGAATTTGTTGTCTCCATTGTAACTATGGAATTTTTACCACATATTGAAATGAAATAAGTAACTTTGTAAGTGTGTGTGTGGAATTACAAAGTTACTTATTTCAATAATGCATGATTTACAGAATAGGTATTGTTGTAACAAATATGCCTTTCGCATGTGCAAGGGAACAACATTATTTATTATGCATAATGGAGTTAATGACCATTCTCTCATTGGTTTCTAAAGTCAGAGTAACAGACACAAAGATTGGTTTTGATGGCAAACCTCATACTAAGCCAGTTTAATAAGAAAGATTTGATAGCTGAAAAATCATGAGGCTATGTGAAGATGGAGTTATTCAGAAACACCGCTGATATATGAAAATAATGTTATGCTACTTCTAATAATTATATTTATGGGATACTAATAGTTCTATTAGTTAAAGTTTAATAATGATTTGCATATCGGTAGGAGTGTAGTAAGGATGGAAATTAACAAAATATCTATTGGAATGAGGTGAGTTAAAGGTAAAGATAATTAGATTAGATTTATGAATTAAGAAAAAAAAATTTTAATCTCTCATTGTATTTGAGTGGGTCACGGTAGTCCAGGGGGTAGAGCGTTGGACTACTGACCGGAGGGTCCCGGGTTCGATTCCCGGGCAAGGCACTCTGGGCACCTGTAGCTCCACCCAAGCTAGTTGATTTTTCGGGTACCAGATCTTCCTGGGAAACCATAACTGGCACAGGGAAAGGAACTGGCCCCCCTACCCTGATGTGTTTATTTCACTAGCCATCGGGCTTACTACTGGGTGAACTACCAATCACCTACCAAACTGACCTTCGGGTTGGTTACTGTGTTTATGGTTTTTTTTATTGTATTTAAAATTTTTCCTGAACCATGTTAAAGCATCAAAATCTACACTAATGTATGAATGTGAATCATAAATGGTATCCTGTGTGATTTAATATTCCATGTCATGGCATTACTGATTTGACTGAAATTTGAAAAGGGTATTGATGAATTGGATGTATGCTTCAGAAAAACATACAAGCATGCTTCCTCCCAAGCATTTACTTGGGTGGGAGCTAAAAGTAACCACTTATCTATTTAGTCAGTCAGAGGTGTTGTGAAAGTTTTTTCATTCAAAGGGATGTTTCTCCATCTCTTTTTTTTATGATTTCAGAAATAAAAATTAATGAAATTAATGAGTTATTTCATGAGCACATTTCAAGTGAATGTTTTTCAAACTTTGCATTGAATAACATATTTGTTCAGCGATGGTGATTTTGTTCCACAAAGTTTTCAATTTTGTTTTACAGAGAGTTGGTGGCATACTGTGGATCACGCAGCATTGACTTCAGCTATTTTCCGTCTTGTTGCTACTGTTGTGGGAACCATTGAAGGATTTGGATATGATTCAGTTGAAGTAGCTGATGTAGATGACAAGGGAACTAATTTAATATCTGCTTGCCTCCCCGAAGATCTAATCTCAGAATGGCGTGATGTTTATGCTGCTGAAATTTATCATCCTTTGATTAGGATATTTTCCCTGATGACAGGTATGTTGGTTTCATTCAAATTTTGAAGTTCTATTAGGTCGTTAAAAGTGATGTCCCATGTTTTTTCTTGAGTTGAATGTAAAAGAGGTTATTAATTGAAATTCAATGGTAGTGATAAAATTTGTAATTTTTAGAGTTTAAGTTTATGGAATTATATTAGTTACTTATAATTTTATTAGTGAGAATTATTTGGTAGAGATTGTCATTAAGTAAAAAATTGAAGCTCTCTAATTATTATAAGCAAAAGTAATAATAAAAGCTTTATTGTAGATTATGTGCTGTCATGCCTCTATCTCGTTTAGCATTTTCTCAAATCCATATACAGTTGACCCCCTCTTCATGAAAAGACCATGGGGTCAACTTAAATCTACAGGACCAATCTTACTATAAAGATATTGCAAAATGAACTCAATTGCATGTGCTATTATTCCTGTTAAATCATTCCTGATATCATCCATTGGATTACTAGAACATATGTTACATTATTAGGTTATTAAGTATTTATGCTAATGAAGATATTCCGTTAAGAAATAGCTAGGCAAAATAAAATGTGTGGGTTGTTCAATGAGTCGTTTGGAAAAAAAGAAAAATAAATTATTTTAGGTAGATATTCTTTCATTTTGTATTTAGCGTTTCTCCAGCTTTTTTAAGCCATCCAATAAGTTCAATTTCAGAAGGTCCAAAAATTAGGCATCTGTGTTGCCAGTAACCTCCTTTTTTGACATGAATAATTTTCCACCCAGCCTGTTTTTCAAATGTGGAAATAAAAAATGTCCCTGGAGTCCAAAATTGTTGAAAGTGGTGGATGTTGTAATAATTCAGACTTTAATTCCATAATTTTTGTCATCAAAATTGTGCAGTGGTGCATTGTCTTGATTGAAGAGAAATTTTTCTTTGCCATTTGAGGGCATTTTGTCTTGATTTCTTCACTCAACCAGTTCCATAATGATGCATAATACTCTCAATTTATCGTTTGTCCTTTTTACAAATAATCGATGTAGATGATTCTTGGTGCATCCCCTTGTCGGCCAATTTCACCATCCTCATCTCCTTCTTCGGAGCTGGATTGCCTTTAAATACCCACTGTTTTGACTATTCCTTTGTCTCTGGAGTTTATATAGTAGGTTACCCATGTTTTGTCCTCAGTTAATGTGTCGACCCAGAAACTTGTCAGGATTGTGATGGATAAGTACCAAACCAGCCCCCGAATCAACCACACAATTGCATTTATTTTCCACTGAGAGCTAATGCAGCAGCAATTTTACAGAGATTTTTTGGACATCCTGAATGAATTTCATCATTTGCTTATGCACAGCCAGTGTGAACTAATTTACCCAATTGTAAACAGTCGCAAAGAGAGGAACAGATGTGCTATGAACTTCATCCAACTTGGCTTTGATCTCTTTCAGAGTTAGGCCTCCTAATAAAGTGTTAAATCACCGCACTAAATTATTTTTTTTCCCATTTTTACAAATAACAGAAGTTAGTTGCTTCAATCAAATGTGAAAATGAAGCCATGCGATGGATGTAACTGAAACTTTAATGGAAGTCTGTGAAGAGATGAGCCTTTGCTAAAAGCAAAACCTTTTCTGATACTATGAGCACCATCTCTTGGTTTTCCAAGATTATTCGGTTCTCCCACTGGGTCCACGTTCGTAGGTTTGCCGACGTTTCGATGGACGACTCGGCCCGAGACCCGAATAATCTTGGAAAACATTATTCACCAGGAAAGTACCAGATCATTCTTCACCTTGGATTTTCCAAGGATGTATAGAAGGATTCACGTATAACATAGTTGTCATTGATATCTACAAATGTTATTATTTTGTAGTAATATAAATAATGGGCAGATCCAGTATCTCATAAAATTCTGTACTCGGTCCATTTTAGAATACCCTTATTTTTGCCTATTGGAAAAAAGACTGAATTACGTGAATGCTTGTGTAATATAGTGCTGTCAACTGTTGGCATGGTCAATTTTATTGATAATTCTTTTGCCAAATCTCCACACTATTTGATATTTCTCATGTTTTTTACAGATAGCAAAACTCAAAGGAACACTGCTTGGAGTCATCTGGAAAACTTGCTTTTTGAAGACATCGTCAGGTCTATTAGAGTGGTTCCTGCTAAATGTCTGTCAAAATGTCCATTTCCATGTTTATCGAGCTACAACAACTCTAATAAAGTCAGCTTCCTGGCATCTGAATTAGTTGCGACTTTAAGGTCACCAGTGATTCCCCTTCAGACAGCAGCCTATCTTCTGATTTTGAAGTAAGTCTTTCATTTTGTATTTATTTTGCAATAATCCAAAAACAGCAGTTTGACCTTTACATTGGGCTTTTAATAATAATATAAAAATAGGCAATTACAAACACCCTAAACCTAGATGGAGAAAAACCCACCTAAACAGGAATCAAACCTGCAACCTCTGGGTTGGCAGGTGAGGACGTTACCCTGCTGCCTCCAGGGCCTGCTTTTTTATGGAAGAATGGATAGTCAACTCTAACTGCATTCTCTTTAAAATGTACTTCTAATTTTGGTAATTCTTTGCAGTTCGCTGAAATTTATTTATTATAATTATCAGTGATCTACTGTTGAAGATAGGTTTTTATGGACACAAGCGCCCAAATAGTACATTTTCCTTACCTATCCTAACAAAACACAATCCAATGTCCTATGGTACAATAAGCCTCTTTTACTTCCTTCACCCCTACATTCCATCTAACATGCCTTTCCTATTCCTGCCCCTTCCTCATTTGCCCAACATTATTCCCTCTATCAAGGTCTTCAACATTCCATTAACTAATCAAAATGCTCTGCATTCATCTGTCCTGTCTCCCTTGTATTTCTCCAACAGTCCTCTCTTCTCCCCCATTATGAACTTTCTTATTTGTCCTACTTTCCAACCCTTAAGTATTTTCCACCCTTCTCCATACCCATATGTCAAATCCTCCAAACTACACCTATTATTGTCCTTCAATGACCATGTTTCTGCACCATGCAAAACCACACTCCATATCCAGGTTTTGATGGACCATTTGTAAACATTCTTTCTCAACATCTGTCATCAATTCTCTCCTCCTAGTGAATCCTTCTATCCATATCACAATGCTGTCTTTATTCTTATGTCTTCTGATGTATTTTAATATGAGTAGTTAACTTAGCTTTCTTCTTTCCCAAAAACTGTATAATCTTTGTTTTGTTCACATTGATTTACATGCCATTCCTGACTTTCCAATGTGCTCAGCAGTGATTGCAACCCTTTGACTGACAGGCAAACTAATGTGATCATCTGCAAACCTAAATGATTTTATGAATTGTCCACTGACTTTAATTCCTATCTTCAGTTCTTACTATGCCTCCTAAACCATTTTCTGCACATATGGATTTAAAATATTTCAAAAATCATGTAAAATTGTTTTTGAATGGGGATGTAGAATAGGGGGACTCATTGCCTGAAAATATAATAGAAATTTTCAGGTAAATGTTCACATTTTTAAGAAGAGGTTGAGAAACCTGTTTAATTTAATTTCTTTTCTCTTAATTCTATGTATAGTTTTTTTTCATCATGTATATGAGAAATTGTATGGGGAATTATTTTTTTATATTTTTTTCAATTTATTTATAAATCTCAATCTTAATTATGCCAATAGAGTAGATTTTCAGGTGACTTGATTTTGTTTCAATTTTATTTGCAATTTAAATTTCATGCCAAATGTATTATTGTTACATATTTGAAATGTTATCACCCATCCACACAGTCAACTTGTTACTGTTTCTGTGAACAATAATAGTAATTTATTTTTATTTCTCATGCATGCATATGATACTATATTGATATTTTGATCAACATCTCTACCAGTTTAGCCTAGTTATAAGCTCGGCCTACAGTGGGTAGGCAAGGCACATTTACTGTCCATATTCATGGTTTGGTAGTGAAAAGAAAGGTTTTGTATTTTAGGCGAGGAAAAGAAATTGGGGTAATGCGAATTTTTTTGAAAAACCACCGTCATGGAAGGCCACAAGGCAAACAATAGAAAGACTGCAGAAATATTATGTGTCTAATTATTAAGGGGGGGTGCCCAAAAATAACTCAAATCATTTTTTTTTGAGGCTATGTATTTTATTTTGTCACAAAACAACCTTCAAAGTACTCTCCATTACACTTTATGCATTTGTCCAATATGTAATTCCATTCCTGGAAATATTTTTCAAACTCATCTGTTTTGATCCACGACAACTCCTGCCTCATTTTTTTTCTTTACTGCTTCCACCTCAGTAGAACATTGTCCTTTCATTTCCCTCTTCATTCGAGGAAACAAGAAGAAATCACACGGATCGAGGTCAGGTGAGTAACGAGGGGGTCATGTTGTTTTTGGCTAAACACTGGCCTACCGAAATGACTGCATGAGCCGGTTTTTCATGGTGGAAAAACTAGTCCTTCATCTCCCATAAATCGGACCTTTTTGCTGCACATTGTGACACAATATTTTTAAAACTTCCAAATATAAAGCCTAATTAACAACCTGACCTGGTGAGATGTATTCAGAATTTACTAGCCCTCTCTAATAAATGAGCATCATCTTGAGGCTTGATTTCACTTGATGAGTTTTTTGGACAAGGGTACGAAGAAGTTTTCCACTGGCTTGATTGTTGTCAGCAAATGTCCTGAACGAGGTTTGTCATCACATGACTTTTCACCTTCTATGAAATGAGAAAACAATTGGCACACTTTGACTTTTTCCCATAGCACAATCCTTTTAAGCTGTTTTTAACATCACAACAGTTTCTATGACGTTTTTCCCAAGTAGGAAGCAGAATTTCACAGTGGTGTGCTGTTCACTTGAATCCACTATGAACAAAAACGATGAGTAAGGGAAATTGCTTTTACAAATGGAATTGTTGTGACTGAACAAAACCATCCCAAGTGACAACAATGCCTGCGGATGGAACTCCGAATGATTTGCACTATGCTCACCTAGCGAAAGAAGTGCATACTACGTTAGCCCTGCCAACCGCATCACTATTCTGGTTATTTTCGGGTACCCCCTTATACAGTAGCTAAATGTTACAGTAGTTAGAGGAGATAAGTAGATGGTTAATAGGAATCTGTTCTGTTGGTCAGAAATCTGAGGAATTTGCTCTGTTGATGATTGATAAAAATGACATATTTCCATGAAATTATAAGATATGGACAGAAAGAAAAATTTTATTTCACAGAATGGGCATTGAAATCTAAACTTTTTGTCATAAAATTGACACATACAGGGTTCGTCCAGAAAATAAGTGTACTGATTTTTTCCCGCCGCTCCAGGCGCGCCCAGCACCGGTCTGACGGGCTGCGATTGGAGGGAGGTATGTTGGCAAGCGACGCTGAAAAAGGCAGTCGGCTCTGAGCTGTGGTGTAGTGAGGAGCTCTGTTAACGCGAACCTCCACGCTCGACCCACGTCACGGAACGCGATGCTGAAGTTTTTGGAGCAGCGTTATTCCATCAAATTTGCGGTAAAGCTTGGGAAATCGTCTACCGAAACTGTCGGTATGATTAACCAGGCTTACGGGGAGCCAGCCATGTCCAGAAACATGATCTTTCGGTGGCACAAGATGTTCGTGGAGGGCAGAGAAGAGGTCGACGACGAACCACGGCCTGGACGCCCATCAACGACACTCACCGACGAAAATGTGCAAAAAGTTCGCCATGTACTGAACTCTAATCGTCGTCTTAGTGTTCGGATGATATCAGAGCAGTGTAATGTGCCAAAAACAATAGTGCACGAGATTATTTGGGACCAATTACAGATGCGAAAAAAATCACGACAATGCGCCGTCTCACACCGCGCTTGTCGTGTCGGACTTCTTGGCCAAGCACGGCATGGCAACGCTGCACCCACACACCCTCACAAGCGCCCTACAGCCCGGACTTGGCACCACCGGACTTCTTTCTGTTCCCGAAGATAAAGAGGAGTTTGAAAGGAACGCGATACGGGACTTTGGACGCCGTCAAAGAGGCCGTGACGACGTGTCTTCGAGAGGTTCTCGATGATGCCTTCGCGGGAGCGTTCCAGGAATGGGAACGCCGCTGGAACAAGATTATCAACTCACAAGGGTCCTATTTTGAGGAATATTAGCTTAAGATATGTAAAAGTGTAATAAATTTTTTTTTCCTGAGCTCAGTACAATTATTTTCCAGACGAACCCTGTATGCCACACCCCCAGCCGTGGGTCAAATTGTTTAAAATAATTTCAGCGTTATTTATTATTTCTTTACAGGCTGATTCCTGACCTAATAGAAGAAGATAAGAAAATCCTTTCTACTGAAGGTTCTGACTCGGAGAAAGTGTATGAGAAATTATCGTGTTACCAGCTTGATGATCAGCTCAATGAAGCTCAGTCTGTTGTGGACACCATGCTGATGGACTTCAGGTTGTATGAGTTTCTCAACTTGCTCGATTTTCATTTTCTCAACACAAGAACATGACTTGTTAGAATATAGTTGTAGGTCTTTATAGTGTAAGATACTATTTTTTAGACGTTGTAATTAAATGGAGGGTCTTTTGCTGTAAGAAAGAGATAACCGCTGTTTCAGATTTGGGTCACTGGATCAGTTTGTGTTTGCCATAAAGCCATACACTTACAGGACCTGGGAAAAACCAAAACTGTAGTAGGACTGACTTGTGAAAATCATTTGAACATGAAGGGAATAGGGGTAATCCACTTAAAAATATATCTGATCAGATTGCCAATACTCAGGAAAGGGTATGTTCAGTAGAGGAAAGTTTGGTGTACTGGTTGGGAAAATCTGGAATTTCAGGAATGGAATCTTGAAAATTAATGGCAATCCTGTTACATGGTCTTTTAAGTAACTCCCTTCCTTGTTTTATATGTGTGAGATCTGTCCAGTAAATACACGAACTGAGGCCATAAAAACTTTATTTTGCAAAATTTACGATTTTGCCCCCTTCAAAGTACTCGCCATCTATTGCTATGCACTTATTCCATCTTCTTTTTCACTGTTTAAAGCACCCTTGAAAGTCCTTGGCAGTTAGGCTTATTAGTTTTCTCATCGTTTCTTGCTTTACTGTGTCCTCATCTTCCCAGTTATGTCCCCTCATCACATTTTTATCGGGGCAAGATCTGGCGAATAAGGAGGATGATCATCAAGGATGGTGATGGAATTTTTGGCCAGAAATTGGCAAACAAGCAACGCTGAATGTGCAGGTACATTGTCATGGTGAAGGATCCATCCATCATGTTCGGTTAAAATAGTGTGCACTGTTAATTTTCCTAAATTCAGTTCATCAGCTATCATTTGGACAGTTTTTAGATGATCGGTAAGGACAAGGGACCGCACATGATCAATATTGTCGTCAACACTGGTGGAAGGTCATCCCGACCTTGCATCATCCATTGTCTTGTTGACCATTTTTAAAACACTTAATCCTCTTGAAAATGGATGTTTTCTTCAGAGCATTATCACCGTAAACAGCTATCAACATTTCAATAATTTCTTGATTACTTTTATCGCACTTCACCAAAAACTTGATGTTGATTCGTTGCTCCATGATTTCGTCAAAGTAAGGTCACTGCATTGCTAATTATGCAAATAATAATCCAGGGCATATTTCCTTCACACTAAAATGATGGTTATTTTTCAATTGTCACATTATGAAGGTGACAGTTGAAACTAATATTTTATATTTATCAGTTTGCATATGCCAAGGAATTATAATAATGTTTTTAATGTAACTTATGATCCTCATACAAAACCTTCAAAATAGGTAATCTTAAAAACCTTTTCTGTAATGTGTTGCACCAGAAAGTCTTGTTTGTGCACTTAAAATCATTTATTTGGCAAACTGAATTTATTAAATGCTGTGCGTTTAAATAATAATGTATTTTTTCATCACATGACTTTTTTAGAGTGGGAGACAGTTGCACTGTCCAGGCATTTACAGACACATACACTTATACCAGTGCATACTTTCTGCAATGGAAAGTGATTCTTGAAATGTGCAGAGTTGCTGAGCCAGAACTTAGATGTCATTATGTTCAATGGCTACGGTAAGAATTCAACATTTTTATGAATAGTGGTTATGATTTGGCCTATTATATGTATGAAGTTTATAATGAATTTCTATGTAAATATCATTTTTTTAGGGATACAGGCCATTCAAGCAGCCTTCTTCATAATGTGTTTCGTCTTTTGCCAGATCAGCTCTTGCAAGTTGATTCTCCAGCCAGTTTACAAGTTAATTCTCCAGCTTCAAAAATGCTATCAAGATTTTTTGATTCCAAATTGGCTGCTCAAACCTACTATGGTATGTCAAAATATCTGTTATTGATTCATATTTGTTTCTTGTGCCTTTATATTTGTAAACAAGGTGTTCATAAACTATTTTGCTAAAAGTTTGGAATTGATAGAATGCCAGATAAAAATGTGACCTTGCTGCCTAATGATACTGCGATTTAATATCATTAACAGCAATAAAATAATAAAAGTCCTTAATCAAAAGTATGGGATAAGTGATTAGAAATATATACATGGTGCGGCAACATAACTTCCTTTTTTATGAAGCAAAACCCCTTTAAAAAAGGAAGTTATGCTACCACATCCTGTACCTGGAACAGTGAAAATCAATTGTTAAGAGCAAATAAAAATTATCGTTGTCTGAATCCCCCTGTAATGTACAGAGAAAGGTAAAATTTATGCCGTTCAATTAAAAATAAGTGAAAAGTAGTAGTAAACATGTTTTCATTATTATTCTGGAAAGTTGACGTAATTATATGTCACCTTTACAGAATTTTCAACCCTCAAGTCAATCACAAATTTAGCCAAATATCACTTGCAATTTGTGGTAGATAATACTAATTCCAACATACAATACAATCAGAATGTATTTACCTTTTTTGTAGATTTTGAAAAGGCATTTGATAGAGAGAATTGGGAAAAACTAATGAGTATATTGTGGAAAATAGGAATAGATTGGAGGAATGGATTGGAGAACAGGAGGCTAATCTGCAACCTGTACTGCTTTGACTGTTCATGTGCCAGTTTGGGACAGAGTCTGGATGGGCAGTGTTAGGAAGAGGATTAGGGCAGGGTTGTCCATTATCACCTGTGCTGTTCAAGGTATATGTGGAGGAAATGATTGAAGAGGCATGGTAAGAACTGGAGATAGGAATGAAAGTCGGGGGTAATATGTAAAAGTCAGTTAGATTTGCTGATGACCATGCTCTAGTTGGTCAGTCAGCCAATGGGTTGCAAGAATTGCCAAGTACATTGGAAACTCAGTGCAATAGAACTAGAATGAGAAAAGTAAATAAAACAAAGGTTATGCAGTTATGCTTCCAGAAAGAGAAAGATGTTGAGTAAGGATGTGAAGAAAAAGCTTGTTAAAACTTTAATATGGAGTGTAGTTATGTGTGGTCCGGAAACATGGTCATTGAAGCAGAATGATAAGCAAATTTTGGAGGCTTTTGAAATGTGGGTGTGGAGAACAATGGAAAAGGTGAAATGAACAGAAAGGAAAGGAACAAATGAGGAAGTGCTAGGTATGGTGAGGAGGAGAGGGGATTGTTAGGAGAAATCATAAGAAGACTGGAATGATAGGCGCAGAGCATATTTATTGGCAGTGGGATGTTAAAGACTGTGATAGAGGAGATTGATAGATATTTGTCTATATTTGGAGTAAATTGAGACTAGAGAGGGGAGAATGTTAGGCAAACAAGGAAGGGGCAGTAATGGGATTGGGATGGTGGACGGAATGAAGGGAGGAAAGAAGTATACTGAGTGGAAGAGGGGCTTATTGTAGAGTAGGGGTTGGGTTGTGTTTTGTTAGGAGCGACAAGAGAATTTTTCAGTAGCTTGTGTCCATCTAAAACTTAACTTAAATGACAAACTACCTGTAATGATAATACCAATTCTCTGTGTATAATTTTCAATTGTAAAAATTTATTAGATTGAAAATTTCTCCATAAGATTGTAAACTTTGGATTGGCATTCAGTGCCATAATCATTTTTTCATAGTCCACAGTCCTTGGAAGAAATATCTAACTAACTTAGCTCCATTTTCTACTTCTCCAATTACGTGGTATGTTCATAAAGTAAGGCCCGTTTGGTCACAGGAAAAAATATACTCATATGAAACACATTTTATTGGAACTTTTAGTTAGCTACAAACCTACTTCACTTATCTACATAATCGCCGTTCACTTCTAAGCATTTTTCGTACCGCTACACCAGCTTCTTTAACCCCTCTGCATAGAAACTCGCTGCCTGAGGGTTGAATCAATCGACAACGCCATTCTTGAGTTCCTCTTCGGTTTCGAAACGTTGTCCACCGAACCACTGTTTCAAGTGCAAGAAGAGGAAGTAGTCGCTGGGTGTAAGGTCAGGACTGTACGGTGGGTGGTTTAAAGAGTTCCCAACGACCCAAAAACTCTCGTCCACTGGACATTCTTTGCTCTTTGTGCTGGTCGGTGAGCATTTTCGGTACCCACCTTGCACGCAATGTGTGGTATCCAAGGTTTTCCGTAACAATATTGTACACAGTAGTGCGTCCAAGTTGAGGAAATTGTTCAGCCAGGCCATTAATTGTCATTCGACGATCACATCGCAGTTTTTGTTCCACTTGCGAAACAATTTCATCGGTCAGAATACTGGGCCTACCACTTCGCTCTTCGTCATGGACATTTGTTCGTCCATTTTTAAAATCACAGCACCATTGTCTAACCTTTCCCTCACTCATAACTGTAGGTTTATAAACTAGGCATAATTCCCGATGAATTTCAGCAGCTGACAATCCTTTTGCATACAAGAATCGTATGACAGAACGCACTTCACAGCTGGCGGGATCAACGATTGTCGCGGACATTGTTGTTTGCATGCACGGACAAGCAAACGACTTCTGAAACAAAACAAATGCTGCTATAGCTTCTCAATGAATCAGTAGATGGCGCTGCAGGAGCAAAACTGTGTTCTGAAGTGCCAATATTTAAATATAAGCAAACGGTACTTACTTTAAGAATATGCCTCGTACTTGAATATTTTTATAACAAATGGAAGACTGAAGCAAAAAGCAAATTGAGTTGAGTGAAAATAACATCCAACCACCCAGATTTACCAGTGTGTCAATCAGAAAAGCTTTCAAAAATATTTGGACCTGATGTAGATTAGGTTGCTCGATTGTGTTTTGTTGGAGTCATACTTTAATTATGTGATAGTTGTGTCCATCCAAAAACCTACCTTCACCGGTAGATTGCCTTATAATAATAAGTTTGTCGTATGTTTAGGTGCTTAAAGGAAGCTGTTAATCAAGTATGCTAATTGCTATGTATTTTAGAGAAATTTATATGTAACTCACTTATGGAATCCCTTTCTGGGGTGCCCCTATACAGCTGTAAGGATTTTTAAGGTGCATTGAAAAGTAGTCAGAATTCTTGCAGTCTCCCTTAAACTTCAGCTCTAACAATTAACATATATTATGCTACTATTTTTACTGGATAACTTTGGAAAACAGTATCTCACTCCCTTAAAATTTTACTATGCATAATCACCTTAGACCATAAAAAATTAACTTGCTCCTCTTTCTAATCAATCTGTAAAAGGTGGTCAATGGACTGAAGATATAGTTATGAGACTTTTTAATTAACTTCCAAAGTGCAAAAGATACCAGCAGTAATGTACCCCAGAAATGTGTCTTGAAAAAACACTGGGCAATACTACCTTGATCAAAAAGTTCCCGGAATAACCACCGTGTGTCGCTCCCATCGTTCCGATTTGAGTTCTATTTTTTTTGTTAAATTGGTACATCTGTTGTTGATATTCCCTTTAAATCTTAGTGTCATAACTTGACATTTGCAAAAGTTACGTAGCCAAGAGTACATCTATCTCTGTGTGTGTTGGCGATTTTTTACAATTGCAGAAATGGATTTAAATTTGCAACAACGAACTTGTATTAAATTTTGCGTAAAAAACGGATTTAGTGGCGCACGGACGTTGGAAATGTTGGAAAAGTGTTTCGGCAACGATTCTCTAAAAAAAACTGTCGTTTACCAGTGGCATGAGGTTCAGAAGTGGTCGTGAGTCAATCGAAGATGATGAACGCAGTGGAAGACCATCGACATCGAAAGTCGGTGAAAAAATTGATAAAGTAAAAGAAATGTTGGTCAATAACCGCAAATTAACCATCAGAGAAATAGCGGAGGACTTGAACATTGCCTATGGATCCGCCCAAGACATTGTGGTTAATGATTTGGGTTTCCGTCGTGTAGCAGCAAAGTTGGTGCCAAAAGACCTCAATTTCATGCAAAAAAGAGACCGTGTTGACGTCACAAAAGACATGATTTGCGAGGCTGAATCCGATCCCACATTCATCAAAAGGATCATTACTGGAGACGAGACGTGGGTTTATGAGTACAACACGCAATCCAGACATCAGGCAAGTGAATGGCGTTCACCAAATGAGCCGAGACCAAAAAAACCACGTCGTTTTCAGTCAAAAAAGAAGGCAATGCTGACGGTTTTCATGGATTACAACGGTGTAATGCATCATGAATTTTTGCCAGAAGACCAGACAGTAAACAAAGAGTATTATTTGGGCGTTATGAGACGTTTGCGTGAAGCAATTCGCCGAAAGAGACCAGAGACCGTCGCACAGTGCTATCATTATTCGTAATTTTTTGACGAAAAATGCAACAAATACCATCCAACAGCCACCGAATTCACCTGATTTGGCTCCCTGTGACTTCTTTCTGTTCAATCGAGTTAAAAAACCATTACGGGGAACGCGTTTTAGCAGCCGAGAGGATGCCAAGTAATGGAAAAATCGCAGGAAGCACTGATGGACATACCAAAAACCGAATATAAAAAATGTTTCGAGGATTGGATCAAGCGCTGGCATAAGTGTGTTGCAGTCGATGGGGATTACTTTGAAGGGGACAATATAGATTTAGATGAATAAACTTGTATTTTTAATTTTCTGAATAAATTCCGGGAACTTTTTGATCAAGGTAGTCTTGGGAAAAATATATTTTTTACATTAGTGAGTATTTTAATGATACTCTATTGCAGTGACAATTGAATATTTTATGCATTGTCTATGTACAGGGCGTGGCAACATAACTTTCTTATTTGAAAAGCAAAACCCCTTTAAAAAAGGAAGTTATGTTGCCGCACCCTGTATCTACATACTTAAATGTGTATTATTTTGGCTTAATTTAATTATCATTTAAATGTTGATGCAGGACAGATAAATATTATCACTATGCTTGTTCTCTAACAGGTGCTGTTACCACAGAAAATTTGGAGAGGTTGGTATGCTGGGTCTGGGTAGACACATTTCGTTACTTGCCAGCACTTGTTCGCCATTGGTGGAATGACTTGGAGACAAGATCCAATTCACTCGTGGAGCAATTGACAACTGTCTACCTTTCACCTTTGCTTAGTTCTGAGGAAATGCGAGTTGTTCAGGCTGAAGAAAAGACATATTCTAACATGATGGTATGTATGATTAAGAGTAGGACCCAGGACAGGACCTGCCGAAATGGGCAAGTTTTTTTGGTCATTGCGAACTGACTGTTTAATCTTACTTACTACGTACTAAGCTAGTGTTGAAGAAGTTTAATGGTAAATGTAATTCTGAAGATAAATTTTTCTAAAAAAAATTTAATACAATTTTGATGTATAATATATTATAGGAATTCACATTTCTCATAAGTATTAAACGTAAAATATATGTGAAAGAAATTATTTACCCCAAGACATTAGGCCTGTACCAAGAGTCACATATCTAAAGTCAACTTAGCCTTTTCCTGCTGTGAATCAGGGCTGAAGTTGAAGTTTTGACACCAGCACCGAGCTATGTTGAAAATAAAATATGCTCAAAATAATTTGGTTTTCTATTTTTTTCTAAGAACTTATTGAACAACCTATGTATGATAAACTGGTTTAGATATTAGAGTTATTCTTTGAAAATATATAATTGTTTCTCATTTTTAATGTTCCAATGCTGCTTAAATATTGCTTAGTTTGTTATTCTAGAACATTTTGCTTTCAGATCAAAGTTCATCATTCAGCTCGTGAAGTAATAGCCATTTACACTGTGGATAATACTGAAGCAGAGCTATTAATTCAACTGCCTGCCAATCATCCCCTAGGCATTGTGAAAGTTGAGTGTGGAAAGTATCTATTTGGCACTAATCACTGCCAAAACTGGATGAGGCAAATAAAAATTTTCCTCAATTATCAGGTAGGTTTATTCCAATAATAAATTAATCAGGGCAGTTTACTTACCATTTCCTCTTTTTCATTGTGTAACTTCCAAGAAGATTTGATTATTTCACTGCTGACTCAATTTCCATAATATTTTTCATGTGTTTTGAGCCAAGGAAATTTTGAGCGAATCAATTGGAACATGTGAGCATTATTCATCGGTACAGCTCTGAACTGAAGGATATGCAATAAGTTTCAAAAATATATTTCACTCTATTTTTTTCAGTCAGTTCATCATCATATTGATTGTAACAATGAAATATTTTATTATAATTTATTTCCTTTTGCTGTTATTCCTTAATAATCTTCTTCATTCACCCTCATTTATTAATAATTAGGTAATAATTTACCTTCCTGACCTGTAAATCATTTTTCCAACATCTTCCTTATATCTACTATTAATGTATAATTCAACTGTCTACTTGGGAGTAACCATTTACAGACACAGGCATTTAATCACATGTAAATTCTACCTGGTCAATTAATGCACAAGATATTGATAATGGTAAAGTACCTCCACCAAACACTTAACACAATTTGCCATTTTTATAACCTAAGTGTTCAGCACAAAAGCCAAGTGTTTTGACATTTATTTCAGTTAACGAATCTTTCTAGACATGATATAATTTATTTGGCCTTATGCTGATTTGATACAAAATGAGTAATAACATATACACATTCATTTAATTGGATGTTTTCAAATTAATACGTTTGACATCCAAGTTTCTGCATGACTGAGAGTAAAGCTATCTGGCAAATGAAGTATGAAAAACTTGTTACTCCTCAACCACAATGCCTCTGCCTTTGCCGTTCAACTATTTTTGGCTTTGAAAAACTTGGCAGTTGTCCTCCATTTCCATCATACACCTGATTAAACTCCTAGTGGGTTGTTTTTCTCGTGAAATAAAAATCCAAATGAAGTGGCAAAGATTAAATATCCACCAGAAGATTAAATGAATAACACATGTTTGTTGTAGTAATCAAGGACCACCAAGGATCCCCAGTCACAGTTAAATGTTGGAGGCATAGTTTGCACTCAAGGGGGCTACATGTTTCAAAATTGACAGTTGTGACTACAGCATTGCCTAAACCATTCATTTTACACATTTTGGGTAGCACCTTTTATCAATTTAAAATATACCACTTTTTATAAATTATGGATATTAAGGAGGATAGCTATGAAACAAATAGGCACAATGTTTTCAATTATTAATGCTGCGCACTGCATGATAAAAAATATGTGCGGTAGCCCAAGTCAATTCCTATTTCATCTTTTGAAGAAAAATGTGCAATAATTTTTATCTTTTCCTTAATATGTGGAAAAAAATTTATATGCTCTAAATTATGTAATTCCATTGAACTCATGATCATATCCTGTGTGACATTTTGGCTTATTTGGTGTCTTAAGTGAATATTTGCATTATAATACAAGTATAAGTGACTCTCATTAGATGCATTCTCACATTTTATCACAAATATAACATCTTAATCCCAAACAAGTGAGCACTCTGTAAAATAGGCACCTGTTTTTCAATGACTATTGAAATGGCGGTTATTCTGAATTTGCTGTACAATTAGATCTCTCCTTTTGTATTCCCAGAATGGCTCAATATGGGACGGCCTTGCTCTATGGAAGAAGTATCTTGATAGAAGATTTGAAGGAGTCGAAGAGTGTTTCATATGCTACTCTATACTTCACAATACTAATTATCATATACCAAAACTATCATGCCACACTTGTAAAAAGAAGTTTCACTCTCAATGCTTGGTAAGTAGAGTTAGTGATGGTTTGATTTAATACATAATAAATTAGCCACAAAATGTAATTGTGGAAGTCTTAAATTGTTTTAACATGATCTATTTTTATTTTTTCCAGTACAAATGGTTTAGCACCAGCAATAATTCTACTTGTCCCATCTGCAGAAATCTTTGGAAATATTAGTAGCTTTTAATATTATTTAGAATAGGTTAGAATTAAAATTGCAAATTATTTTTTTCACAATTAATATGTACAAAATGGTTGTCTTTAAATCATGTGATTGTTGAATTTGATTTCCTATTTCAATAAAGAATTTTTATTCATTATTGAGTTGGGATGTAGTCAACATGAGGATTTGATAAATACATTTTTTCCTCCAGACATAAGGTGTACCTGGAAAAACTATAAACAAAATTTGTTTCATCATTATTGATCTGTTAGTTTGCCATGCACAATTTCTTCATAAAGAGCAGTAAGGTCAATTTGGAACACTTTCAAGTGTTTTTTGATGATAGAATATAAATTTCTTCATCACACAGCATGAGAGTCTTATGTATTCCATATACCAACCCTTGTAAACAAATATCATGCACTAAAACTATTAATAATATCACAGTTCTTTTATATGTTAAACAATGTCTAATACAATGAAATTTACTGACAAATTTTCGCACATCCTACTGTATCTATAATCAAACAATGGTACACAAGTAATTTTGGAAGCTATTTTTCATTGTCTTTAAGGTCATTGGCAATAAACAGATTATTAATATGGATTGGTTGAATAATAATGTCTTTTTTGTTCTTACAAATTTTCTATTGTGTCTTGCTGAGCCTAAGGCATTAAAAGATATCAAAGAAGATGAAGATGTTAAAAAATGTCCCTTCTAATAAATAAATTATAAATAAAAACTTCCTCTAACTTAATGTATAACACTTAAAACACTACACTTTTTAATCATCAACTGAAATTAAGCACCATAGTGCTTCATGTTTCACATATTTCTCAATCGCTTTTGGCATGATGCCTGCTGTGTATTAGGACTTTCACATTAATTCATGGAAAAATTAAAATTTTTAAAACAGTACTCAACCTCTACATGTCCTTCCCTTGAGATAAAATTGCTTTCTCTCAATCATCTGCAGAATATCAGTACTATTGTTACTGGTATTCTACCAGATAAGGTATGTTTTGGATGAATACACATTATTCAATGGTACAAAGAAAATTTTCCTTACCTCTCCAAACAAAACACCACATTTCCTTTCTGTCCATTTCGCCTTTTTCATCATTCTCCACACCCACCTATTTCAAAAACCTCTCTAATCTATACCTATTATCTTGCATCAATAATAAGTTTTGGTGAGCCTTTTCTTAACATCCTTACTCAAAAACCTTGTCATCAACTCCTTTCTCATTGTGAAAGCTTCTTTGCCTAATACAAAAAATAACGTTTTATGTCTCTACTACTTTGACTGTTTTGGTCCAAAACACTTCCAAGATAGTTAAACTGTGTCATCTGCTCTAGTTTGTGAACTCCTACTTTAATATGTAACTAAGTTTTTCTCCTGAAAAACCACCTAACTTTTGTTTTTTTTCATTGATTCTTATCCCATACCAATCAATCTATCTGACTTTCCTTAGTGCTCAGCAATGCTTGCTACCAATTGGCTGACTAGCACACTAAAGCTTGACCTCCTTCAAACCTAATTGATTTTATGAATTCCCCACTGACTTGTATTCCTATCTTCAGTTCTTTCCATATCACTTGAACCAATTCATTCACATGTACTATACATTAAAAAATACAAAGGACACCCCTGTTTTACTCCTCTTCTTAACACTGCCCATCCTCTAGTCACATCAGAGCAGTCTGAGACATGTACAAGTTGAGGATAAGTCTTCTATCCCTCTGGTCTACTCATATTGTCTACAATGCATTAATTAGTCCTAACCAGTTCACTCCATCAAATCCTTTTCAAAATCTATCAGCTTTTACTTCTACTAATAATATTCTATCACTTGCCTGCTCTATGTTAACTATGCTTCTTCCAACCTTTTTGTTCAATATTATTGCCTACTCGGCTGTGTTATTGCTCTGCAATATTATTATTAAAACTTACATGTGCAGATAGACAATGTCAGGTGACACATGCCCATTTATTATTACCCTCTGCTGTATATTACCGTATAACTACCAACTCTTGTCCTGAATTATCCACTAACTTTAATTCCTGTCTTCAGTTCTTCCAAGCTTCAGTTAACATTTCCTCTGTGTGTACACTGGAAAACACAGGTGATAATGGACATCCCCGTCTTACCCCTCTTCCTAAATCTAACATGCTGTCTATCCATCTGCCATTTGAAACTTAGCAGTCTATCATAAGACATTTACAGATTGCAGATGTCCCCTATCCCTCCAAACTACTCCTATTTTCTCTAATTTATTCATAATTCTACACAATTTATTCCATCCAATGCATCAGAATATATTAAACAAGCAAGTACATCCTGCTCGTACTCAATGAGCCTTTCTATTAGTGATCTCATTACTGCCATGGCATTAAATACACATCTCTTTTCTGAACACAAACTGGATATCCCCTGAAAAAAAGGCATTGATCTTCTTCTTCATCATTTATTATTATATGCTCATGAAAACCACTTTGCTGAGGATGAAACCAAACTTATTGTCTATAGTCACGAATGTCACTATAGGCACTTATGGCTGCCTATCCATTTTCTGAGATGGGAACTTACACCAATAAATGAAGTCTTCCTACCTCATACATGCTACAATATAGCCCATAAAAACCTTTCCTTCCAAAATTTCCTCAATATTGACACTCCAGTCCCAATTAGATTGCTGAAGTCAAGCAATATTGGGCCCGGACAGAGGTTGAATAGGTGGCCTACATATCTTTACCCTGGCACTCTTGTCCCATGTACATATGCACATGGGTTGATTTCATTCCCGTAAAATTATATCTCTCAACCAAGTATACTTGGCCCTAAGCCAGTCCCATCTACATCACTTTCTTGATTTAAACTTGCTGCCTTAATATCCTTACGATATAAATTCTCTATGTATTCTTTCCACTTCTCTTGAATCTTTCCTTGTTTTGAATAACTTTCCTGCCTTATTTTTTATAGTAAAAGGATTTTCCCTTTTTACTTCTGGATAGTGCTTTCACCTTCCTGCATAGCCCAATACATGCCTAACCATAGTTTAGGCATTATTGCTTTCTCCCTATGGTTATCCATTGTTCCTAAATTGTATTCCCCTACCAAATTACCAACTCTCCTTTTGCTCACTGCCATGTTCCAATCCCTCCTCACTATAAAATATCTCTTCCAGATATACCCACAATTGATCATATATCCTGTCTATTTCTTCCTCTCTGTGTTTGCTTTAGGCATGCAGACCTGAGCAATGACCAAGTTCATCTTTTACTTCTATGAATAATATTTTACCAGTTACTTGCTCTTATGATTTTTCCTACCTTTTTGATCAATATGTGTATTATTGCCACTTCCTGCTGACTCTCTTTCCCTCTGCTATATATTACTCTACAACTATCTCTACAGTCATCCACTCTTATCCTTTCACCTTTCCTCACACAACCCTAAAATATCTAATTTCCGCTCTTCACCTTGAACTTTATATTTACTAATTTTTCTCCCCTCAATGTCCTAATATTCCAAATCCCTATTCTAATTGGTTCAGTCATCTTTTGTGCTGATGTTTTTGTGAGATCATACCCACAGAGGCCATGCTTCTCTTGCTGCTGGTCATGACTCGGGAGCTCAAATCCTATAGTTTCCCAGACCCATTCTCTGACCCCAGAATAGTAGCATGAGATATTTAATCGATATGGTTTTCCCTTTCCTTCTGGTAAAATATTTTTACATGAATCCATCATTCAAATGGCCACCCCACTATGGTCAGATACCCCATGCAGCCACCTCAATGAGAAACAGGGGTTGTGTGGCCTACTATTTGTAACTATTTCTAGCACCTACCCATGGATCTATTTGGCATGGGTGACCCTACCAGGAGCAAATATCATTGTTCCTGCCAGCACATCTCTACGAGTCATCGGAATGCACAAACCCATCAAGCACGTCAAGGTTTTAGTCCATGGGGCAGGATCTCAATATCCAATTAGAAGAAATAAATATTCTTAGAATTTGATTTTTCATTTAAATTTTATGGCAAAATTGTGATCAATATCACTTAATGATTTGACCATTCCAAAAACATTCCTCTGCCTTTCTTTGTGCCAAATGTAGAGGGCAAAATCTTGTTCCAAAGGAAGACATCATTATCTTTTAGGAATTCATTGTTTAGAAAAAGTTTTGGCTGCAAATAATATTGTTTGACTTGGAGATTGATGAAGTACTTCTTTCACTTAAGGGATACCATAAACTCCTGGTAATTTCTCATTTGCTCCTACTGTCAGCTGTGATTTTACAGTCAAAGAATGTAAACTTAATATGCATTTTCCAATTGCTTATATTTTATTAATCTTTCCCACCTTGTCTTGGTCCCCTCTTTATCATTTTACGTCATACTGACCACTCAATATAGTTTCCTGTTGATTTAAACAGTTAAGATGTCAATGAACCACATCAAGAAAATATATGACCTTGTCATATAAATGAAAGTTTCTGGCGTAACTTGGTGGAAAATCTTCATACTGACTTTTAATAATCAAACCACTTTACTTCTTTCTTTACTTCACTTTACTTACTGTCATATATGTAATTGCAAGTGTCTATTACAAAGGATTTTTAATATCTGGAAAAATGCATCCTCAGTAATTTTGGATTCGAATGCTTCAACAAAAATATTTTAATACCATCACCACAGATCACCCGAACGTTGGTTTCATAGGTATTGTTAGAGCTCATAACACCTGTGGTGTGTAAAATTCAGTCATCAGCTAGGTGCGGAAATTCTTTTCCCTGTAATGTTCCAGGAAGGACAGGTACCCAAAAATTCACACAGCATGAGTGTGCCTTGTAGCATCGAACACAGGCCCCCTGGATAGAAGACCAGCACTGGACTACCGAAGCAATATCTGCATGTAAGCATATAATTTAGTTGGCAATAACAGGGAATTGTTTTCAACTGCATCAAATTCTAATTATTTTATCTCGTGTCTTTATAAAAATATCACGTCTCATTTACTTCTTCTGGATATGCGTGCCTCTAAATCCCACGTCATACACTCTTTCTGAGAGCTAACGCCTGCTTTCCCTGTATTCATTCTCCTTGTGTTTGTACATTTCTTTGGTAGCGGGTGAAATAGCTCTCGAAACATCTCTTAGCTTAAAAATTGGGGCACTTGTTTGTTTAACCTCCCGCGGATTACACTTAGTCGATGGCTAAATCAGTTGAACAAAGATCTGGCAAGTCGAAAGTCCGTGGTGTAAGTCCCGGTCAAGAATGCTTTCTCTGCTTGGTATTCGCCCACATCCCCACTAAAATTGTATATTAATACGTTTCTACCCCATTACATATGCCCGTGAAGTAAATTAACTTCCAGGTGGTATTATTGGTTGATACCAACGTGTTAAGTGAATTACATATTAATCTTCGTCATACTTTAGTCATATCTAAGTTGGCAAAAAAATTCAGTGCGATTTAAAACGGAAAAATACGTATTCATATATTGTTAAATGTAGCCTTCCAAATTATATCACCGACAGAGCCAGTGGAATAACAATTAAAGAGAGGTAAAAATCGACCAATGGGTATCATAATTTCGCAGGACCTTTCTTTCAATACTACTCTCCAAAGGATAAACAAGTACCAATAACGCTAGTAAATTGTTTATTAGTGGTACCACCAATCCCCGTTGGCGCCACCGTCAAATTTAAATATCTGGGTATACTATGAAAAGGGCCTGAGAGTAACCCGTAGCGGATAGTACGAAGTTACAATATGCGCAGTGTATGTAATTTGAATGCCAGTGTACTCATTTAATATCATGATTTCATCCCATGTTAATATCTGCCATGAATAGCCGCACTGGTTTCGTCATAAATCGAGCCAGTAATGTTTTTAAAAATTTAGTCTATGCATCGTCGGCAAATTCCTTTTCATCAGTGTATGCTTTGAGAAACACCAAACCGAAATCTCAAAGGAAGACGGTTAGTTGTTGATTTTGATACAACTTTCAACGGTTTTTTGATTGAAATTTTGCTTGGCTAAACCAATTTCGTAAATTGTACACTTTTAAGTTTATGGTTGGGTTCTGCTTGTAGGCAAAGCACTTTATTGACACCAAGAAAGTGCGAGTAGTTGCTGGAAATGGTGGCGATGGTGCTATATCTTTTATGCGGTTATGGTGCAATGACCATGCTGGGCCAGACGGAGGAGATGGAGGAAATGGGGGACATGTCATCTTTCAGGTGGGCTGAAAAATTTCTGTGTGCACTCTTTAAACAGAAATACTCTTACATAAGGTGTCAGTCCAATAGCCAATAATGAATATTTGGGAAAACTACCAATATTACGGTCAACCAGGTGACCATCAACTGAATTAAAAATTTTGCAACGGGGAAGACAGGACAGGAGTGAAAATACTGCCCGTGGTCGAGTCATCCTATAAGAAATACTGTTTTTAGAGGTACCATTTTCAGTTTTGATTCATAACAATATTGAATAATGTGCCATGAATACCAACGTGGGGAATGAGAATGTTGCTATTATCGTTCCTTATTTGTCACGCGATTATGGCAAGAACTGACTGAACGCTGACATCCAAACTCCTTATTAATGGTTTAATTGTAAATAAAAATTACTTTTCAATTAAATAAAGGTTGTTTGACTTGACCTTTGTTTGAAGTGAATCTTTTTCATCAACATGACATGTATTTGAAAGGGGATAGTCTACTGTTATTCAGTATACGTATTGCTTAAAAATGAAATCTTAAAAAGAATCCTCAGATTTGCCATCTTCTGATCATATTCTTATTTTTCGTTATTCATATTATTTGTTGTGTTTTTTCTTATCCGTCTTAAGAGCTGTTCATTTTGTTACTTAGTGTATATTCTGAGCCCTGGGTTTGATTACGAGTGACATCTATGAAGAAGGGAGCATTAGGTCTCAATTTCGCCCAAATAAAGTCCTTTATCTATCTATGAACAGCCTCAGCTTCACCCCAACTGATTTTTCAAGTAATATCTTTTGCTGGGAGATCATATGTGGCCCAGGGGAAGGAATTAGTGCCCCTTATTGCCCTGTCTATATGAGAATTTCTAATGGGGCTGGTCTAAATATATTGTGAACTCAAAATTTACTTATCAAACCATCCTTCAGGTTCCTTACTGTGATTTATTTGGACACTTATCATACTATATCAGTTTTCCATCTCTTTTTTTCTTCTAACATCTTACAATTATTTGCTCTAATCTTTTTCATTAGCTTTGCTATAAAATGTAACATTGGTGGTAATTAGTAATAATTTTATTGCCAGGCTTGCTCAGATGTTAAGGATTATTCAGGAGTTCCATCTGTTATAACTGGTAATAATGGTGAACCTGGCAGTCCGAAAAATTGCTTTGGTCGTAGTGCCGAACATACCATAGTTAAAGTAAGTAAAATTTTCTTCTCTTACAAACTTAATTGTGTACAGCCAAGCCAAAAATTGGAATTGTTTTGTTTTCCCAATTTCCATTATATTAATTACAGAATTCATGTTGAAAATAACACTTGATGTAATGTTTCCATATTCATGGGCTGTGCAGTAAATTTTAAATTTTTGTCACAGATAATATTGCATGGTCATATAATAATAGAACTTAATTATTATTATTAGGTAATCTACCAATTAAAGGTAGGTTTTTGGATTGACACAACTATCAAATTAACATTTTGTAACTCCAAACAAAACCCAATCCAGCAACCTAATCTACATCAGGTCCCTCTTCATCTCTGTGTACTTCTTTCCTCCCTTCATCCCATCCAACATCCCTACCCTGTTCCTCCCCTTTCCTTGTTTGCCTAACATTCTCCCCTCTATTACAGTCTTTAACATCCCACTGCCAATAATACGTCCTTCATCCATTTTTCCTGCCTCCTTATGATTTCTCCCAACAATCCCCTCTCCTTGCCCACCATACCCAGCACTTCCTCATTTGTTTTCCATTTCACCTTCTCCATCCTTCTCCACAATCACATTTCAAAAGCCTCCAATCTACATCTATCATCCTGCTTCAATTACTGTTTCCACACTGTGGACAACTACACTCCATATTAAAGTTTTGGCGAGTGTTTTCTTAACATCCTTACTCAATGTCCCTTTCATCAACTCCCTCCACCTTGTGGAAGTCTCGTTGCCCAGTGCAGATCTTCTCTATCCATTTGTACTACTTTGACCATTTGGTTCCAAAATATGTAAACTGTTCCACCTCCTCTAGTTTCTGTCCTCCTATTTTAATTTTTAGTTTAGGCTTTTTCTCTCTGGAATATCGCATAACTTTTGTTTTATTAATATTGATTCTCATCCCATATCTATTGCACTGAATTTCCAATTCACTCAGCAATGCTTGTAACCCCTTGGCTGACTGAGCAACTAATGCTTGGTCATCAGCAAACCTAACTGATTTTATGTATTCCCCCTGACTTTCATTCTTATCTCCAGATCTTCCCATGCCTCTTTCATTATTTCCTCCACATGTACCTTGAACAGCATAGGTGATAATGGACAACCCTGCCTTACACCTCTTCCTAACACTGCCTGTCTGGACTCTCCTTCCCCCAGTCGCACCTGAGCAGTCTGAGGCATGCATAAGTCGTGGATTAGCCTCCTATCTTTTCAATTGATTCCTACTTTCTGCACTATACACATTAGTTTTTCCCAATTCACTCTATCAAATGCCCTTTCAAAATCTACAAAATAGGGAATACATCCTGATTGTATTCTCTTGATTAGTCATCTGTTATTCCTATCAATAAGTGATCTCATTACTGCAATGTCATCGCATGTGCCTCTCCCCTTTCTATACCCAAAGCTGATCATCCCCTAAAGCAATCATTTTCCCTTCTCTCTATCCTTTTGTTGATCATCCTGAAAAAATCTTCTGCTGCGTGGGAAATCAAACTTATTGCTCCGTTGTCCTCAAGTAATGTAGCCATAATCTTTTTCAGAATAGGAACTAACACTGATCTCACAAAGTTCTCTGGCCAGATTCCTTCCTCATAGATGCTATGAATCAGTCCATTCAGACTCTTCCTCCCAAATTTTTTTAAACCTTTTATAAGATGACGACTGCAGAAGCCTTTTCTCCCCCATTGCCAGGCACGACACACGGCTGATTGGGCCTAGTCCCATTGTTGCCAGGACTGATATTCTCTATACTGTCCACTATAAAAATCTTGGGAATTATAATTGAGGTGTTTTCCTGCTGCCTTCCTCAATAGTGCTTTTAATGTGACACCATCACTCAATGGCTGCCCCACTGGGGCAGATGCCTTGGCAGCCACCTCACTGAGGAACAGATACTGTGTGTATAACCTTTCGTCTGGCTCCTAGCCTTTGACCTATCCGGCATGGGTGACCCCACCAAGAGCAATTATCATTGCTCCTGGCAGCAGAGCCTTCTGCACAAGGAACACAAGCCCTTCCTCCATGTCAAGGTGGGGGATCGGGATGGTGTGGTGGCTAATGTACAAGTTTCCCACCGAGTTCAAATCCTGGAGACAAAAAATATTTTTCAGTGTTATCCTGATCCCTACTTGAGGTGCTTTGTGGAGAGCACTTTGAGTGAATAGAGTGTCCGTCGGATGGGACATTAAACTTAGGACCCTTTGGTGCCTTTCAACAAGAGTAGGTTAATGCTGACGCTGGGTTCCTCTCCACTCTTCCTTTCCCATCCATCCCTAATGGCGCAATGATCTTAGCTGTTGGTCACCTCCCATAAAAACTACTACTACACATCAAGGATGTAGTCCATGGGAAGGGAGAACTTAATTATCATGTCAAATTTAATCCTTCGGTATCGACATTGAAACCATTACTTCAAATTATGTATAAGATAAAATGAGAGAATTTTCCATACTGGCTGGGCCATGACTGTAATTTTCTCAGAGTACCAAATGAATGACTCCAGAAACGGTGAAGAAAATTCACAAAGTGATGCTGGATGATCGTCAACTGAAAGTGCACGAGCTAGCAGACATAGTAGGAATTTCAAAAAGTGTGGTACATTGTATATTAACTGAAAATTTGGAGAGAGCTGAGAAAGCTATGTGTAAGATGAGTGCTGTGCTTGCTCACACTTGAACAAATCAGTGTTGTGAAGATGTTTCAATTGACTGTTTAGCAAAGTTTCACAGCAACAAAGCAGAATGGTTCCATAACTATGGATGAAACATGGGTCCATTACTTCACACCCAAGACAAAAGAATAATTAAAACAATGGATTCAAAAGGGAGAACCGGCTCCAAAGAAGGTGAAGACCGTTTCATCTGCAGGCAAGGTCATGGCGTCGGTTTTTTGGGATGCACGTGGGATAATTTTCATTTACTATCTTGAAAAAGGAAAAACTATCTACAGTGAGTATTATGCAAACTTATTGAAACGTTTGAGCAAAGAAATCAAGCAAAAGCGGCCGCAATTGCCTGAGAAGAAATTGTTGTTTCATCAAGACAATGCACCAGCTCACAAATCCGTTATTGCAATGGCCAAAATTCATGAATTAAAGATTGAGTCACTACCTTGTGCACCATATTCGCCAGATTTAGCTCCCTTGGATTGTTTTTTGTTCACAAACTTGAAAAAATGGCTCGGTGGTCAAAGATTTTCCAACCGTGAAGAAGTGATGTGGGCAGTTAATGGCTATTCTGAGGAGCAAGACAGTTCTTTTTATAAAAAGAAGGTTATCGAACATTTCTGGGAAAAGTGTATAGATCTGAAAGGTGATTATGTTAAAAAATAAATGCAGTTTTTTTTTCCAAAATTTTTGTGTTTTCCTTGTTGGGTCGGGTACTTCTGGCACCACCCTCGTATACTATAGGTTATATTTGAATAAATTTCCCCTTAGTTTTGTTTGTAGTTTCATACAGGCGTCTTAATAAATAGTTAGTTGAACTGAGCTTATGTTGAAGGGCTTTTACATGTGTATCCCAAGAAATATTTGCACATGGAGAAATGCCTGAAATTCACGTTACGTCACATGCCCAATTGATTGGTCATTGATTTCTACCAGCAGATAATCTGTCACATTCTAATTGCATGTAAAGTATATTATTTTATTTTCATTTACATTTAAGTGTAGAAGGTTCTCTGTACATCAGTTGTTTATTGGAAGTGTGACAGACTTTGATTTTTCCACAAGGCTGGGATATGTTTGTGTTGATATTAGTACATTAGTGCCTTATTGCTATTACAACCATTAGGAAACCATTCCATGATGCCATTCATATATGTGTGTTGCAAATTCTGTTGGCAGTTTGTTTGCATATTTCAGTCCATTCCAAATTTGATAAAAAATGAAAAAGCTATTGCGATTTCAAATATCACCATTCTGTCCATCTTCTCTCACTGGGCAATTTATTCATTCTTCCAATATGAATATGTAATTATATTATGTATTGTAATCTTCTTTAAAGTTTATGAGCTGAAGTCAGTAAAGCATATCTAGGCAAGCATTTACAGCAAGAAGGGGCATACTATACTTCACTCTGATCTGAAATCTTCAGATATAAACTTCAATGTATATTGGTGCTATTGCTATAGCTTTGTCCTCATATCTTCTTCATAAAATTATTCATTCAAGAGATATTAGACATTTTTCAAAGTCTGCATTCTTCTTATGGGAAATTTGAGCATTTACATTTGTGTAGAGTATGATCAATCATAAGTGAAAATTTGATGTTAGGTTTTTATGTAATCTAAGACTTTTTTGTTCCTTTCTAAAAAAGAACATGTTGCATTCCTTCTCTTAATTACAGGTTCCATTAGGAACTGTTATCAAAAGGTTACAGGCTAAAGATGTGGAAAGTAAAGCCTCATTGGATTCATTATTGTTTGTGAAAGGAAAAGTGGTTGGAGATTTGACGGAAGAGGGAACGGTTTTTGTGGGTGCAAAAGGTGGTGCCGGTGGCCATGGGAATGCATTCTTTGCCACGGACACACTTCAGTCACCCCAGGTGGCAGAGTTTGGTGCCAGAGGAGAAAAGGGACACTTCGTCCTTGAGTTGAGATCGATATCTCATTTTGGTCTGGTATGTTTGTTATGATTATATTTAACGATTCGTATATAACATATAATTAGACATGAGTATCACAAATGAATCTTTGTTTACCCATGGAGGGCAATTTTGACCATGAATTCTGTGTTGAAATAACACATGTACAACTTGGGAGCAGTATGACCCAATGAAAGATTTATCTGAGAAAATAGGCATTAAGAAGAGACGAATTGATTGGACACATGCTGAGGCACAATAGTTTAGTGAGGATCACAATTGAAGTAAACATGTTATGAACAAATTACAGAGGAAGGTGCCTAGGATGAACTATGAGGAAATGGTAATGGATGGTATGTCAATGCAAGGAACTGTTAGGGATTGAAGAGCTGCTACAAACCAATCCTCATATTTATAACCCATGATGAAGAAGTATGTTTAAAGATTTGCTTTATATTAAGATCATTTAACATTGAGCTAACATTTTGATTGCAGCCTTAGTTTATTAATTGTCACACATGCTCATCTAATAGTGGCATATTCTCCATTGGAACATTTTCGGGTTGAACTATTGAACTTTTTTTGAAAGTTTAAGAAATTAATATTATCTTTGCTTTCTACAGAAATAAAACTTTATTTGTCGACTAGTTTCGTTTACACTGTAACATCCTCAGGACTAGTTTTTTTGAAAGGCTTTCATTAGATCTGCTCTGGTCTGGTGGAATTATTTTTTGACTTCGTATGAAGGTATTATTAATGATTGCTGGATGGTCATATGGGAAAATTATTTGTCCTGCATAACTCATTTGATAAACCTCATGGGAAGACTCAACTGATTGTGTTTGATGACGTAAAAGACACACCCTCATTTCAGTAGGGCACAATCAAGAAAAAAGTTTTGACCTTCTGCATGAGAGCACAGGTAATTCATTAGGCTAATTAAAAGAAAATAATTACACTCAGTAAGGAGAGCATACTGTTTTGTTACAATTAGTTGTGATAAAATACAATTGAGTTCATTCGATAGCTTACTGGCTCCTCTTTCAACATCCCAAAACTGAGGGACACAAAATATTCGCATCTCATAATGGTAATGAGCTTAATGATAACAATCCCAATTACAACATTGTGTACCATCAAAATGGCACAATTTCAAACTGCAAAATTCACCTTGACCGGCATCCTGGTCAAGGAGAATAATTTTTACTCATTGAAATTGTGTCATGACTTTCAGTATTGAGCATTAACCAGTGGAGTTTGAAACTCTTGTTTTGAGCTACAGAAAAACTTCATGGGCCCTTATGAATTTGGTAGAGAATGTTTGTGATAAGGGGTTGATGAACTGACCTGAAACATTTGCTTGTCTAGATTAGTTAAATATGTCAAATGTATCTAGATTTCTTTTTTAGAATAGGAAAACATTACTCTGTAATTCTAAAAACCTCTCAATGCTTCTTCAACATCAATTCTGAGATCCAGCATGAACTTGGAAATGCTTTTTTTTTGCATATTTTTGAAATTACTCTTGCCTTTGGATATTGATTCATTGTTTTATGTCATACTAGATTAGAAATAGGGTTTTGGTTTAATATAATGTTTAGTGGAATTATAATTAAGTTGTGAGATGCAGACAGAGAATACAGGCTCCCTGTTTCTCTATTTAATAGTTTCTCCTGCTTCCTGCATATAATTTGAAGAATTTAGAAAAAATTGTGTTTTATTGGTGAGCAAAATATTATGATAGAAGAGTATTTTAGATTATCGAATATATCATATTTCTCTCTTAAGTTCTCATCATTTCAAGAATTGTATTTATTATAAATCCAAATTTTTACTTTCCAGATTGGGTTTCCCAATGCAGGGAAGAGCACTTTTCTGAGTGCCATCACCAGAGCAAAAGCCAAAGTTGCCCCATACCCATTCACAACTTTGAAACCACAACTAGGAATGGTTCGATACAGTGACCATGAACAGCTCTGTGGTAAGATTCTATTTTCATTGTTCCTCTCATTCATTCATTCGTTCAAGGGTTTTAGCTATAAAACATTGGTTTTGGACAGTTCCTAATGGCAATCAACTTGAGAATATCACAAGGGCTTCCTTTGGTTTGCCTTCATTATTTCTTTCTTTATTTGATTGAACTTCTACTTCTTCTTCTTTTCCTCTCTATTATGACCTTCAAAATCATATTATCCTTCAATACTTCCTTTACCAACACTTTCACCTATCAGCTTCCTCCCATTTACCACCACATTAAAAATTTTAGCACTTTTCTTCAATTCTGTTCAACTTATTTTCTCCATTCTCCTCCACACCCGCACTTCAAAAGCCACCAATCTACTCTCATCTTCTTGCCCCAAGACCAGATTTCAGGTCAATTTCATCCCACCCTCCCTATTAATGTCTTTACTAATATTTTCTTCATAACTTAATGTACCTGTCATCAAGTCTCTTCTTGTAAATGCTCCTATTGCTAAAGTGATTCTTCTCATAATATCCCCACTGCTGTGGCCATTTTTGTCATAAAAGACTGCACGAATACATTAACTGTTCTTATTGATTTAGCTTATTCCCCCTTGCTTTAATGTTTAAATTAACTTTCCTATTTCTCGAGTACTTAATTTAATTTTCTTTGGGTTGATTTTCATCCCATACCTCTTGCATTGCTCCTATGAAGTACTTAATAATGGCTGTGATCCTCTGACTATCTATATAACTATTGCTTGATCATCTGCAAATGTAACTGGCTTAATCATCTTTCTGCCCACTTACTCCATTAGCTCATGCCCTTGCATGTTGAAAAGTGCTGGTGATAATGGGCAGTGAGTGCCAAAGGTGGAAGGGTAGGTATGCTGCAATAGGAGGAACATCACCAGTGGAATCCTTGGATGGACAAAATAAGTGGGTTTTAGGTTGGTTGAGAAATGGAATATGAATTACCTGGGGATGGTATGCCTGGGGGTGACCTTTGGCCTTGCTCAAATGCTTATTAATGAAGCTAAAAATTTTAGTTGTAAATATTTTCCAAATCCAGATTTCGTTCATAGTCAATTCAATATTATTTGGTTAATGTAGAAACTGACTTAAGCTAATTTTCTTCTTCTTCTGTAGTGATTGATCTGGATATTGGTTGACAGTAATTCAAGCCTCCATCATTCATTTCAGGGGCCCTTCAAGCCTCCTTAGTTGTCCAGGAGGTTTCATTCCACTGATTAATTGATGGTTTCCATAAGTTGCTGGTCTCACCTACTCTATGGAGAGCTTCATATTTTGCTGACCCATTAGTCTATCAAATTTTCATTATTTCAGTGGCTGACCTTCCAGGCCTTCTTCCTGGTGCTCATAAAAATCGCGGACTGGGGTTGTCTTTTCTGCGTCATGCAGAACGTTGTGTAGCCCTCCTCCTCATTGTGGATGCTTCATTAAAATGCCCCTGGGAACAATGTGAGGAACTCCTTTCAGAATTGAGGCATTTTGATCCATTCCTCGTATCTCGTGCACTGCTTGTGCTTGCAAACAAGATGGATCTACCTGGTGCTAAGGTAATATGCTTTTTTTCATGAATACACATGAAGGTATCTGTTGAAATGTTCAAGTATGTTCGCTGATTGTAGTACATTTTTTTGTTATTACTTTTTACATCAGACCTTTCTTTCTCTTTGATTTATTGCTTTTTATTTGTAGTTGTATAAAAATATAAGGTAAACTGTTTAATTCTAAAATCATGCCTAAAAGACAGCAGATTTTTAAACTAGCTCAAAATCCATGACCATGGTTATCATTTTAGCCATTTTCGCTTCAATTTGTGGTATGCATACATTAGTATATGCTCATCATATCTGGAACAATCACATTTAAAAGTGAATCAAGAAAATTGTATCTCCAGAACAGTTAAGTCTATTCTTTTATTAAATCAAATTGGTTACAAGTTTATTGTATCTTCTACATCAATGCACATCACACTGACAGACTGTGAGGTGCAGAGACTGAGCCAGTAGAAATAAAAACTAATTGAAATTAATTAATAATTGAAGAATAATTGTAGCATTTGTCCACAAAATAAGTTATGATAAAAAAATGTGATGCATGCTTCATATATGTGGATGAAAAATGCAGGGAGATGGATGGGTTAGAGGACGGAGATGGGAGTTGGTGGGAGAAAAGTGAAGGGGGTAGTGGAGAGTAACATAGGTAGAATTAGAACTCAAGGGGAAAATGGTTCACAAAAACATGGTTATTGAATTGTAGAGTAAGGGCTATGCTGTACTATCACCAATATTTCAAAAAGATTCAGTCTTTGGGTCTTTCTTCTCAAGATTTCTTTTTGCGTCAAAGTTCCACTGATGTGACCTCTCCGAGTTATTTTGCTAGGAGGGAGGAGATATCCCTGGCTTCCTTAGGTTATTTTATTTCATTGAAATAGGCCTTCAATTTCCTTTGAATTTAGATTTTCTGGTCCATCCCCACTGCATGATGCAATGCTGGACTGAATGCTTTTGTGGTGATGGTCAAGTACTTGAGCCAAGCCACTAAATTACTTTAAACTACTCTAGTTGGAGTGTGTTCAAGTCCACTGTACATAATTTTACCAAAAGATCTTGGTATAATTTAGCCTGGTAATACTATGCTCGAATTCCAAAATATGATTCACAATTTTCAGTTTGACCTGGTGGAAAGAGGAGCAAAAATTTAGTTTTTATTATGAATTCCTTCCACCGTGTAAAGTTTCTAATTCAAAAGTTTTTGACTGTATAGTCTTAGCTGATAAAAATGTATAACTATCAAATGAAAGAAAGGTGAGCTTGATGAGATTTGTTGGATGTAATCATGGTTGTTAAACTTAAAATATTGCAACTCTTACTTCATGACTTTTCCTTCTGAAGGGCCAGCATGCAATGAAAACCACTCTTTCATACAATTGTATGTATTTAAGCTAAATTCTTCTAATCATTTCATTATTAATACTTCAAAACTTCAGTAGAAGGCTCAGTAGACCAATTACAAGGGGTATTTAGATTTTATCTAAGTTGAAGATATACGAGGTGTGTTCAAAAATTAACGGGAATTTTAATTTTTCGGACAATAATATTTATTTATTCTTATACATTGATGTTGTCACCTTCAAAGTAGTCCCTATTGGAGATTATGCACTTGTGCCAGCGCTTTTTCCAATCCCCAAAACACTTCTCAAACTCGATCTTTGAGATAGCCTTTAGTTCTTTCAGCGATGAACTTTTAATGTCATCTACAGCTGTAAAACAACGGCCCTTCAAGGTTCTCTTAATTTTTGGAAATAGGAAAAAGTCACACGGAGCCAAATCTGGCGAATATGGAGGCTGGGGCATCGTTATAGTATTGTTTTTGGCCAAAAATTCACAAACAAGCAATGAAGTGTGAGCTGGTGCATTATTATGGTGCAAAAGCCATTTTGGAATGAATTTGGCTGCCATGCGTTTCATACCCAAAAAATTGGAAAAATGTGATGACATGATCCAATCGCTATGCCAACATCATCAGTGACCACTCTAATTGTGATTCGGCTATCGTTCATAAACATTTCTTTCACTTTTTCCCTGTTTTCATCGATTGTTGATATGCTGGGGTGTCCAGGGCGTTTGTCATCTTCAAGGTCTTCACGGCCTTCTTGGAAACGCTTATACCACTCGTAAACTCTTGATTTACTCATAGCAGACTCACCATAGACCTTTGCTAACATTTCACACACTTTGTTACACTTTATTTCATATTTTACGCAAAATTTTATACAAATTCTTTGATCCATTTCTTTTAACAAACGTAAATTGCCGAGCTCATAAAACACCTCGAACCCAAGTGGCTGTCCGAGACAAAGTCCACAATTAAAACATCTGAAAGCTTTGTCATACTTCAGGGGCATGGACACCAACATAATAAAAAAAAATTTGGCAATTGGACTCTCCAAGCCCGCAAAATGAAAAAATTCCCGTTAATTTTTGAACACACTTAGTATGCAGGTTTAAAAGTTTTTCTATGTTAATTTTAAGATTTTAAAATTGCAGAACACAACTGATAAGGAAAGGTAAAAGTAAAAAGTATACTATCTAAATGCTTATTATAATTAAATTAGTTTATGGATTTATGTTTCAATTCATTTTTAGGCAAGGTTTTCTAATCGTGACATCAATTGTATATTTGTATTGTTTAGTGTTCAACTCTTACATTTAAAAATTAAGGGTATTTGTGACAGAAATTAACAAAACAGTTGAACATATAATTTAGATAGTATTAAGTAATGTAATGGCATGTATTTCAAGTGCAACAAGGTGTAAAATCTAATACATAGTGTTTTGCTTTGTAGGAAAATCTTGATAATGCTGTGAAGCACATGAAGTTACCTGTGATACCTATTTCAGCAAAAATGGGAGATAATTTGTCGACAGTTTTGTCAGAAATACGCCGCCTATATGATCAAAATTTGGCAGAATGTGGCAGTGCAGAGGAAGATACTGAAACTTTGTATGAATGATTGTTTTATACATAATTTTGCATGGAATCCATGCTGTTAAATGAAATATGTATATAAGAGATTGCACGGAGACTGAAATAATGAAGATTTAATTGTTTTAACTCAGTCGAAGGATAATAAGATGAAATTAGCAGCCATTTAGCATAATTAGTAATGAAAATCATTGTAGCTTCACATGTAAATAAGGATAGAAGCTACTCAATGGTTTCAGGTTTTACTTCATGGACGTATTTTGTATGTATATTTAAAGATTTTGTATTTTTTCACAGACTTTATTTTAAGATACAACTAGTTTCACCTACTTTCGGCATCATCAAGTAGTGTCGTAATGTTAGACAACTGTGTATATGTGGAAAAGTGCCTTTATTTCATTCAAAACAATCGCATAACTCCTATTTCAAAATGCCCAACTTTGACTTTTCAACGTGAAGTGAAACTTACAGTGTTCAAGTCTGTGATTTTTAATGCAAGGGAGAAATGGTGTTTAATATATAAGAGATATACTTAATTTCTCCATCACTACCCCAAGTATTTCAAATTTTTTTTTATCTCCCTCATTAAAAAAGTAGTTGATCAAAATTATTCCTGTTCAACCACAAACTATACAACTTAGCAGATGGGTTCCCCACTTTCCCCCCTCCTAATCAAACTTTTTCTTAATTTATTAGAAGAATATCTTTTCACTCCTTGTCATCAACTTGTGAAAAATGTTCTGTATTGGTTCCTCTATGTTGATAGCATTCTTTACCTGTGGACCGGGACAAACCTACAGTTTGACTCCTTCAATTGCCTGAACAAACTCCACCCGAATATTTCCCTCCCCATTAACATCAACAGCATTACTAATTTCCTCAATTTGTTAATTACCATAAGGGATGAAACACAAATTTTCAATTTACAGAAAACCCACTTTTACAGGTCACATAATTCTCAATGATTCCACGTACCATTTTTCTCACAAACGTGCAGCCTTCCACTCTATGATCCACCAGATCCTGCACACTCCTTCCCCCAAGAATTTCAATATAGTACGTAAAATAATTATTAATATAGCCACCAACAATTGTTAATGTAACCATGTTATTCAATTGTTTCAGGCTCAACTTTGTGGAAGTTCATGTTCATTAAATGAAGAACACAATGTATTATTCCCCCCTCTCTCACCCACCCCTCCTCTCCCTCATGAATGGTATATAAATGGACCGGAACTTGATTAACTTGTACTGAATGATGACGCCTAAGCGTTGAAACTAGTTGTACGAAAAAAAAGAACAGTGGAAATATACATTGTGTTCTTCATTTAATAACCACTTAAACCTAGTTGAAATAATACTTCAGAAAAAGCAATGGCCAAAAATAGAACTTCCCTCTCTCAGTCTGCAAATTCAAAGACTTCAAATGGTGCTTGATACCATTCCTGAGGGATATCCCCTATAAGATCTCCAATCACCTACCTGCCTCACTCAAAGCAGCCTTTTACCCATCACTTACTCTCTCCAAACTCATGACTAATAGCAAAAACAAATAGGAAATACTTCTCCATTCAGGCATTTATAAACTGAAATTAGTTAGTTGCAACATCTTTTACCATATATTGGCCAGACTGGGAGAAATTTCAAGGCATGAGCCAAATAACATGCTAGGTGACACAGAAATGAGAACTTTTAACTCCCTCTTTACAAAACACTATAGAATTTAAACACACGAGCAATTTTTTCTTCAATATGTCGTGCCTTAAGGATTAAAAATGGATGCTCTCTTAAGCAAATCAAGATAAGGAGACACTTGGCAGATGCCAAAATGATCCTTTGTAACTAGTAATTGTACCCTCAACCCTCTCCTCACCTTTCTGAGAAACTAACATTGAGTGAGAAAACAAAACCAACCCTTCAATGCAACTGATTGCCCCCACCTTTCCCACGCCCTTCCACCCTACTCCAATACCATATCATAAGCCATGGCACTACCTCTTCTTTCCCTTCTCTTACTCAAATAATCCCACACACACACACACACCTTCAACATCCAACCCTTCCTCACCATTCATTCATAGCCACTCCCTCTCCTCTGTCTTTCGCACATACTATATATGTATTCAAGTGCTGCATGTAAATGAAATTTGTATCTGATGATGCCAAAAATCATTGAAACTTATTGTATCTTAAAATAAAGTTTGTGAAAAAGTCCAAAATCTTTTAATATGAATAAGGATGGAAGTATTATTAAGTGCCTCACAGTGAATGAGTGGAGAAAGGTCTTGGTTTTACCAGGATGAAATACAAAGGTTTTTTTTGCTGTCAGTATTTTATTGGTCCACCACCAGTAATCAACTTGAAGGTTGTTTTGATAGGTGATGGTATACCTCACCTTGTACTAAGCTGTGTATGGCAGATTGTTCAAGAAATAAAAAATCATTACTTGGCAAAACCTTCATCCAAATCATCTCTTTCTTTAAACCCTGGTTCTGACAAACATAAAAAAAACATAAACACAGCATTCAACCCGAAGGTCGGTTTGGTAGGTGAAAGTAGAGTTCACCCAGTACTAAGCCCGATGGCTTAGCAACCCACGGTTCTGAAAAATATATAAAAACAAATCATTAAGAAATTCTTGGCTTTATATTCTGAAATGATTTCATTGCCTTTGAAAAATTAGTTCAAAAAACTGTGTGTAATGCATATCTTGCTCATTTAGGGTCAAAATAGATGAATTATTTTAGTAATAATGTTTAATTTTGGGCTTGTTGGTCATTAGATTTCATTTTTTTCCAAACTTCAAAGCACACTTGATTCAAATGTCCAAAGATATGCACATTTAGATTTTTTGACACATCATACTGTAAAAGCATATGGATAACATGTGGTTTAGTATTATTTAATGCCAATGAGGGTATTTATTTGATGAACTGTGTGGTAAATATGTAGATATTTTGTTGATTTTGTTAGGCCCTGATAGAAGGGTAACTTAAAATTCTCAAATTCTCTTAAAAATGTTGACTATAATTAACCTGAGGGTGGGTTTGAGAGCAAGAGTAGTGCTCCTTTCATAATTTCCCTACATCATGTAAATTCACACATTTAAAATATAGGGCAATTTGTTACCCTTTGCTGCCTGCAATTTTCCAGAATAAAATGGTTCTCAAAAAAATCACGCAGCTTGAGATATCCAAATTCACTGGAGATTAAACCCTCAGAATTTAAGTATCCACTTTCTCTTTTCCTATCCATCAAGCTGCAACAACTCACAGGAAATATTCAAATTGTCATGCCTTCACTGGCTTTGGCATCTGTTATGATTGGCTGTGTCTGCCAAGGAATGATATATGTTTCAGGGGACCTGAATAAGTCTCAGAAAAGCTTGGACAGGAAAACTAACTTGAATCAATAAAATATGGTTGAAAATGAAACCAATTTACCATATTCAAAGAATTGAAGAACGGTTGATTGCAAAGAGAGTTGTCATGTTGTTTCTTGTTAAGAATAAATGAGCACAAATGACATATGATCTTCATTTCACAAGTTTTGGCTTCACTGAGGAACCATAAGATTTTTTAAACCTGTTAATGGCTCAGTGAATTCAAAATGCAAAGTGTAATTGATTTCATTTACAACTGTTCATTGCAAGTCAATTAGCCTTCACAATTGAAATCATTCGGCTACATAATGCTAACAACTGTGGTGAATGTACCCTAATCCTCTGTGACATGCACTGTGACCAATTATGTGCTAGTATTATTTACCTCAATTGGTTATGTATTTTATGCACCTCGTTTCATATATCATCAAATATTTTGCCAAAAAAATAGTGACTCTCTTTGAAAATTCTATGACTGTGTGATAGAATTGGTAAATTTTTCTAAATAAAGCATCTATTTTACATTGAAGCAGAGGTAAATGAAGATTAGGAGGTTGCAATCAAAAAACTGTTGAAATTCCCTGCTTTGGAGCTTTAATCTCTATTTTGTGTGAATTCTCTTTCTTTATGGAGTTAGTATATATGCTTGAGTTCTGTAATTTTGGGAAAATCAGCAGAGAGATACAATGTTAGACCAATTACTCAGTACATGAAATTGAGCCTGTTAGGAGATGAAACGTACCTTCATCATTTGAAGGGTGCACCTGGGGCCTGTGCAAACAATAAGGAGAATACTGAGAGTCAACCTTTTTCCTGAGAATGTCAAGCACTGCATAATAGGTATGTACTTAAATATCCAAAACTCTTATGAAGTGGCTCATGTTAAAAGGCATTCTCAAAAAATTTGCCCCAATGAGGAAATGCAATTGATATATGATGGCGGTGGATATGTGTGACAAACGTAAGAACTGTTGTCCAAAACAAAGTACTATTTGTAATTTTATCTATTTTCACACACTTGAAAACATGTAGTATAGACATAGGTACAGCCTTGGAATCCCGAATGTATTACCTTGTAAACTATAAATCTATATATTTTTAGTGTCCCTTGTTGGTACCTCTGCTGGTCACTTGCCCTCTCCTAATTCCATTCTTAGTTCTCCATCCATACTAATTCACCGTACTCTCTTATGCATTGCATTTTTAGAATGGTTGAATTAATCCAAAAGAAGTAAACATCCTGAAATATATAACAAGAGATTTCTTTATTAGGTTTTAGTAACTAAATGCCACATTTCTATTTCTGCAAAAATGTGGGGGTGTCTAGTGTGAAGAGTAAATTCAAAGCCAAGATCTTTTCCTAAATTCAACTTCTAGAAAAGGAAACCGGAAAATTCAGATAAATAATAATTTTTTCCATTTCATAATATATGTATCCTAATTTTTTATGTATTCAATTTGTAGTAATAAAGCTTTCACCATTTCAGCTCCAAGCATGGACGTACGTAATTGCAACAGATTTGAATTTACCGCCGGTAATTTGCGGCAGATTTGTTTACTATTGTACTATAGTGATTCATTTGTTTTAAAATGGCTGCAGGTAGGGTTGTTCGATTTGGCCCTCAAGTTAAGGAAATCCGAATTCATTTATGCCAGCAGTCTGAATCTAGCAAAGGAGTTCGGTTTGTACATTTTTCATCAGTGTTAAACTTTCTTGCCATACGTTTTTAGAAAATGTAATTGCTCTATTTCTGTTACAGAGATTTTATTAAGAACTTCTACGTTCCCATTAAGAAGGCTAATACGAAGTTTCCGATATTAATTCGAGAATGCAGTGGTGTGCAACCTAGGATGTTTGCTAGATATTGTAAGTTTTCATTTCCTTTGGCTCTAGACAAGTCTTGAAATTTGTTGATATTACTAATTTCCCGTTTTGTGTTTTAGCCTTTGGTAAAGAAAGTAGTGTACCTCTCACCAATCTTAAAGCAGAGGAGGTATTCCAGAAGATGGAGAGTCTTTCCAAAGCCAGTTAATCGAAATAGTTATAACCTAAGTTGTATCTTTAATTTATAAGTAGTCTGTTAATTATCCAATGTTGTTTTGATGTAAATATATAGTTTACCTCAATAGAGTTATTTTATTTGGCTTGGGCCTACGACTTGGCCAAAACCGTACCTACATTCACCCGTAAACGTCGAAGTCTGCATGAATATATAATGGAGATAACATAGCGAAAGTCTTCGTTTTGTTATAGAATCGGGTAAGTCGCTTGTTCGTTTCATACATTCTTAACATGTAACAAATTGTGTTGATAATTATATCTTCAGTCAAATCTTTAAGACGTGTAAGGGTTCCGAATGGCGGTGAACACGTTTGATAATTTTCCTAGAGGTGGTGGATTTAATCGATGTTGCTAAGGTTCTTTCGCCTTATGGTTCCCACATATGCAGTGTATGCTGGACAGCCCAGATACGGGTGTGCAGCAGGGCTTTCAAGAACCAATAGCAGGGAATTGCTGTCTCCCATAATATCTTTTCGGCGACAATAATGTGCAGGCGACCATGATAATATTTAATTTTAAGGCTATAGCAGAATCTCCAAAAGAACTTAATTCTGGCGATGATGTGTTTGAGTTTTTTTGTTAAACTGTTTTATTATTTTTTTGTAGTTCGAAACAAAGTTGTATGAAAAGCCTTTTACTTTTTTGACGCGTTGTCAGAATGATAATACACCCTAACACTTGGAAAAAAGTGACTTACTCATCTCAAGAGCTTACTCATCCACAAAATCGAAGCATAATTTAAAAAGATTAATTATTTATTCATGATTACTGTGGAAGCTAAAGATGAGTCTTCAAACTTGTTTGGTTTTGCTGGGCAACCAGATTTTAAATCGTGATTAAGTACTTTAGTATGAAGCGATTCTAGTGAACAGTCGGGCAATAGTATAACTATTTTGTTTGAGATTACCTGGATTCATTTAATTCCTTTCATCAATCAAACTGGTGGTATACAGAGAAACAACAGCATCGTGCTTGTACCTTTGACTTTCTTGTCATGGATAGCCCTGATTTTCATTAGTTTTTAGTACTTATGCTTTTTTAATAAAATTGTTTTTAAGGCATCCAAAAGAAAAAACAAGCCTCACTAGATGTTTTTTTTAATGGAAATATCTACTGAAATATTCTCCATGCACCACATTGTGGGCAGTATTCCCACAGAGAAATTGATGTGATAAAATTTTCAGTCAATAAATTTTGTATTTTTGCCAGTAGGGCCTCATGGGGTCATTTGTTGATTATTTGGAGGCTTATGAGTTTTAATACTTCCTCTGGCGTGAGTTGAATAGGAATGTATTTACAGTGCTTTGGCATGAGCTTAGCAATTGAAGAACAAACACCCAATAGAAGTTTTTGTTGTATTTTTTTCAAAATAAATGAAATGGTTTGCCTGTGAGAATCTTGCACTTATGACTGAAAATATAGTACAAGCATCCATACTCTCTTCAAGACTTGTTTTTGTCACATTCTTCCCTTTTTGAGATTCATTTCCGTAGATATACAATATTACTCTTTGGATTCATATATATACTAAATATACATATAGCCCATTTTTTGCAATGTGAGTGTCATGCACTATGGTCAACATGTGCCACCAACTTCACTGTCCTTACAGGTATGTTTATTCACATTTTGGCTTGGGTGTGAGTATGGGGAAAATGACATTACTGTACATATTTCACCAATGCCATCTTCATATTGTCTGTTCCCAGGAGTGCATTGTTGTTAAGTGACTACTTGGTGATGCCAGATGATAACCATTACTTCTCAAGAGCTGAATTGCTATTAAGGTACTAGGAAATCAAGCTTCCCATGATAATGTGTTATGGTACATACCTGCTGGTAGAGATTATAATAATTTTATTCATGGTAGTATAACCGATTTGTGCTGGGAAAGTGAACATACACAGTACATTTCAATACCTCTTAGAGAAAGTAGTTGTTATGTGCTTACAGGCAAACAATACAACCATCAATGGTAATACAGATGAGTAGCCATGAAAAGAGAAATACATCAAGCAGTAGGATGAACATATGTATTTAATTATCCAACTAGATATAGATAGTACCTTAAAATGTTACATCTTAAAATTTTCAGAGATCTAATAAAGTTAGAGCAGGAACATTATTGGTTGAACCAAGAGTCCATTCGGGATCGATACAATTGTTTTCTTGATCCCAAAGGGACATGCTCCTAATACAGTTGTCATGTGCTTATTAATAATGCTGATTGAACATTATCAGAATCTAGGATGGAAGTATCATCAGCATGCAAAATGACATTGCTATTTGGCAAAGAAATGGGTCATTGTTAAATTAATTGAATGTTGAATCAATGAATATATTACAGAAGATAGGATTATATTACATTGGGGGGATGGGTGACTTTTCCACAACATGTTCATGTCTCAAACTGCTTAAGTGCATGTAACAGAGACTCAAATCGGCAGTTTTAGGAAGAGGAGTAAGATGGGTGACCATTATCATCCTTTGCAAGATATATTTGGAGGAAATAGTATGGGGAGCATATAAGGAGTTGGGGATAGGAATGAAATTCATAATTTGTTTTGCGTTGATCAAGTTTTAGTTAGCAAGTCAGCCAATAGGTTATAATCATGCAGCATGTTAGAAAATCAATTTTTGGCATGTGGTGTGGTGTGATAATCAACACAAAAAATACATAGTTTTTGAGAAAGAAAAGGTATGAGTTAAACATAAAGTAAAAACTGACTTTTAATAATCAAACCACTTTACTTTTCCACATAAACTTTTTAATTTTTACAACCCAGGTTTCGTTATAGCATAACATCATCAGAATCTCATCACAGAAACATCATCACCTGATGATGTTATGCTATAACGAAACCTGGGTTGTAAAAATTAAAAAGTTTATGTGGAAAAGTAGTGGTTTGATTATTAAAAGTCAGTATGAAGATTTTCCACCAAGTTACGCCAGAAACTGTTTTATTTATAAAATAAAAAGGCAAATACTAGAGCAGCTGGAATAGTTGGCCTATCTTGGAAGTGTTTTGGCCCATGATGGTCAAAGTAGTAGGGACGATGGAGGAAGAATTTCACTAAGAAAAGAAAATTTCTTAAGGTGGGAGTTGATAAGAAGGATTTTCAGGATGCTAAGAAAAGACTTGTTAAAGCTTTGACCAGGAATGTGCTTTTGCGTGACATGGAAACATGTCAACAGAAGCAAGGTGATAGGCATCAATTTGTAGACTTCTGAGATGTGGGCCTGGAGAAGGTAAAAGGGATAGAAAGGAAAACCAATGAAGAGGTACTAAACATGGTGAGGGAGGGGAGAGATTTGGAGAAATTTCTAGGAAAACAGGAGGCAGGAACCTTTGATGCAGAGCATTTTAATTGGGGATATAATGTTGAAGACTGTTATTTAGGACAAAATGTTCGATAGGCAAGATTGGGGTAGGAAAATTATTTGCATGTTAGATGGAATGGAGGGAGGTAGAAAGTATGAAAGAGTTGAAGAACAGTCTGTAGTGTGGGGAAGTTTAGTCTGCCATAATGCCATCCAAAACTTACCTTAAATATATTCTACTGTTTCAGGCTTCACTTTGTGGAAGTATTTAATTTTCATACTAAAAAGACTTTGTACTTTTCCACAGATTTTTATTGTAAGGTACAATGCATTTCGCTGACTTGCGGCATCATCAGGTACAAATTTACTTAACAAACAGTGTGAGAATATATACTCTCAGGACAGAGTGGGGGTGGGGAGGGGAAGGAGGGCCTGAGAGGGGTGGGGGCGATCGGGTGCATTGAGGGGTTGGTTTGACCATTTCCAGGCTAGTTTCTCGGAAAGGAGTGAGGAGGGAGACAGGAACAATTGCTCATTACAAAGTGTCAAGTTTGGGTTTACTAAGTGCCTCCGTATCTCAATTTGCTTGAGAGCATCCATTTTTAATCCTTTTGGGAGTCTATGTAATATTTCTGGGACAAAGTCACTGCTGTGGTCGAATTCTAGTAGATGCATAGCAAAGAAAGAGTTTGTATTCTTATTTTTGTGACACCTTGTGGGTTCCTTGGCTCGTATCTCGACATTCCTCCCTGTCTGACTGACATAAATGGTGTTGCAATTATTGCATTTCAATTTACTAACCTGATTTAAGAAGGCCATCTTGAGTGTCTTTACCATTGACTAGATGTTCGTAAGTAAAAGGCTACTTTGAGTGAGGTGGGTTGGCAGTTGGAAATCCTATATATCTCCCAGAAAGGTAGCTATGTTGGTGATTGTCATGAGTTCCATGTTGAAGTTTTTGGGGGAAAGGGGGATGTGTAGGAGGCGGTGGATCATCGTGTGGAGGGCAACGTGTTTGTGAGAAAAATGGTCGGCAGAATCATTAGGATTTATGTGGTCTGTTTGAGTGGATTTCCTGTAAATTGCAAACTCATGTCTTTTTTCCCTTATGGTAATTGACAAGTCGAGGAAGTTGATTGTGCCATTGACATCTTTCTCCATGGAGAAGGAAATATTTGGATGGAGGGTATTTAGGTAATTGAGGAAGGAGTCAAACTGGCGGTTGGTTCCAGTCCACAGGCATATAATGTCGTCAACATAACGGAACCAATAACCCACGTTTTTACATGCCGACTGTCAGCATTGAAAAGATTTTCTTCTACAGAATCGAGGAAGAGTTTGGCTAAGAATGGTGAAAGTGGGGAACCCATAGCTAGCCCATCCATTTGGTTATAAAGAATGTTGCTGAAACTAAAATAGTTTTGGTTTACTGTCATTTTGATGAGGGTTTGGTCAATTCGTCTGAAATATGTAGGTACGGTATTTCAACACAATATCTTGTACATTAAAACCCCCCAAAATGTCAGCGTTTAAGAGGATGCCTTGATAGCTTAACTGGCTAAAGTTCTCAGTCGGACATCGAGAGATCCGGGTTCGAATCCTGGTCAAGACTTCAGTAAAGGTAAATCTGATTACTCTAAATGAATGAAATGAACATAATATTAAAAAAAACTTAATTATTACAAACCCATTTTGTCTTTGCACAAACAACATACTTAGTGGATTACTAAGACTTTCATAATTGGCTTTTGTTACAGGCAGGTAAAAAAGCATATGAAGTTGCCTTTCTCATTTTGAAATCTTTGTTTCTTTAAAAATGATCAATTCAACAACTATTCATTCAGCTTCTCAAAATTTGTAAGGTTCTTCCAAAGCAGAGTTTTTCATCTAAATCACCAATCAGCAACAATACAATGTGTGTCGGTGAGCTTAAATCTGTGAAATGTGGACAAGATGGGTGAGCCCACTAACTGCCGAATCCAGTTAGCTGGCAGGTATAAATGATTGAAAGTGTAGGACAGAGCTCTTTCCCAAAGCCATGTCTGAAGGTTGAGATTGGTATTGAGAGAGAGAGGAGTGTTAGACTGTCTCCACTTCTCACTACAATGCCTAAGTAAAAGTCCTTATAAAATAAGCTAGAAGATTGGCTGACATAGCTCAACAAACTTAAAGTATTCATAGTATAAATGCAAACATTTAAGAAAGATGAGAGGAAGGTAATAGAATCGAAGCAATTGCTACACAAAGTGAATGTTTATGTAACTTTTATATAATATTTTCTTACACATGATGATTCAAAACAGTAAGTACATAACTTTATTTGTACAGATATCTCTTTTGACTTTACTTTTTATAAATATAATTTTGCTATTCTCAAGAAGTAAATGGTGGTAGCCCAAACAATTCTGGGCAAAACTCCTCGAGAGAAGAAAGAGTTAGTGTTGCATCTTGAGTAAGGGATTTGCTGACCAGGGGATCAGGAACCATGATTACCTGCATTCCTGCTGCCAATGCTGCCTTAACACCATTTGGTGCATCCTCAAGCACCAGACACTGTAGGAAAAGGTAAACTTCGTAAGATTAAGATTGTCAAGTACACATGCCCCTGGGTGGAAGCAGTTCAGTACAGCTCCTGGTTTTGTACTAGCTGGCAATAATTTGCACCATTATTATTATTTCTTGGCATATTTATTTCATGCTAATAAATGTATATTTATCATCAGAATAATATTATTTATTTTGCAACATAGTTAGAAACATTTGGCTAGTCTATCCCTAGAGGAATTATGTATTCTTAATTGATTTATTGACTATCTTAATAACTTAAATTGATAAATTTGGCTACTATTATTAATTAGGATTCCATGAGGGGTAAGGATAATGAAGAGTTAATTGAATTAATCTTTAAGAGAGGTGTCTGTGTCTTAGGAGGATTCTTTGAAAGAGGAAGAGAAAGATGGGTAAAATTCCTCGGTTCAAGGTTTTTTAAGTTGAGACTCGTTCGTGCTAATGCATGCCCACTGCAAGTTTAAATAAATCTCAAAATTGCAATTACCTAGAATTTGAATATGTGCCAGTGATACAAAATAAGCAACCCTATTAATTTGGCTCTACTCTGGTACCATTCATATTTTGACTATAATATGCAAATATATTTAAACCAAGGTTTAGCTAAAGTTACCATCAGGATGTGCTATTGTAGAAATTCACTGTTTACAACATACACACGTCGTGTCATTCCCTCCATTAATCAAATGACCTACCACATTTTAAATTATCTTTTTCAAAAGTCTTTGAGATTGAACTTTTCATAATTTTGTGTTTTTCTGCTAGTGAGAGGTGGGGAGGTCTCCACAAAGAGACCACTCAAACTAAACCTTAACATAATCTATAATTTCAAGAAACTGTAACAGTAACTTTAACGGAGTCACCCGCTATGTGTGCATTATAATGCAACAATTTCAGAGAGTAAAAATCATCCGCCTTGACTGGGATTCGAACCCGGATCCCTCGATATCCGGCCAAGTGCTTTAACCACTTAAGCTACCGAGACGTCCTCTTAAACTCTGAAATTTTGGGGGCTTTAAAGGAACAAGATGTTATGACGAAATACCGTACATTCAATGTCACAGGCATTCGTGGTCGTGCACGACGCGCCACAGTCCACGATGTTAATAAAGCCAATTTCAAACACTTAGGCTGTTCATACCTTAGACAAATTTCAAGAAACTGTAACAGTAACTTTAACGGAGTCACCCGCTATGTGTGCATTATAATGCAACAATTTCAGAGAGTAAAAATCATTCGCCTTGACTGGGATTCGAACCCGGATCCCTCGATATCCGGCCGAGTGCTTTAACCACTTAAGCTACCGAGACGTCCTCTTAAACTCTGAAATTTTGGGGGCTTTAAAGGAACAAGATGTTATGACGAAATACCGTACATACAATGTCACAGGCATTCGTGGTCATGCGCGACGCGCCACAGTCCACAATGTTAATAAAGCCAATTTCAAACACTTAGGCTGCTCATACCTTAGACAAATTTCAAGAATTGCATGTACGGTATTTTGTCATAACATCTTGTTCCTTTAAAGCCCCCAAAATTTCAGAGTGTAACAGGATATCTCGATAGATTAAGTGGTTAAAGCACTCGGCCGGATATCGAGGGATCCGGGTTCGAATCCCAGTCAAGGCGAATGATTTTTACTCTCTGAAATTGTTGCATTATAATCTATAATGGTGGAATCAACCCTAATGAGAGAAGAAGTATATTTTTGGAGGATGAAAATTGATCGAGATTGGAACAAGAAAGGGATGAAGAGCAATGAAAAGATGTTGGGAAAATATGTACAATTAGGTAAAAAACTCACTGTCAACAAGGAATTTTAACTTTGAGCTACTTGCCAAATGTAACCAAACCTTAATTTTTCATTAAAAAAACCTTTTCATTAAAAGTTTAAGTTGTGTCATAGCCACTCATTTTGTCATCTAACCTGTTCTGGTGATGGTTTGTCAGCAAATCTAGAAGCACACACCAGGAAAATGGAAGGATCAGGCTTTCCGGCTTTCACTTCGGGATCTGAGGATCCATTAACTATGTGCTCAAAAAGAGCAAAGAACTCTTTATGATGATTTGTTTTTAAATTATATGACTCTATACTACTGCTGGTTGCCACAGCAATATGTACTCCTTCCTTTTTCAGATGACGAACCAATTTTTCAGCACCTTTTAGAAAAAAGGAGGCATAGTAAGAGGCTTAACTCACTTGAATATTCAATCAGTAGGGAATAAACATCACTGGTGAAAGCAGGCTATTACACACAGTAAAAAAACATGTAAAAATTTGAATAAGAATTACATAAGTTACCAGAGAACACTAAGAAAATTGCTACTGTGTAGTGTCTCCATTTACAAAGATTATTAAAGAAAAAAACATGGAAAACAATGTTACACTCTATATTGCTCAATTCTGGGAGCATCCAAATTCCATGAATGTATTAAATGACTTATTATTAACCAACATATGATAGCCAAAATATACTAAGGTAGTAAGAAAAGCTATTTAATTTACTTGAAGCACCTTGAAGAAGAACATTGAAAGTCATGTTCTCTTCAAAACTACATTAATTTTGGAGGCTCCTAAAAAGAAATGTCAAACTGCCTATTCACTAAATCATATCTGTGCAGTCACCATGACCCAAACTTATTCTCAATTTCACCAACCTTTTTCAGAACCAAAATCACTGAATTGGGTTTCTATGATGACCACTAATTACTTATAAATAATCACTCACATTATCTACCAACATTCAATGATTTTTTTACTTAATCTATATTATCTGATCAGGGATAATATTGGGTTTGCAGCATGGGGATGCAAAACTTACCAAATTTGAAAAAAAAATCACTCAAAAAGTAACTACAAGTCTGCAGTAGGTGGAGACACAATGTGGGAAAGTAACCCCAAAAGCCTGTATTTCTTCATTCACTATAACTAATGTTGGCACGCTACTCAATGCTCTCCCCTTATTTATGAGAATGTCTACAAGGTTTAGAATTTTTGATCTCTCTTTCCAAATTATTTTAAGCAATTCCATAAGTTACATATATTTTAACACTCAACAGTGGTAGACACAACTTTCATTCACACCAAAACATTTTGGTGCATGTATATTAAAGAAGAATAATTTGTGCTTCTTTGGAAATAAAACACTTGCCTATTTGAGAGGGAAAAACAAGGCTTGAGATTAACACTTGACTTGGGGTATATGTACCAGTACACTTCGAGCGTAGAGGATTCTAAGGCCGTGAATGCTAATTGCCTGTCATTTATAGTCTTCTTGATTGTTCCAGGGAGAATTTTGAGAGGTGAGAGAGAAAAACAATGTGAATTGAAAGCAGCATGATCAGGATCAGCAGGAATAACTGCAGAAATCAATAGTATAAAATTGGTTGTCTATACAGAACTACAGCAGTTTAGTATATTCGCTGATGTCATATGAAGGGAAAGTGCAAATGGTTAAGGTTTCCAATAAACAGATTCGGAACTTTTGTAAAATGATGAGCGGCCGTTGAAATATATTTTTTGCATCAATCCGAAAACAGCACTTCGTACTTTGAACAATGATTTGACAATTCCATACACCCAAGCCCTACGCGGAGAAAGAAACACCTGGACGAAAATCGAACATGCAACCTCTTGGTTGGCTGGTGAGGAACCACCGGGACCGGCGAGAACTCATAGAAAACAATCACATGCTTCAGTAATAATATTTTTTATTTACACTAATACTCGTTTAGTGTTAAGACTTCCTATTTAAAATCTGTGTGAATTAAGTGAAGTTAACAAACTAAAATTCCACATCCATGGCCCAGCTGGGCCTGGGAGCTCCTCTTTCAAAAATGAAATATATCGGCTGGTGCTTAATTTATAAAATCACATATTTATAAATCTCAATAGGTATTCACCCTCTCATACCTATTCCCCTGTGCACGAGTTGGCCGATAATTTGATATCCTACTATCGTAAACCGAAGCAATAGAAAGTCACGCAACGGCATATAGTCAATATAAATATTCCAATCAATGAAATATTTATCACCGTCACTACTTTGGATTTAAGTAAAAAAAATACTGAGACAAATTTATCCGATAGTACGAAACACCAATTCATGCTACCAACTTACCCGGCATCATTTCGGACTGAGGAAACAGTTTTTCATATTTTTCCTGAGCCAGCTTCAAATAGTCTTCAGGTGATATTGGCAAACCTAATTCCCTCGTTATTTTCTTGGCAACCTCTGTGCCAGTCATTCCCATAAGAGTTTGCTTTAATTCCCAAGTGTATTTTTTACCATATGGATCACATATTTCTTGTGTTGCTCGGGTATACAGGTGCTCCGTGTCTGTAAAATTCACAACATTACGCTAAGTATGAATATTGAATTCTTCAGTTCAACATACACGTTGAATTGCATGTTTCTTACTTAAGAGTAAGCCGTCCATATCAAATATAACATGAGTGACTTCTTTGAAAGCTGACATCGTCACTTGCTTCTTATTGTAGCAGAAAACACGAAAGAGATAAGCAAAGCAATTTGTATATCGTATGAATTGAAGAATATATCGGTATTCAAGATATCTCGGGCATGGGCTGCACTGTTTACTCTATTCTACTTCCGAATGTTTTAAAAACTCCCGACAACTTCAATTACTTCGAAGTTCCAGAAATAAAACTGCAATAAAACTTTATGACAAAGTACCGCCACATGCCTAGCTGCGCTCTACTGTCTTCTTACGTATGCGACTTGTGTGAAATATTGGAAATCAAAATTATCATATTTTAGTAATTTTCTCCGACTAATTAGTCACAAAGATAAACTCCAAGATAATATTTATCACGCATGAAAAATATATTGCTAGGTGGATTTTTTTTCCAAAAAGAGGACACACTGTAAAAGTAATATATTTTCTCGCGCGTGTATCTGTATTCATATGTGCGTACACATTGATAGTTTCACCAATTGGAGTAATTTTTTGCAATTCTCAAAATCCCGCTGTGACTCTTGGAGAAAGCGATCTTTGGAGAAAAAACTGGACATTTGAAAACCTTATGATAGTGTCATCAAAGAAACTCCATTCAATTAGCATCTTCTTGAGCTTCAACGATGTCGTATCCATTGATAAACGGGCAAAATAGTTACTACCGTAAATTTCACTCAAACATCAACTTTTACTTCCAAAATGTAAACCAGTGTAATAATGGAGATAATCATTATTTATAATTGGGAATATTTATCCCGTTTAAGGGGCAATAACCTTGTTTGTAGGGACGCTAATGTCCTATTCTGTAGTAATAAGCATGTACGTAATATTTTTAAGGGTAGAACTTTTTTCAGCTAATTAGGCTCAATTATATCTTTAACAGTAGTGATTCTCATTCAGCTACGTAGTCCACCGAATAAATCTTTCTATCAATTCTTTCATTTTTAGCGCCTTCCACTTGTTCATTCCCATTCTATCCACAAGTGTCGTTGCAATCGTTTTCGCTAAAACAAACATGGCCGCGTTGTTTATTTGTGGCCTGAGTTTCAAGATTCAAAGAGGGATTTTATAAACTGTTACCACTAATCGACTGACCAGGGAGATATATATTACGTTATTATAATCAATATAGTGAATTATAGTACTAAAAGTAGCACGTGTTAAGCGACATGGCTGAGGATAAGTTACTGTCAATGTCTTTAGGTATTGAAACAAACCCTTTGATTCAATATCTATAACATCTAGAAGTTTGTGTTTCGTTATTGTGTCAAAAACAAACGTTTTTTCACAGATGACATCATAAAACTGAATAGGGCTTCTGGCAAAGCTGGAAGTTCTCGGAGTTCGTCTCAGACTAGATCAAATATTGGGACACGTGGGAGAGGCAATTTCTCGACTTACAGAAGAAGAGGTCGAATTGGAATGACCACAAGTAGAAATTTAAGGAATGGTGGAGTTAAAGTAGATGTAAGTGTTACCCTCAATTGCTGTTCCTATTAATCAACGCATTCTAAGGTGGCGAGAAGTTTACATTCTATTTTTTTGTCATAGCCAATGCTAATCGCATTTGTTGACTTTGCTTCTCAATTCTATCTCTATTTTACAATTTGGAAATATCATGTGGTGGGCCTTGGTGTTTTGCTTCCTCGTTATTAACAGAGTGATGTCACAACTAGTACTGTTATCTTTACTGTGTACAGTAAATGTGAAATGAAATAACTTTCCTCAAAATAACAAGTTACTATTTTACGTACTTAAATGTAGTGCATTGTTGCAATCAGTTTATTATATATTGCATCATTATTGAGTTAAATTTAGGAAAGTGCTACTCGCATTAACTGAAGTGATCCAAGGCTAATGTGTTTGGGTTAATGATAATTCAGTTGTGGAGGCAAACTTCCGATCTAGGGTGTTAAATTGTGTAGTAACACGTTTTAAAGTGGCATTTTCATGTATTTGAAGAGGGCTTGATGTCACTTCTTTAGTCATTTATATGCTGTTTATGTTTCTCCAGGTTCCTTACCGCAATAACAGAGGGACCTTTCGGAGAAGAGGTTACAATGTTGGACAAAGAAACGTACCTTCGAGGATTCAGGTTCGTGTTTACAATTATGTTAAATAGTTTTGTTGGTAGTTACCGTTTACGGTAGGTTTTGGATGGATGCAGACTGCTCATCACTATATTTGTTTGCGTCGTATTACAAGACACAACCTGGCACCTCTCTCTACATGGACTTCTTCATTTCCGAATAATTTCTATCCCCCTTCAAAATGACCAATTTGCGAGAAAAGAGCCTGGCAACTCGCACTATATGGACTGTTCTTCAATCCCGGATAATTTCTATCCCCTTTTATTATGACCAATTTACTTAGCCTTTTACTCTCGATTCTCGCAGGCCAAAAGTGTGGTTATCATTCACAATCTTCAGCTGTCCTTCCTCAGTCTCGCGAAAACTTACACACAGGTAATCCGGAAAGATACTGGCTGTCAACTATGGGTGGTTTCTTACTGGGTCACAAGATGGCTGCACTGTAGTACTTCACGAAAAATACGTTTTGCTTGCAGTGTCTCTGGGAGTGGACGAAAACTCTTTATGTATCCACCCAGTCATTCATCATTTTCGCAGTATTGTTGTAAATTATAATATACCAGTGTTCAAAGTTGAGCTACCAGTTTACATTTTCAGCAGCAGAATGCCGCGCGTTGCTTAGTCGCCACACATTTGTTTACGATAGATTTCCCACTTCTTTCCATTAGGTTTTGTAACTTCTGAAGGACATACCTAATTGTTCTGACTTCTTCTGCCAGTAAAGCGGTGCAACAAAATGCCATCGAAAGTGTTTGGTGCTAAAAGAAAAATCATAACTTTTAACATTTTTGGTCAGGTGAGGGTACTTCTGTAGTCGGAAGCTGAGATTCCTGTCCCTAGTTTGGTTCGTGAGTGTGCTCTAGCTAAACAGATTGTGTCTGATCTTAAAAAAATAGGAAATGTTGGGAATTCGCTCTCAAAATGTTAACGCCCAGAATGCGAACGGAGGTGCGAACGCCCTGCAACTGGGCGTCCGCACCTCCAGATCAAGCTGGCTTTGATTGACCCTCTTGCCCGGGCTCTCTGGGCAAAAATACGTTTCGGTTGGAAGTTAGCCGTCGCGCACATATGTCAGGAAAGTACGGCCTGGAGGATGCAGGTTACGTGTTACCAGGTCACAGTTTGTGGTCGTACGTTTTTATGCTAAAAGATATCTCAGTGAGCTCTATCCGTAGCACCGTTGCCTTTTCTGTGAGCGTACATAACTGACTGGTTGCCAAGAAACATGTATACAATTCTAATAAGCCCTTGAGGGCTGTGTACATCTTGAGTCATTGATGTGGTGATCCTCTGGCACTGCGAATTGTCTTGAGATGTCCCATTCTAGGACCAGTACTGCTCCTTCCATTGGTTGGTTTCTGTATAAATGTCTCATGATGCTGAGGACCAGGCTAAATGAACTTCTTTAGCAAATACTTAGACCTCTCGGAGCTGCACCCACCAGTAGTTCTCATGTTGGAAAATTTGTGAACTTAGAAAGAACAGAAAGACCTGGGAAACACAAAGGTGAAACTGCAAGATGAAAAGTTGTAGGCCACTGTCCTTTGGTGATATGCACAGTAGCGGTCAAGTGGTGTAGGAATTTGTGGCACAGAAATTCAAGATGCACCACAAAAGCTTACCAAACAACTGCACGTTGCAAACACCTTCATTGCAAGTAGTGGCTGGTAATGGCAGGAAGAGGCATACTTTTTGTGATAATAAAAGTATTGAAGTCATGAGTGGTGATTATGATGACGATGAATTGTTTAGGATAAAATGACATGCACCTATGACTGATTATGACCTATAATTGTCAACTGTATAATGCAGATGAAATGGGCTTGGAATGGAGTGGCGTGCCAAAAATATACAAGCTTAATAAAGTTAATCATAGGTCCATGGCCAAAAAATCAGTAAGGGTGGGTCTCTACTTCTGTATGCCAATACTGGTGGTAGCCACAAGTTGTAGTGTTTGGGGAAAATTTCAATAACCCCTAGCCCAGTGGAAAATAATGAACTCTGGGTACTTGTAATAGGCATTCAGCAAGTGTATGGTTTACTGATGTTATCACAACGGGCTGGTTCATTGTAACTTTGTTCCCGAAGTTGTGAAATAGCTAGCTGGTTTTCTGTGAATTTCAAAGCATGAGGTAAAAGCACTTGATTTTGGACAATGTACTCTCCTATCCTGACATAAACAATTAGTCCAAAATTTCAGGTCACTGAAAATGCTTGATAGGCAGAACAATAATGAGTATTTAAAGAACTGTAATTTGAAACGTTTGGTCATTCAACTAGGGTGATTCTTGAATGGAAGTGAAGCATTTCACTATTGCAAATATTTGGAAAAATATGTATACAGAAGAAGAATATAATTTCTTATTTACAAGATTTGAACTTGAAGATTAACAGGAACTTCTGCAGTATGCTGGTGAAACATCCTTGACTATTGGAAATGTTGTGGATTGTTGTTAAGTTGATGAAGGGGATCAGGTTTACAAACATTAACTGAAGTAGAAATAGGTGATAGGGTTTCAGCTGTAGGAAATGAATCTTCGGAATCTGAAGATGAACTTGCCAAAAAGTCAATTAAAATCTCGAAGGTCCATGAGAAGGCCTCAATACTATCATACATTTATGGATGAAATGTTGGATGGAAACATTTAAAAATATTGTGGACATTTGAGGAGAGTGAACTCTACAGGAGATTGTAATTCATAAGCAACTGCGAAGAAGTAAGCAGAGTAAAATAAGTAGCTTTTTCATAGCATTTCCCTCATCTCCCTGTATGTTTCCACAGCCTTGTGGACCATATGTTAATGATGCAATGCAGAAAGGCATCCATATGGCTGTTTGTATATTACAATTATTAAATCTTTTCCAAGTGTGTTTTAAAAATACATATAAACTAGTGCGCCAAAAGCATAGGAATTGTAGAATATAATGCATATTTTATACTCAAACAAGCCCCTCTGAGAGAAAGTGTGCTATTCTTACAGGCCATGCTTGCTTATTCATTAAGGGCACTAATTTATTTATCAAAGAGTAGGTATGTATGTAGGGGCTCTCCCAGAAATGTCTAGAAAAAATCTGGGTGAAAAAATGTATTGTAAATCAAAGTACCAATTGCTGAAATTATTAAAATTAGCACCCCTGTGCATCAATGCACCGATGCCAGCACCTCTGCCAATTGTGGTATGCTTCCTGGAAGGCATTGACAGTAACTTACTTCAGGCATCTTATCGAGGCCTCTCTGGCATTATCTAGCAATCCAAAATGGTTGGATTCCTAGCTCTGTTTTATTCTTTGGAACAAAGAGAAGTCCGGTGGTTCCACATCAGGGCTGTAGGACAGCTGGGGCAGCATTGCTACCTTGTACCTGACCGGATGCTTGGTCACGAAGGCAGTGTGGGAGGGCATATTGTCGTGGTGCAGCCTCCAATTAGCAGAGATTTCTTTCCTGACACATTGCACTCTTTTCCACAGCCATTCAAGGACTTACACGTAAAACCTACTTTTCACTGTCTGTTCCTGAGGCAGATGCTCTGTGTGGATAGAGCCTCTTGATTCGAAAAAGGCAATTTCTAATTTTAGATAGTTTTGAGACAGACCCTGTAGAAATCAATCCACCATGGGATGGAGTGGGTTGGTGAGATGGGTGGAGCAACTTGATAGCTTACAGAGGAGCCCAAAATCAAGGGAATAATATTAAGGTTTTACACAAATAATGGTGTTGTATTTATTTCAAAATTGATGGCTTAAACAAGAGTGAATGAATCTATCCATTGAGATAAGATTAACCAAATGCTAACCAAATAAAATTTCTGGTTCCCCTTGGAGGATTTACATTTTTGAGCATAGAGGAGTAAGTCATTTAAAAATAATTTTGAGAAGGGAATATATTAATTACAGAAAAAAATAGGTTTGTTGTGAAATACTGTAGGTGTGTATTATATTGAAGTTAGTGATTATTACAGGTTTTGACAATATAATCAAAATAACAAAGATAAATCGTACCCATTTGTGAACACCAGTAAACCTTTCCATTTAAATGAACAAAGGTTGGGTTTTAATTGGAGGTTTAAATCCCCCTTTTTCCTCATCTTTTTAACTGTCTCAGTATGGTATTGATGACATGAGCTGCATCGTCTGTTTCATAAATTTCAGGTCAATGAAAATGCATGATAATGTGTTATCAATAACAATGTGAAAGGCTCGCCCAAGAAGCTCAAGGGCGTAGCCCTAAAACCCTAATCGATCATTTTCCTATGCTATAAAAGGGGCAGGTTCAGTACTCCTATAATTCGCTTTATTGGCTAAGCTTTTAGTTGCTATATATGTAATGCATTTCTAGTGTGAATTTTATTAATTTTCAAAAACAACTTTACCTTTTACAGGATAGAATACCACAGCGGCAACACAACATTGCTTTGGCCCGTAGTAGACTGCAAATGGCCAAAAGATTCTTGAACAACAGGCAGAGACTTAGATTCATTGGAAGCAGAAATATGGTATGCTTTTTAATAATTCACATTTCATTCCAGTTAATCCATTACCCTAACAGTAATAGATGATGTACCAAATCACAATCTTGTGTGCCATAGTGTTCTATGCCATAAAACATCGGTGAACTGTGATGGTAAAGCATTCCTTGTCCTCTGCCTACACCATGACAGGTTTCTTTCAGAAAATCAGCTATCTCCTTTCCCTCCTGTCAAATCATCCATGCCTCTTCTTTCATTACATTTTACACTTCTTCTTTTCCACTTATATATGCAGTCAAAAAGGTGTAAACATATGCCCTTGGTTAAATGATGCAACATCGTAGCAAAACTTGTCCAGTGAATTAGATGTGTAGTCTACAAATAGCAAAATGTTCACGGTCCCTACCAAAATAGAAAAAAATTATCATAAACATTTAGCAATGTAGGAACATTCTATATCTGCCACAATAGAAGCTGACCCTGGACCTAAGCCGACACCCCAAAAGTTACCATCATATTTTGGAAAAAAGTAATTTTTTAAGGTTTTGTGGGAAAACATTCTGGGCAGCATGCACGCATCATGAAAAGTGATGGTAACTTTTAACATAAATTCACATTTTTTTAAGGCAAAGTTATCTTTCCCACGTATTGTAATTGCTTAAACCTCTGGAATATTGTAATTAATGTTTACCAATTCATTTTTAATAATATTGAGATAGTGCTACAGGGAACGGAAATTCAACCAGCCTCCAAGATGGCTGTCCCCAGAATGGTAATTTCATTTCCAGAAGCAACTCAAAAGCAGAAGGGCTCATGCCTAAGAAGTATGGTGGTTGTTCTGTAGTTTCCCATTGGCACTTTGATTTTAATTCAGCATTATCATTGCATTCCTTCAAAACCACATCCTATGGAACTCCTGCATGAGTAAAATGATGAATGTTTTTGCTTTGTGTCATTCTTTCTTTCTACATTGCTGCAATTCCACATCAGTATATCCACTTCAAAGGATTGATTCTTTAGATCACTTGTTCTGTAAGTAATTTGTTGTGAGTGCTGTGGCATTTCGGAAGTATTTTCAATCACCTATCATATAATCAATTATTAGCATTGTGTGCGGTGTTCATCTGTTCCGTATTAGGAAACATGGGGTTTGTTGAACCCATGGATTGTAAGTACATTTACACTATTTACATTATCAGAATTCAAACACCAAAAATTACTACCAAACATTTGCTCAGTTAGCAAATTGAATTTTAATAGAGCCTGGGAATTAATTGGAAATTTAATAAAGCCATCTACATCTACATAAATACCCTGCGAGCCACCAAAAAGGTGTGTGGCAGGGGGTGTAGCACCATGAGGGGGAAGGGTAAGGGTTGAGGGGGTTGGGGGTTAGGTGAGGAAAGGTGGGGGGAACCCATAAGAAAAGGATGGGCAATGCAATAGTTATCAACATAAAATTTCTAGAAAACTTCTAAATTTAATGAAAACTATTATTAATCTATTGATTAATAGATTGATTGATAGATTGATTGATTGATAGATCTATTGATGCATTGAGAAATTGAAAGAATTTTTTCTGAGGTTCAATAACAAGCCAATGATTTTTTCCGCTACAAATTGCAATTGGACTTTGCCTTATTTTCTGGCAGATATGATATATAAGTTTCAATGCCTTCAGAACCATCAGTATTGTCTTAAAATTTTGGTCATTGCTCTAAAAATATTATGTATAGAAATCCAGCTCACATTAGTGAGAAAGTCCTCCCAAGTTAGAAACCTGTTATGTGAAGAAGCCCCTGTTGCATAACACTGAGAAGTGATTTTTAGAGTAATGTAGTAATGCATGTACCTTACATGCAAATCATTCTTATTTGTTGTTTATGTCATAAAAAGTACACGCCCCAAAATCCAGTTCTCCATTTTGTTTTATGGGAAATCAATGTGTTCTCATTATGCATTTTGGAAAAATGGATTTTGGGCATATGTATTACTGATTTTTCTAAATGAAATCTTTCATTTAACATGTTCCGTACAGGAATCATCTCAAATTATTTTTTCAATCAATTTTTTTCTTTTGACAGATTTTGTAGTTTGGTTTTTGAATAGGGGTCATCAGTTGCTTCTTTTTGTGTAATAGGCATTTAAGTCAAAAACTGCAAATGTGTTAGTGCTCGTTACACACTAGATACAATCAAAGTAACAACTGACATAACATCAGAGGTTAAGCGCTGAATAATGTGTGCCTAAGTAAGATACTAAAGAACTGAGACACTTGAAGTATGAAGTGGGTGATTCATATGCACAGTGCACTCTAATGAATCATTAGAGGTGTTAGCCTTTGAGCATATTGTTGCTCACATTTGAATATTCTGTGATACACTATGTCAGAAAAGGATTACTAGTTGTCTGGGTAATAAGTTCGTGCCTAGAGGTCTAAGTGAAGTATGAAAAAGTTCTTTTCTTGAAAACTTAATTTGTTGGCAGTTATTAGGTCCAGATAACACTTCTGCTGTTATATTGTAGGAGTTCCAATGAATTCCAGAAAAAATTGGCTTTTTTTAGATTAAGAAATCAATTGGATAGTGATTAAGGTTTGACTGATTGATGACAAAATTTCTGTTTTCAGGGCGTAGTCAGCCACTTGCAGTACAGGAGAACATTGGTGAGGGGTGCACGTCGGGGAATGAGAAGAGGAACCGGTGGTTTTCGTATTCCATCAGATCTCATCCTGAATTCTTTCAGGTCAAATCAACTGGCTCGTATAAATACGTATAGGAATAAGGTGAACCGCTCTCAAAGGTGAGTTGTACTCAATGTAGCAATGTTCATACTGAATTGTTTTGTTTGAACAGCTACATGATTGCTATTTGGTGATTCCGTGATATCTATTTATAATGCTAGCTTTTTTTTACGAAAAAGGCTCCCATGTAATCAGTTTTAATTTATGCTTATGTTGATTTCAATGTTCACTAATATTTAGCATTAGTAAAATATTAGATCCTATCTCTATTGCTATCCATAACCACATAAAATATTTATGAATAAAAATTAACTATGCGGTATGCTAGGGCTGCTAACAGAACTTTATTACATTCTTCCACTAGTGTTGATGTATTTACTATAGACTTATCTTTTCAACACCATCCACCGTGTTTTTGTTACTGGGGACATAGGTAAACGTTGTCTTATTGTCTTTCAGTTTTGTTGATGCTTGGAACCTTTCTCATTGTATTTAATTGAGACCAGAAGATGAGAGAATTATTTACTTAAGGGTCTGCACCTTTGCATTCTGAGACATGTATAGCATCTGGATTAGTTATATCTCTCTCCAGTCAGCCACTATCTTCTGCAAAGTGTTTGTTGTAGGCCTTAGGTTTGTTTGTAGGCATGTTTAAGATTCCTGGGAACAATTAACATTGCTCCCACTAGCAGAACTCTATGGGAGCTAGGAATATGCTTCTTCCACCATATGAAGGATGTAGTCGATGGGGAAGTGTTTAATAGATTTTCAAATTCTGAATTAAAGTTAAAAGGTTAATTATTTTTTGTAATTAGCTAAAGGATCTTGTGTGATATGTTTATTTATATTCAGTTAAAAATTGCAGACCTTTAGGTAGATTTTTCACTATATGCTTTCCTTCATCTCATTAAATATAACAAGGTTTAATTAAGATTCATGTGTATATACTTGAAATGTGTGCCCTATGGAAGGGTTTTAAAATATGTTTTATTGTTAATACAGCTTTTTCTTTACACCATGTATCTTTTATTTGTGTCGTCATGAATGTATTCAGATATTAGTGTGTTGGTGTATTAAGCCTGTTTAATTTAATAATTTACTTAATAAATCAGCAATCCTTTATTCTTCACAGTGCTGTAATTCGTAACCAAGTTCAAGCAGCCCCAAGTTTGATTGTGAGCATAGAAAATGAGCGGGCTGGCTCATCATCTGCGTCTTCTGGCTTGAGAGGTGGTCGAAGAGGAATGAGGAAGAGGGGCAATCTGAACAGAATGAATACACCTATACAGTATGTAATCACTTTTTTTCCTTAGGATTGTAATTATAGCCAAACGTCAAATTTACACATTCATGGGTAACTTGAAGCTCAAAGTTAACTATTGTAAATCCTCCCGAATCTGGAATATATGGGGCCGGCTGTTGTTAGATTAGTTTAATCTGGATCATTCGGAATTTTGACCCATGTGCCTCTAACAACTCCACATGATGCATTAACATGTGAAAGTGTGAAATGAACCCCTATAAATATCAAACTTATTTAATTGAATTACATAACTGATTTTCTCTAAAAATGCCAGTTGTAATTCGAAAGTATCTTTGAAAAAATCAACTGTAATGTGAATTTAATTGTATGAGCTTATTCATTGCATCTATTTCCACTTTTAAGATAATTAATCGATCAAGTATTTTTTAATTTCAATGAAAAGGAGCTAACTTCTGAAAACCGACCCCGGTGGGAACAAGGGGCAAAGTCCTCGTCAACGCTGAGGTTATGGGTTCGATTCCCACCTAGTTGGATTTCTCTCCACCTAGGGCTTGGGTGTGTGTGATTATGTTAGTTTTTCATTATGAACTCTTAATTCTGATGTAAGGGCCGAAGTGCTATTTTCGGACTAATGCAAAAAAATAAAAATGACACTAATTTTCATTTGTATTTACAGCTACAAAAATGCAATTTTTCTGGTGTAATGATGCAATGTACAGTCACTACTGTTCTTTGGTATATTCAAAGTTTACCATGCACTGTCAAAAAATAAACTTTTTTTGGGTGGGTGTGTCCTACTAAAATGATGATGCATCTTATATCTTTTCAAGTAATTTTTTTCAATTTCATATTAATTTTGATGAATCTATTACTGGTAAAATGAATATAATGAAATTGTGAGTATCTTTGTCAGGAACCCAGGTTGAGTGGGAAGTACGCTTAAAAGGAGCTATACATGTATTTCTATGTGGCTGTTCCTGTTGCTAGCCAGTCATTATTGAGCCAGCACTTGGCTTATTTGGTCCATCAGGCATTGTTTTCATTTCTGTGTGAATAGGAGCGTTCTGTGTTATATTTTGTGAAAAGTGTGGGCATTAATTTAATGTATATTAAATTTTTGTTGCAGAATGACGAATAACATATATCGTCAAACAACTGCCACACCCTTTCATACTGGAGCCCTCAATCCGGCCATTCAAAAAATGATAGCGGACATTCAAGGGAAATCGATTCCTGCAAGTGAAAGAGTCACCGGCAGATTCTCCCAAAGAGGTGCGACAAGAGGTTTCGGTGTGGCCCGAGGTCCGCTTGGTTTGGGCAGAGGTCATATGGTAGCCAGGCAGCAGAGTAATCAAGCAATTGATGGCTTACAAATGGGCCTTCCCATGGCAACTAATTGCACATTAAATGAGAGGTTTGGAGGTAGGAAGTAGATGTGTTGCCCCTATGTTAACCAGGAAATGGACAAGACTAAGTTTTCCCGAGTGGGTTACATATGTACAGACTAGTTGACTGATTTTTTTGATATGATGCAAAGTCTAATGTATTTAACATGGAAATTCATGTGCTGTTTTAAGAAAAAAGGTGGTCAGAAGGATTGGCATGAGAGATGAAGTTGAAACAGTGCTGTACCAGTAAGTGTTTCAATAATTGTGTATATGTTGTAGTACAAAAGTTAATTTTAAAACCAGTTGTGTAAGTTTAAGTTTTCTAATTATGTATTGTGGCTAAAAGTGCAGTTAATGTGTCATTGATGAGAAATATTCAAATACTTTTTGTTGCTCTGAACTCTGTGGCCGTGCACATTTTTGGTAAAGTTTAATCTCTATTTTGAAAATAGTTCAACTGTGATGAAATATGTGAGAAGTTAAGTGGTGTGCCACGAAGGAAGTTCTGAGTGATCATTAATGTACACAGTACTTCAACTTTTGTAATACTTTTCAGCATTGCAACCAGGAATGTCATGCAAAGCATATATTTCTGCTTATCATAATTGTTTTGCCTTTAATTAATGAGAGGCAGTTTACTGCTGTGAGCCTTATTTGCCTTCACTGTTTCATGCACAAGCAGGAAGAAGGTTTCACATTTGACATGTGCTTGAAGACTCAAAAAACCTTTCTGTCTTAAGCTCTCTGTGTTCATAAATTGTGTTAAGAGTTAAACGAGTGTCAAAAACCCATTAGGGGTTTAAATGTTGTTTACATTGAATGGTAACTAAGTACTACTGTTGTGACATTCGAATCTGAATCTTGTTTGGCTTTATGATTGTCATTGTGATTGTTTGTTGTAAAACTACACATTTTAAGCAAGACTAAATATAACCAATCCTTAAGTTGTGGTTTATATGTTTTTTTAACACTCATTTTTGTTCTTGAAGGAATGTCAGGAAAAACATTTTTTAGACAGAGTGATAAATATTGCAAGTAAAAAGGATAGTATAGTTTTTGCATGTAGGATGCTCATTTCTCATTTGTGAAGCTTCAATTTAGTGTAGATGTTAAGGACCAAGGGGTCATTCTTAAATTATCCAGGGTCATTGCCAGTTCTTTTTACTCTTTCTCCCTTTGTGTTAGAACCACTTCCTACCCCATCTTATGAAATTATTGGTTCCATCATGACAATCATAGAGATATTTAAAATTGTTTGAAATACCTCGACTTTCTTAACACTGAGTAAGGACCTTGGGTCATTGATTGGAGACCCAAGAAATATATTTTTGAAAATAATTTTTATTACATGATTTTTGCAGAAGTTGTAACTTCGTGCATTCCTGGAGAATCATAATAACAATTCTACAACAGAAGTATGTATATCAAGTTATACAAATCACTGTATAGCATTGAGGGTCTTTGGGAACGCAGCTCCATACTCTGTAACTGTAACTTTTATCACTGTTTTGATTAGGCAGTTCAAAGTCCAGACAAAGCTCATTCATTACCCCCACTGTAATGCATTGTAGATATTCTCTAAGTCTTATTCGCCTCAATTTTCAGTTTTGTTGTTGAGTCTCTGCTGTTCACATCTTTGTTTTCGTCCTAAATCTAATTGGAATGAAATGTTTGCCTCCCTGTGGTCCTAATTATTCTGAAATGAGACCTAATATATTTATAAGGGAAAAGGAATTTTTTGCAGAATTTGTCCGTCAAGAAGTTGAAGAACCTTGTGATGTCTTTGGAAGTTATAATGATGAGAGTGATTTAAGTGTGTGATATTGAGGGTGGAGTCGACTTAAATGTGATCTCCGGGTGCAAAATGGACAAAGATGTGATGATGGGCTGTAGTGAAGAAGTAGAAGGAAGGCTTTGGAGGTACATTGCCCCACAACTTGCAAGAAGTAGACCTGAAAATTTAGTTAATAATGTCAGCAAAGTAACTGACTACAGCAAATGTGCTCAATCAAATTTGGAAACTTTTTGAGTTATTTCAAATAATATATTTGAAAATCTATATTTGATAGTTGCCAATGCTAATGTAAGAGCCCAAGCACATTTCACCAAACAACTACATATGGTTCATCAAAAGACATGGACTGATATTGACAGTGTTGAAGTGAAGATGGTCATTGGCATTTTGTTATAAACAGGATGGTTTCGTGAATCAAGTGAAGATGTTCAATATTTGTGGAACAAAAAAAATGCTTTTGCAAGACCAGTATATACAACCAGCATGTTTTATCATTGCTATTACGAAGTTCTTCATTCCTTTGGCATTTGTTTTGAAGATACCATCACCGGAAATATTGGAGGTTTAGAAGATAAATTGTCTTCCTTTGTGAAGTTGCCAAAATGTTTGCAGAGAAATTTCAAAAAACTTAATATACCTCAGCATTTAGGGGCATCAACGAGCAGCTTCTCCTTCCTTGGGCGGTGTCCTTTCAGAGTATATATGCCAAAGAAACCCAAGCGGTATAAAATCAAAATTCAGATATTTGCATTGCAGAAAATTTTTTGCTGTAATTTTGATGTTTACATTCGAAAGTTGGGCAGTGTGGTGGAGAAGTAACAGTCACAGCAAGTAGGGAGGCAACTGTGTGAGTTTTAATATGAAAGTGGCTGTAATGCCACGACTGGCAATTTCTTTACAAACTTGTTTCTGGCGGAAGAACTTTTGCAAAAGAAAATGAGAATGATTGGAACTGTTCAAAAGAACAGAAAAGGTTTACCCCTATGGTTGACTTTAACTTGTGACAGAGAAGTCTTCTATGTTCTTGTTTACCATACCTCAACCTGGTTTCATATATGCCAAAACCAAAGAAGTGTGTCATACTTTCGTCCATGCATCATCAAAATTAAAGTTTTTTTGTGTAATTCTTTACTGATCGCTTCAATTATTTTTCTTGATGAAAAAAGTACATTCCACCAAAGTGAATGTGGCAAATGCATTAAATTTTTATGAACATGAATGTCAAGGAGTGGGAAAAGTTTGTGTTAGGATCAATTCTTGCCAATAACATTAAAGCAAAAAAGTATGAGGAAGATATACTTATGTTAATTGTGCTGCATTAACATATTTCCAAAACAATATCTTTATCATTACTTATTACCGTCTTATTTGTAATTCATTAGCAATTTTTTTTAAATTTTACCTTCTCCTTTGTCGGGCAAAATGTGAATTTTGTATAACTTTTAATCATTAATAGGCTCAAGATAATCATGTATATCATTTGTATATTTCTTTGCCAAAGAGCAGGCCACAAATGGTACTCATAAGGTCTTTTGTTAACCCACTTTGGAGGAGTCTTATAAAAAATATATACAAACAGGAATTAACCCGTAAGTTAGTTCAATAGGTTAGGGTAGAGCTCACCCAATACTGCCATCAATTTGTGAAATATCAAGGTAGTTGGAGAGGTTCGCGGAATTGTCACCAGATGTCAGCTCTAACGCAATGAGTTCCTGTGTAGTAATAGGTAATCCTTTGAGTAAATGTGTAACAAATCAGGGCCATGGGAAGAGATATGTTGTGTGGACGTCTCTGTTGTTCCCATGTAGTGATTTATGAAGATGGCAAGAATTGACATTCAAGCAGTGTTTAAATACTTCATAAAGAAAGTTATGAAAGCAAAGGAAATGTATGTCGACCTTCAGAACACATTGGGGAACTCTACTCCTTCATATTCATATGTTTGCAAATGGACAAACTGGTGAAAGTTTGGTCTGCAGAGCTTAGATGATTATACGCAAGGCGGTCAGCCAAAATGTGCCACTAGAGGAAGGTAACATTCACGTTGAACTATTACTGGGATAAGAAAAAACGAGGGAACAGAACAGAAAGATTCTCTGTCCACATGACCGTCTGGATTGCTGCGTCCAGCTTAAGCTGTTTACAGCATCAATCTTCTAGGTTGGGTTTCTCGGAATAGTTTTTATGGACTAATTCATAGCACAAATGAGGGAGGAATTCGGGTGGAAGGTTTCGTCACATCATTGTTAGTTGTTCATGAAATTGAAAGATCTTTGAGGACTAAGGATTAAGTTTTTGCTCACAGCTAAAGTGGTTCTCAAGATCATCAATAAGTGGATGGAGAGCAAGGAAAATAATTACTTGGGGGATGATCAGTTTGGGCACAAAAAGTGGACAGGTACGTGTGATGCCAAGCGGTGTAGAGGCCACTAATAGAGGAATATATCAGGATGTATTTGTATTTCGTAGATTTTGAGAAGGCATTCGGTAGACTTAATTGAGTAGAATTATTGAATGTATCGCAGAAAATAGGAGAACATTGGAGGAATAGGAGGTTTTCACATGTCTTGGACTGCTCAGTTTCGAGTAGCAGATGGGCATCGTTTATAAGAGGAGTAAGACAAGGTTCCCATTAACACCTGTGGCTCTCAAAGTACAAGGCCTGTCCCAAAAGTAGTAGGACTGAGTCGATTAAAAATATTTATTGCCAGAATTGATGCATTCATTCAAAAAGCCTTCGAAATAGCACCATTGTGCGTATACACAACGCTGCCAACGGCTTTCCACTCCTCGTACGCCTTCAGGAAGGCAGTACTCCAAATACTCTAAGATCCCTCGTCACGGCCTGGTGTAACGCTACCACCTAGACGTGGTGACTTCCTTTCAATTTTGCACGGTGCTTAAATATGGTCATTGAGGCAAGATGACAGGCATTGATTGGAAAAGGTGGAATGTGAAGACTTCCATCAGAACAATTTGACTGGTATTTGGGTGTTGAAAACTTTAACAGAGGGGAGAATGTTATGCAAGCGAGGAATGGATAAGAATAGGATATTCTTGTTGGACGGAATGAAGGGAGGAAGAAAGAATTGCCTGAACTTGAAGAGGATCTTAATATGGTGTCGGATGTCAGGGAGTCAGGGGAGTGAGTGGAATTGTCCCACTACCGTTTGGTAACTTTTATCTATCTAAAACCTGCTTCAACCAGTAGAATATCAATAATAATATTATAATGGCACCATTACTCTTTTTCTATATCAGGTACTAGAGGGACTCGTAATTGAAAATGTACGCGAGTGAAAACGTTATGTTTCGATAACATCTAACCAACATGTCGAATAGTATGGTAATATGAATATATAGGATATTGTAACGATGAGCGAATTGGTTTCTTTCCATGGGAATCGCATCGCGCACAGTTCACATCCCCCGTTTTTGTTGTGAAAAAATGATCAAATTATGCTATCGATGAAAACAAGATCATGTGTAGCATCTGATGTTATGATCATGTGCCTCGGTAATGTTTTGTAACACCGAGCCGTCCACTTCCCTATTTTCCAATTTATCTGGTGTCATCTGGTGATGTATGACAATTTCCACGCGACAGCCTTCCGCAATCCGCGTTCGTTCCGCGATAGCCACAGCAATGACACGCGGAGTGAGAAAATATTTCGGGAAAGGGAGAATATTTGTGTTTTGAGGGATAGCCTGTAACCTTAAGCCCAATGTCATGCCTGCTAGTAGGCCAAGGTCATACACTGAGACTGATTTCGGGCGAGTTTTAGTAAGTCCAGAATGTCGGACATCGAAGAGAAGTTTTTTCAAATGGTATACGAGTATGTATTTCTCGCGAGGATGGATTTGATGTTGTTAAGAGAAGTCTACCGCGTTTTGACAGGTTTTCGATAGAGCTAAAGCACTACGCATTTGTACATTTCCTTACTCTTAAAAGTCCTGCCTAACACGACACTAAATATCCTCAAACCCCATATTGCAATAACTCATTCTTTAGGCCTGCGTACTTTTTAGCGCCCTCATCCAAATGCCTATTCTTTTCCTCCTCTACCTCGTTTTTACAGCGTTCTCCTCTCTACCATCTCCAGCATCCGATTTCCTCTCAGTTTCTCCTGCATTCACTTGCCCCGCCATCTTGGGTTTTCTCCCAATAACCTTCTTTCGAACCCTACCATGCCTAGAAATTTAGCATTTATTTTCCTTTGCGTCAATTGGATTTCCTTCATTCTACCCCACACCTACATCTTAAAAGTCACAACGAGACTTCAAATGACAGTAAACTATTACGATTTCTTATTTTCTGCCTATTGTCACTTAATGTAAATTTATGGGCCGATAATGACCTTTCAATAACATATACGGCTGAAATTTAATTTAGGAATATCACTAATGTTTACCACTTCCGGAATATCACTGGCCTTTCCGGGTAGAATATCACTCGGAGTAAAAATTTTTATTCCAATGATACGATTTTTTTAAATCCCTAGATGAGCATAGTTTTACCCGGCTTGACCAATGCGTCCAGGAATGATCTCAAGTTTATCAATGATAACCCACAGAAGAGCAGTGGGTGAAATAACCCCATGGACTTCCCTTCTCCTGGAGTGTTCTGTGGAAAAATGTTTGAAATGAGCACTAATGTGTGACAGCTAGTTTGTATTACCGGGAGCCTATAATGTCTTCTTTGCCTCAGAAATACGAAAAACCGTTTTCATCCAGTTGATGAACCACATGGAACAAAAAGATGAGAAATATCGGTTATACTTGCATTTATTCCTTCAGTAGCATTACCATGGTCCCATTTCCTTTACCACGTACCACGGTTTTTTATATCTTTCAAATGCTCAGCATAATAGAGCCTCTTCAAACAATGGTCTCCATCTTGTTTTAATAGGTTGAGGAAGGGTTGAAATGTCGGGCAAAATCTCTGTAAAGTTCGATTATATGTGAAGCTGTGAGAAACAATTTTTCCGTCTAATTGTCCGAGATACTACTTTTGGCTTCTGGGCATAATCTTCTTATTGATATTCTGGTACACTCTACATGGCGTAATTAGCCCGTGTCTTTAAATATTCTTTCGAACTATCGCACATTTACCTGTTGTCCGTTGTTAACATGTAGTATTAACACATTGAGCCATTCGCCGGGCAATATTAACGTGTCCAATTACTTCCTTCCCTCCATGCTGTCTCCTAGTTGTGAGGGAAGGAAAAAGGAGGGCACTGGGGTCCATCAATCAATACTTTGACACACTCCAAATACATCCAACAGAGATAATATTTATAGCACAAAGGCGTGCAAGAACAGGAATGCATCAAATTCATGCCAACTAACATAAACTGATGTGTGTCGTGCATGACCTGTGTAGCACACAATTCTCGGGGGGGGGGGGGGGGGTTAGTCGTGTAATTTGTTGTATCTGTTTCATATATAAACGAACATATCTAGTCATTTATTATGCACGCATTCACTGCAGTTAGTCTAATTAACCGTCTTACTTTTCGGGTAAAACATCTCACAATTGGCGAGGGTATACTTGTATGATGTGATTTTGAAATAATTCAGCCTTGTGAACTTAAATATGCAAACATTGGCAAAAATGTGTAAAATATGCTACACGACCCTGAAGGTCGTAAAATGTGCGGCTTATTATCTGGTTTAAATGGAGTGTTTTTACTGGAAATAAATATTTACGTATTAAGAAATAACTATGGATTCATACGTTATGTCGTGGAAGTTGTAGATATCCATAATAACAGAAGGCGCAACGTAATTTTCCACAGAATTGTACTATTTGGTGCAACGATTATCACGGTGATGATGTAGATGATCATGGTGAAACGACATTGTACCTAATAGGAAAAATTCTTTGGAAAAGTACGTATTTATTTCTGTTAATATCTTACAAAAATATGAATATCCAATATAAATTTACAGTTCCATGGAACTTCCGAAGCCCTGTCATCACTCCTACAGGTCCTAGTAAACATTAAACCTCCAGTGTGGGACTGACGTTGGTGTCATCAGTGATAGGAACAGCGATGAGGCGATGAACCAAAAAATACTTGATAAAATTCCAAATACTTTGGGGATAAATCGGAAAAAACGGTTTATTCCTCGGGAAAAAGGCGACATATTTGATCCCTAAAATGTGAGGCTTCTGGGGTTGTAGATTTTGTGTGAAAATGGATAAATCGAACATAAAATATTATCGCATAGTTGATATAAAAATGGCACCAAATAACCTGCATTTTGTAGGCATTTAAATAGCTGTAAACAGGCTTGCCCGTTCGTCCTACACTTCACACTTTCCCATTATGATTGCGGTTCGATGGATTACTCCAGAGTAAATAACATCTCACCCATTTAGAACGAGATGAATCATGTATCCCTATTCAATTCTTGTACCTTAATGAGTACTGAAGAGGTTATCTGAGCTGTCCTTATACTCAGTTAGGTTTCTGGATGGGGAAATGGGAGTTCAGGAAGAAGCTTGCATTTGGATATTATTGCATTATTTCAGCAATTGTTAATGAGGATTTTTTGTTTACTCCTAATCGTCAAAGGAAAAATCATGCACATACGACGTCTGTCTCAAAAGTACTATGGCTTATTTTTTCCCGGATAGACGGACGGACCTGCGGTGGTTTCTCTGGATGGGCTCGAGAGAGGGAAATAGCAGGAAAGACTGGAGGCTGGTGGCAATTGGCTTCCAGCCTTTGTGGAATGCAGATTGTTCATTTGCGAAACCTCTATAACGTGACCTCGTTACGCTCCGTCATGAGCCGGTTATTAGAACAGCGCTGCGCCATCAATTTTATCGTGAAATTGGGCAAAACCGGGAAAGAGACTCATGACATGCTCAAGACAGCTTATGGAGATAACGCCATAGGTATACAGGATGTTTTTGAGTGGCACAGGTTGTTATAGGAGGGGAGAGAAGATATTGAAGACGCTGAATGTTCAGGACGCCCTTCAACCGCAAAAAGTGACGAAAACCTTGCAAGAGAGAAGGCTTTGTTGGACAGGGATCGCAGATTAAGTGTTCGCATGATTTCTGATGAATTTCGGATCCCTAAAAAGCGTTACATAGACTAGTGACCGAAAGCAAAGATGACAAAGGTGTGTGCGAAGTCGATGCCGCGAGTGCTCTCGGACGATCAAAATGAAGTTCACACGCGGATATGTCAATAGCTTCTAGGCCATGCCTCCGCCACCCTACAACCCTAATGTTGCCCCACCAGACTTCTTTCTCTACCCCCGCCTCAAATCCGCGCGGAAGCTTTACAACAGGCCGTGACGAGGGACCTTAGCAGCATTCCGGTCGCCGCCTTCCAGAAGGCGTGGAAAACCCGCTGGCAGCAGAGTGTGTGGTCGCATAAGGGTGCTACTTCGAACAATTTCGATTTAAAAAGGTAAAACACACAATGACCGAGACGCCAAGCGTTCAAAAGTTTAAAATTGAAGCACAGATAAGTTTTAATTACTCCTGTACATGCCAGACAACACTTGCGGACACCTGCGGACTTGACCGACTGATGACGCGAAAAAAGCGAAATATTGAAATGTAGATTGTGATGGGAAATGAAATAATGACGAGAATTTGATCCATGAATGTCCACAGGAGAGTAGCCCTGTCAGCCCACCGAGAAGTTTTCGAAACATCCTGCGAGACTACGTGCGTCACGTACGGTGGCTTGGTTGAGAATAAAACTAATTCTATGGCCGCGCAATTCGGAGGTTTGTGGATGGATGACGACACTTTTGATGCCGTTCAAAGGCACGGCACATATGACGTGATCTCACATATGATTTCACTCTCGATATATATCACTAACACGGTTGACTTGAGCATTATGCTGCTCAATCCGAACGAATATCAAAGTTCTTGAACCATGGTATTCTGAAAATTCGCATAATTCGATGAAATATTGAGGACGCTCATGCTTAATCCTTCACACATCATAGCCAGGGACCGCAGAAGTAAAAGTAAGGATGCCATTAAGCGACCAGAACTTATCATTTCACCCTTGAAGTGTTATTTTACCGAAGGAGAAATTTCATTCACGAATTTTGGAATCCACACTTCATCTCCCTTGCCATCTCTTTCCTGTTCACCTCGCTTCATATTTGCATTTGTCCTCAAAATTAACCCTCCGATGATTAAGGTGGCCACCTTCACTCTTCCCCCCCCCCCTGACGACAACACTACCCTCCGCCATGAGTGCATGTATTCACTGTGTTATTTACTTCATTTGCGAATACGTGCACACTTTTGCCGATGTTTCATTGCAACGAAACAGTCGTCGCACTAAACAGAATCTTTTGTGAAACAGCTGAATAGACTGAGAAAATTTTATGCATGTTTCCCCGATGAAGCACAGTTTTTCCTTTTCAAAATCAAAAGAGGCACATTTTCAATGCTCTTACTCACATTTTGAGAATTTACTGGCACCAGATTCGGCTATAATTGTAAGAATGATGTGCTTGTAAAAGATGTGTTTGTTAACAAGTGTCCATAAATGATAGATTTTTAACGCTAGGGTATCGAACCCGGTAAGGGACGTGACCGTACGAACTGCAGCACCGATCACTTATTCTACCTAAGATTTTATCTCCGCAATCCCACACTTGGGCTCGCAAAACACCTTCATTTGAGCATTCCTCGGGCCTGACTCAGCCAGTGTGTCCTTCAATTCAAACGGCAAAGAAGGTAGATTGCTCGAAATATATTTCTTAAAGTTCAACCGATGTTTAATTAAAATTGGCAATTTTCCACAAAATAAATTTTTTTATTAATACGACCGGTTTCGATGTAACTACATCATCTTCTGGTAGTTACATCGAAACCGGTCGTACTAAAATATTTTATTTTGTGGAAAATTGCCAATTTTAATTAATCATGATATTCCACCATATCACGCCTGAAACGTGTCTTTTTATTTGAACCGATGTGATTCGTTGTGCTGAAAAGAAAAAAAGCTGTCGCGAACTGGTGCATTCTAAAAAAATAAAATTTTTGCACATGTGACTCACTATACCTTACTTCTGGAAGCACTTAACTCGCATGTGAGTATCTCACAATCAGGGCCGAAAGGCTAGACAACACTGTTCAATCCCACGAAGTTTAATTCTGGCTCGATAGAGAGGCCAGCTCTTATGCTTTAACCTGCGGGATGACGGGAAAAGTGCTTTAATGGAGGGGAGGGGGTACATCTGGTTTAATCACTACGTCAGGCAGCTAGCTGCATGAGAGTTTAACTTAGAAAGGTGCCCGCCTAAAGGAAAATGAAGGCCAAAAGGGTTTAAAGTGGATTACGGGATCTTGTGAGACCAGAGTTTCATGGAGGTTAATATTGTCACATTGACAAAGCGATAATCGACTTACACCTTGGGTCAAAGGTCGCCTAGGACGAAATTTGTCAACAGTTAAATTTATGGCACGACGGCTCAGACGAACTGCGGGCGTATCGTCGCCGAGTAAAACGCTGGGAATAGAAGAAATAGGCAACTATCTGCCTAGGGAGTGCCATGGTCACGTATGCGGAAATGTTGAACCCGTTAAATTCCGCACTCGCTCGAATTGGGAGGAACGGCAGCAGAGCCGAAGGCAGTCTGCGAGCATCCTCGTCGAGGTCAGTGAAGGAGCGTGAGCAATATGCTCTGGACTGAGTAGTCGCGTGGCTTGAGATTCCCCTGCAGTGAATGGGGAGTAGGTAGATTTTCCCGAGCAATAAGGTTTCGAAATAAGGGACCGAAGGTAACACCGATTTAGCCATGAAAAACCGATTTTTGCATACTTTTCGTCAATTTTCAGTTGCAGTTCATTATTCACCACAGACGGGCGGCCACTTCTGTCATTACCATGGACATTTGTGTTCACTCAAACGAACGACACACACACGGACGCACAACTCTTGCTACTCATCACATTTGGTTCGTACAGAGTACAAATTTCCCGATAAATGTCAACAGCTTTGAATTTTTTTTATCAGTAAAAACCTTATCACTGAACGAACTTCACATTTGGCGGGAATTTCAATTGAATTCTTCATTTTGACTCGCTGTTGTAAACAAATGATAAGCGGCGAGACCTTCCAACCACTGCAGTTCGAGGCGTACTGATCTACTGTGTGCATCAATACAGCGACCATTTGGTTCCCTCCACTAATTATCACACTACACAAAAACGAAGGTTACTTACTTTCTGGACAGCCCTTGTACAAATCAAAAAATTTCACAAAAATTACAAATTAAGATAAATATCAATACAATGCTATAGTGTCATGCGGTCAAATTCTGAGTCCTACTGAGCCTTTCTTGGCTCGGCCCAAGGTTGTCAGAGACTAAATTTGCCTTCTATAATAAATTTCTGCTTATATCTTGGTAAATTAGACAATTAAAAATATATGATATGTTAAACATTCATCAAGAACTATTTTTTCTCGTATTTCTCTTGAAGGGCGTAGTTGCTTCAGCTCATTTAGCGTTGAATGAAATAATTTAGTACGTGTGCTGTGATTGTTTTTATTAAAATTTCCGAGACAAGTTCAAGCATTTTATGTCCCGCTATCCAATGAAATTTACATCAGCATATTCCTTTTTGTATTTGAATTTAAAAATTGCCTACAATAATTACATAATTGGACAATTTTGAGTCCTGTAACATATTAAGTTTATGATAAAGCATGGAGGTGCTATAACTTGTGTCTTTTTATTTAATAATGACTTGCGTTACCCAAACCTTTTGATGCCCCATACTCTAGTAACGATTCAACTAAGGGCGTATAACATGATACTTTAGATACGAGGCTTTCCTTAGTTTGGAAAATATTTCTACAAGGTGATAATTAAACCTAAAGGTAGGTATAATCAATAGATATTCCAAAATTCTTGTGATTAGAGACTTTTTCCGTGGTATAACAGTAAGAATTTTGGTTATTTATTGGTGCAGAGCGAACGCACGTATGAGTATATAAGGTTATATTTACATGCGTACATCTTCGAAAGTAACTCCTGTTCGATATATATGCACAGTTTGAAGATTAATAAGAATCAACTCAGGCTTTCGGATATGTCGAGCTCAAAGTCTCCGAAAGAGCGAGCTGGAGCAACCCAAATCCGGATATTCGGAACCTGGTTTGCGCCTGTAAATTTGAATCACGTGCATTAACCGGAGCAGACTAGTTCGTATACGAATTCATGGGATCGGAATACAATGATAAAGAGTGCTATTTTGGTTTAAGATGGACATACGCGTAGGTACTCTACGTGAAATAGGACTCTTTATTGACCCATAGACTAATGTAAATATGAATTTCCATATTATAAAATAACACAGCCAAAACTTGAAAATTAATCATCTCATTTTTTGCTGCTATCTTCATATATTCTACCGATACCAACTCTTATCTCAATCTTTACTGCAGTCTATATCTGCGCTTCCATATGGTATAGATTTCATTAAACCCGAATTAACATATACAGGGTTCGTCCGGAAAATAAGTGTAATAAGCTCATTGTCTTTTTTGACAAACGGGGAGTCGTCCACTACGAATTTGTACCTAAACGACAAACTGTAAATGCTGCATTTTACGTCCAAGAGCTCGACAGGCTTCCAAAACGAGTCGCCCGCGTCCGGCCAGCGTTCAAAAACATCTGGCGGCTGCGTCACGGGAATGCGCCGTCTCACACCGCGCTTGTCGTGTCGGACTTCTTGGCCAAGCACGGCTTGGCAACGCTGGCGCACCCGCCCTACAGCCCGGACTTGGCACCACCGGACTTCTTTCTGTTCCCGAAGATGTAGAGGAGTTTGAAAGGAACGCGATACGGGACTTTGGACGCCGTCAAAGAGGCCGTGACGACGTGTCTTCGAGAGGTTCCCGATGATGCCTTTGCGGGAGGGTTCCAGGAATGGGAACGCCGCTGGAACAAGTGTATCGACTCACAAGGGTCCTATTTTGAGGAATATTAGCTTAATATATGTAAAAGTGTAATAAATTTTTTTTTCCTGAGCTCAGTACACTTATTTTCCGGACGAACCCTGTATACAAACAATCCATCGTTTTCACAGTTCATTTCCGAAGTGAACATTTTATTTGTGATCTCGAGAATTCGAATATTTTATCTAATTGAATGAGAATTCTAGTGAATCCCGATATTTTCCCGATTTCTCCGATTAAAGTTGAGTGACAACTTTTTAGCATTTAATTTTGATTCTTGTCTAAAGAACCAACCTTAATTTTCAAAAGTCTTCGTGCTTTGTTGGCTTTCTACGTCAAGGAAGAACGGAAACTGTCATGTTGAGTGTGCTACTAGCCTCCATTGCACATGCAGTGCATTCGATTGCACAGTTAAGTGATGCTCCATTACGTGAACATAAATAAAAATATAAATAGGAAGCTCAATATTTTCAGGGGTACCATTTAATCAGATAGGTGTCATAGAGTGAATTATAGAATTGGATACAGTTCGCTGCCAGAATGTTACGAAGTCGGAACATACGTTTACGCGTAGTCTGTCTGGACGGCAGAAGTCTCATAAGCAGGTCGTGGAAGTCCGACCAAACTGCGGAACACGCAGAATATTAAAATGTCACGATGCAAAGTTACCCCATACCCTTCTTCATATGTTTCTTGTGTCCTCGATGTTACAAGTAATAAACGTGTAGCAAAGAATGATGAGGAGCAATGCCTGCATACTACTCAATCGACCTTATCAAATTCAATATTACGAAGGAATTCCTGTTTTATTCAGTTTTGTTAGAGCCTTGAGACGCGGGTCAACGCTGCAAGCAGCGTTTAGAATTATAAGATGCATTCCCGCGTTCGTCCCGCCTCTAGGGATTCGTATTTGGTGCGCCCGCGCCAGTTTACCGCCGTATGTTGCCGTCCCGTGCGAATTTCCCTCCCGCGCCGATGTGTGAGGACCGTCAATTTGACAGCTCAAAACTAATCTTAAACACTCGTAAATATTATTAAAAAAATTCTGAAGCACTTCCCATTAAATTAATTTGAAACAAAAATAATCTTGTCACAAGGAAGGATATGAAAAACTATAAAGACTTAGACATTTGTTTTTGGCTTTGAGAAATAAGAAAGTCCTTGAGTAAGACTGTTTGATTAGCTCCTAAGAAGTATAATTATCATAAAATTTAGCATTTTAAAAATATCTTCACAAAATCGTCTATCGGCTTAAGGTAAATACAGTACTGAACTTGATTTACCTAATATTTTTTTATTGGGGGTAGCTTCAAATGAGGTGATTGACGGACCCAGGGACTACACACTTTGTACTTCTAAGGACTAACTAAAATGGCATGTCTGTAAACCCCGTACTACATATTACAGCAAATCATTCGTTAGATCTGCATATTTTCCAACTCCTTCAATTACAATCAAAATATCTATTCTTTTCCGCCCTCTACCTCACATTCTTAACATTTTCCCTTGATCTGTTGCTCTCAGCATCTCATTGTTTCTCAATATCCTGCGTTCACTTATCCTGACTGCCTCGAATTTCTCTCAACAGCCATCTCTATTCCTTTATCATGGCTAGAAATTCATTGTTGGTTTTAATTTCCATCCATGCTATTTTTCCATTCTTCTCCACATCCACATCTCGAAAGCCTCCAATTTCTGGTTAGCCTCATGCCTCATCGACCAAGTTTCCGAGGCACACAAAACTCTTCCATATTCAATTTTTCCCAAGTCTCTCCTTTTCATATTTAATTTAGGTGCCTGCCATCAGCTCCCACTACTTCGCAAATACTTCCTTATGCAAAGGAATTTTTCTTTTTGTGATCCTAAAACTTCCTTCAACCTTCCAAAATCTTCACAAAACATTTCCCAAATACTTTATAATCGGATTTCCCTCCTGTTACTGCTTTATTAAGAAAGTAATCGTGCCCAAAATATTTTCATCCGCACATTAGTCTCCTCCGAAAACTAGACCCGCTCTCAGATCCCTTTGATCCTTAATCTTTCCCAGCTTCCTTCAAATGTACAAATGTTGCATACAGGGTTCTTCCGGAAAATAAGTGTACTGGGCTCAAGAAAAAAAATTATTACACTTTTACATATCTTAAGCTAATATTCCTCAAAATAGGACCCTTGTGAGTCGATACACTTGTTCCAGCGGCGTTCCCATTCCTGGAACGCTCCCGCGAAGGCATCATCGGGTACCTCTCGAAGACACGTCGTCACGGCCTCTTTGACGGCGTCCAAAGTCCCGTATCGCGTTCCTTTCAAACTCCTCTACATCTTCGGGAACAGAAAGAAGTCCGGTGGTGCCAAGTCCGGGCTGTAGGGCGGGTGCGGCAGCGTTGCTACGCTGTGCTTGACCAAGAAGTCCGACACGACAAGCGCGGTGTGAGACGGCGCATTGCCGTGATGCAGCCGCCAGATGTTTTTGATCGCTGGCCGGACGCGGGCGACTCGTTTTCGAAGCCTGTCGTGCACTTGGACGTAAAATGCAGCATTTACAATTTGTCGTTCAGGTACAAATTCGTAGTGGACGGCTCCCCTTTTGTCAAAAAAGACAATGAGCATCATAAACTTATTTTCCGGACGAACCCTGTATGCCGTCAAAGTCGCAGCCAAAGTTTTACATAGCTCTGAACAAAATATCATCGGACAAAAAACCGGTAGAAAACCTCTTTCTTTCCGTGCAAATGTTTCATAACTGCTGTATTCAAAGGTAATGACAAAAAGAATAAACTTTAAAGTTAAATATAGTCTTAACCGGAAGAAGGAGATGATGAAATGCATTACTCCGCATACCAACTAAGTACTTATCAATTAAAGCAGTCATAAGGCAGAGATGATCCCGCAGCGTAAAGCCATCTCAGCTCAAACGCTAATATAACATCCACGAGGATGAGTGAGACCATACGGGAAATCCGATTGGAAATCATTTCGACACTTTCAATATTTGAGGTTTATAAACTGCGAAGGACGGGTAGGCTGATTCATGTTTGTATTTAAAATGCAACTTCCACGAACAAACTTCGGGCAAAAAGAGTCCACTCATGAATGACAAATGAAATATCCCCTGACATGTGTCAAAAGTTATCATCTGGATGAAGCGCTTTGAATTGCTCTGATAACGGAGATCGAGATTCCTGTGCTGTTGCTCCTCCTAATAAGCAATAAATACTTTAACATCATGAAAATAAACCTAAAGAGAATGAATAAATAAATAAAAGTAAATTACAAATACCGGTTGTTTATTCGTCCTATGTATACTTCGGCATCATCGCCATTTAGCAATTTCAAGAGTGGTTTGCTGCTAATCGAATCACTTGCTTTTCTTCCAATAGCTTTGTCATCTCTTCGTGATTCCTTAGATTTGTATCCCTTATTCTTGCTTCAGGTACTCGATCTTTTTTCTCCTCCTGTAGTTCTTCCTTTTATTCTTCCTCCTCTTAATCCGTTCAAGTGTAAATGACTAGCCAGATGTGCATACCCAATTTGTTTGTTTATTCTTCTTCGCATGATTTTTCAAGATTGTTTTCGCCTTCCTTCTCTGACTCTTCGCAAACGTTGGTGATTCACTCCGTCCATGAGATCTATTGTGAGGTCACTTCCTTTGCTTCGAGTCTCCCTTTTTTGCCTTCTATTATTACTCATTCCCAACACAAAGAGCGAGAGTCTCCGCCATGTTATTACGCTCACACGATCCAAATTTTTCCATCACTGGTGATCTTTATTTCTAGACAATTGAAGACAAAGCACACCCTTGTCGTACCGCTTCTTTTACTCCTGCTTTGTCAGTATCGTGGCCAAGCACAAGGTGGAATCGCTGCCATAGGCGGCCTTTAGTCCTGATGTGGCATCGTTGGACTTCTCTTTGTTCCCAAGAATAAAAAAGGAACTTAAAATGCAACCGTTTTGGAACGCTGGGTAACGTCAGAGAGGCCGTGGCGAGGTGCCCGAAAGAGGCGTTCAGCGTTCATTGTCGGCCCATACGGGCACACATACACCGTCCCGGTGAGCGAGAACCCACCCCAACCGGTCATTTAACATACAAGATAAAACCATGACATTCCAACAAACCTCACATCCGTGTGCGTGTTTTTTGTGAGAGACGAGAAACTCTAGATTTAGAGTAAACTATGCTACAACAGAGGTTCATGTGTTTTGCGAAACATGATGCCCCTTGCCGTCCCCTGTTTAAAAAATTGGATATACTGCCAGTACCATGCGTTTATATTTTTCATGAATTAGTACATACAAAAAGAAATCTATCTGAGTATGTGAAAAATTGTGATATCCATAAATATTCTACTAGGCAGAATGAGCAGCTGCACGTTTTATATGTACGTACAAAAAATGCAGGTGCTGGCCCAAATTTTATGGGCCTCCAACTTTACAATAAACTCCCAACTGAGATTAAGTCCCAAAAAAGTGTGGCTGCATTTAAGGTCAACCTACTCAGGTTCTTAAAATTAAAAATGTTTTATTCAATTGGCGAATTTATTGTTAATGCCTGATGTGTATCATGTATCCATGTATGTATTCTGTTACTTACTCTGACGTGTCTTATATCAAATACAGTTGTATTACAACTTGATCGCTGGGCAAATAAATTGTATTGTATTGTATTGTTTGTATTGTACAATGATGGGTGAAGCCGACAGGTAACGGCTCATTGAGAAACTAAGCTAGACTAGGAGGGGGGAAAATTATTACAAGGCATACAATTGGAAAGATTTTGCATGAATTTGGAATAATGTCCGTACAGGTGGACTAAAGCGGAATACAAATGCGAGGTGCAAACTAGCATGAGGAGAAGAATGAATAAAACTTAATAGTAACAGACATAGGAAAGACTCATAGGCGAGTTACGTCCTTAGGCAGTGTATATGTATGCTTTTAGTTGATATCGTAATCCCAGATGTCGGATAGCAGAACATTTCCAGTTTTGCCGAGTCGCGAACGAAATTACCGTTGACACCTTCCAGGAAACCTACCACGACTGGCAGAGGTGCTGGCATCGGTGGGTCGATGCACAAGGATGTCATTTTGAAGAATCATAGTAATTACACTTTGATCTTCAATAATGTTTTACCTGGATCATTCTACTTATAGTTGGGAAAGACCGAGTAAAGCCATCCCAATAATTTAAGCCAGCCACCTTCACTTTCATTTGATTTATTTAGCGCCAATACGACAAGAGGCAGGTTTCGCCCTTTTTTGTGGGTCTATAATCATGAAATAACAACAAGAGCAACCACAAGCATCCAAGCTCTAGGTGGGGGAAATTCTACCCCGCGCGGGAATGAAACCCACGACCTCTGGATTGCTATGCGTGGACGTTACCCTACTGTCCCTGAGGCAGACCATTCTTAGTTCTTCGGACATGTATGGAGACATAATCCTTAGAGAAACACGAATTAATGTGAACCTAGATTAGTGCTCTCTAAATTGAGAGATGTCTATCGACTGATGTATGGTAATTTTAAATAAGTGAGCAAAAAGAAATATCGAAGGACAGTTAGTGTGCAGATAAGATTACGACAAGAGTTAGTAGTTATGGTAACCTTCAATTACCATGTGATTGGCAGTTGTTCAGTTTCTTATTCCGTGCAATATAAACATTCACCCCAATCTATCCATTCCTTTTCTGCCTAGGATATTGGTCAGAATTAGAACGTCCTGGGCTCTCACCTGGTGAAAACTTGGGAATGCACCGAGAGACGATCGTTTATCACGACAGACATTTTTATCACCGTTTTCCTGCAAGCATAAACTAATTGATCACTGGTCAATTATTTCTTTCAATAGCGCGAAAAAATGCGTGAAAGTTGATTATACCAGTATCACCAGTCACTTCCGGTAGTATTACATTTATGTATGGTGTCCATAAATATGTATTCACCCCTGAAATCCGAGTCCTGGTCAATTTCCAGCATAACGCGTTCAAAAACGTTTTCCTGAAATCCACAAAGTGCCTCGTGAATTTTCCAAACACTCGACTAATTTTGGTCAATAAGAATGCAAATCATGCTTAGGTCAGCAGTCGCTTCCTCTCTCCAAACTACGTATATGATGTCATTTTCATTTTCACATTCCGATTTCCAAAATTTCCAAGCGAAATACACCCGGGTACTGTGTTTCTTAAATTTATATCATTTCACTGTCCATTAATTGATTGCAGAAGGCTCCATTACGAAACGCACTATAATAAACATTAATTAAGCTTCATGATCAGTTGAATAATTTTTGGCAACGATCATGGGGTGTTCGTTCGGCTGCATATTTTAACCTCCGATTCATTAAATTTCAACATTCACTTTCCGTTCGGATTTAATTTGTGGCGTTGGCAACGCTTTTGATTACGAATCCCTTAATGCACGCTTTGAATTTGTAACTGAATATAATGTGATTTCATTGATTCCAGTACATGAATATGGCTGAAATATCACTCCATGACTCATTGCTACTGTATTCATCACAATTAATGGTAGTTTTAGGTGAGGCGATCGACAGCTAAGGCCATTTGCACCATTAAGGATGAATGGGAATGGAGGGAATCTCGGTGTCGGCATTAGCCTACTCTATAACGAAAGGCGCCTAGGGATCCCATCCGACGGACGTCGAACTCACTCAAAATACTCTCTACAAAGCAGCGCAAGTAGGACTCGGGATACCACTGACAAATATGTTATCTCCAGGATTCGAACCTCGGTCATCTCGGTGGAAAGACAGTACGTTAGCAACCGCACCATCCCAATCCCCATCTCAATTTGTTCTAAAGGTTTTCTGACTAGAAAAAATCACACTATCAATCCATCATAGTTAACTAAACTGTACATAATGCTATGATATCCTAATAATGTGCTACACTGCCGTAAAAAATTAGGCGGTAAATTAAGGTAGAGGGTGGAAAAGGGTAAATTAAGATGAGGCGGAAAGTAGAGATGGGGACGGAGAAGGAAATAATTGATTAGGAATGATTTGGAACGCCTCCGGCAGACATGAATTATTATATAGTGGTAATTCGAGCTTATGATGGATACACGCATTACGCGTATTCGCCGAATTTTATAGAACCCTTTAAAAGCCATATACTGAAGCGGATAGAGAAAACCTCTGGTAGTGGGAAAGAGGAGATTCATGTATATTTTCATACATGAACGAAAATAATTTTTTAAAACTTTTTCCAAGCAATAAATCACGTTAAATTTTAAAATAACAGCCCTAATTTGGAGAATTAAACCCACCTAACGGTGTAATAATACGTATAAGGATATTTTATCCTCGGGGAACTAGTGTTCGAAAGTAGCGCGGGGAATTCAAGTAGTTATTATTGGTAATCTACCGGTCAAGGTAGTTTTTGGATGGTTACAGCCTATTCAGCGGCACAACGATATACAAGGGTGGTCTGAAACGTCTCCGACCTAACAAAGTTACCAGATATTTTTCCTGAAATTTTCTGAGTCGGAAACTTTTCAGACCACTCACATATTTGCTCGCCTCTCCTAACAATATACACGTACACTTTGACATCATACAATACAATAAGCCCCTCTTCAATTCCGCATACTTCATTCCTCTCTTTAATACGTTTAACATGTCTAGTCTATTCCTTTCCCTTCCTCACTTACCTAACGTCCTTCCTTCCACCACAGTCTTCAACATCTCATTTTCGATAAAAATTCTCTGAATCTATCAATCCTGCTCCCGGATTTCTCACACCCCAACATGCCTGGTATTTCCTCGTTTGTTTTCCTTTCTAACCCTTTCCCCACCCCCTACACCACACTCACATGTCAATAGACTCCAATCTACACTATTCGTCCTCCTTCAACGCCCATGTCTCCGCGCCGAACCAAAACATGCTCCATATGTAAGTTTTGAGGAGGCTTTTTTTGACGTCACTCAACTTCCATGCCATTATTTCCCTCCTTGTGAAAGCTTAATACGAAAGAAATGTATTATTGAGAGAAAGTGATACATAAATATATATATATATATATTTTTTTTAGGTAATCTACCGGTAAAGGTAGGTTTTTCGATGGACACAACTCTCATCTAAACATTTTGTTACTCCAAACAAAACCCAATCCAGCAACCTAATCTACATCAGGTCCCTCTTCATCTCTGTGTACTTCTTTCCTCCCTTCATCCCGTCCAACATCCCTATCCTGTTCCTACCCTTTCCCCGCTTGCCCCACATTCTTCCCTCTATTACCTTCTTCAACATTCCACTACCGCTCAATACGCCTTTCATCCATTTTTCCTGTCTCCATAGGATTTCTCTTAAAAAGCCCCTCTCCTCACCCACCATCCCTAGTTCTACCTCATTTGTTTTCCTTTCGGTCCATTTCGCCTTCTCCATCCTTCTCCACACCCACATTTCAAAAGCCTCCAATCTACGTCTATCATCCTGCTTCAGCGACTACGTTTCCGCGCCGTAAATAGCTACGCTCCATATCAGAGTATTTACGAGTCTTGTCTTAACCTCCCTACTCAACGTCCCCGTCATCAACTCCCTCCTCCTTGTGAAAGCCTCTTTGCCTAGCGCAAGTCTTATTGAATTTTATTAAAGGCAAAAATATTCCCCAAGGGGAATATGGACCCCATTCCCCCTCTCCCCTTGGTTCCATCCCCGACCACAAGTCCTGCTATCGTTATTTAATTCAACTTTAAAGTTCACTTTCATTTCGGAGTGAGCGTCGGAGTGCGAACGGCCCATTAGCCCTTCGACAGTCGAGTCTCCTTTCGCCTCGTATATCTATTTTTTCTCTCCTCGCAAACTCATTCGTCTTTGGGATTCCCTTCGACGAATTCACTTTCTCATCCACCTCCCACACTTTCTCTCCCTCCTTTCTCGCCCATAGGACGCGCCCCCTCTAATCGAGACCCCTTCTCCCTCTTCAGCCCTTGGGACTCCGGCGTCGTCGTTATGTTGTAAGGGCAGAGACAACTTATATTTGCGGCACAAGTGCTTTATTTACTCCCATCTGCCTTGTCCCCGTTTTCATTTGAGCAAACAACGAGACCGCTGGAAAAACTGGACGGTGGGATTGTTTTAAAACTTGGGTCGCACGGAACGTTCTCGAATGTGCGCGTCCCATGGGAGGTGACGGACGACGTAGAAAAGTGATCCCAAATCCAAAAAAAGTTGGCAAATGTTAAAATTTTGAAAATTTAATTCACTTGTCTCGAATATTCAAACAAATAAATAAACAAATACTCTGTAACAAGTACATGATTCATATTATAGGGTACTGTACGAGACCGTAAATTTGGCCCGTAAACGGGCATAAAACACAAATAGATTGCAAGAATTGCAAGTAAACTGTATTAAAAAATTTCTCACACAATTTTGGACATATTTGTTTCAATATACAGAAATTTTTCGTTAGTAAATTAGCTCGAAATATAAGACGCATTCGACCGTAAAGTCCAATCTTTCATACTTTAGATCAGATATAATTCAACTTTTTAATATCATAATATCATTATTTTAGAAAGGAATTCCAAATAAATTGGCAAAAACCTTTTGAACTCAGCTATTTTTTGCACAGGTTGGTAGGGAAGGTTATGTTGAATATGGCGTTGAAAAATATTGCCGAGAGATTGAAATTCATATTTGTTTGCAGTGGGACCGCACTGATGTTTGGCTTCATCGGTATGCACGCCAAAAAGACTTCAACTTGAACGCGAGAATACATTATACGTCGGGCTTAGTACTAAGGTACTTTAAAATCACCTACCAAACCGACTTTCGGGTCACTATGTTTTATATTTTTTTTATGATGACGACGGCCGGGCCGTCGAAACGTCAAGACGTACTGTGAGTGTCCTTCCTTTATGTTTCTGTGTGTAGAATATTTTGTATCCGTGTGTTTGTGCGTCGCCGGAGAGCGTCAATTTCAAAGATATATAAATATATATATATTATATATCTGATGACGACGACCGTGCCGTCGAAAAGTAAATATCTACTGTAAGTGTCCTTCTTTTATGTTTCTGTGTGTGTAATATTTATTATCTTAGTGTTTGCGTGTTTATATATTATTATTATTAGGTAATCTACCGGTTAAGGTAGGTTTTTGGATGGACACAACTATCAAATAAAGATTTTGTGACTCCCCACCTAGCAAACTAATCTATATCAAGTCCCTCTTCATCTCGGTGTACTTCTTTCCTCCCTTCATCCCGTCCAACATCCCTATCCTGTTCCTACCCTTACCTCGCTTGCCCAACATTCTCCCCTCTATTACCCTCTTCAACATTCCACTACCGCTCAATACGCCTTTCATCCATTTTTCCTGCCTTCATAGGATTTCTCTCAACAAACCCCTCTCCTCCCCCACCATTTCTAGCACTTCCTCATTTGTTTTCCTTTCTGTCCATTTCACCTACTCCATTCTTCTCCACACCCACATTTCAAAAGCCTCCAATCTACGTCTATCTTCCTGCTTCAGCGACCACGTTTCCGCGCCATACATAGCTACGCTCCATATCAGAGTTTTTACGAGTCTTGTCTTAACCTCCCTACTCAACGTCCCCGTCATCAACTCCCTCCTTGAGAAAGCCTCCTTGCCTAGCGCAATTCTTCTCCTTACGTCCCTACTACTTTGACCGTATTGGTCCAAAACACTTCCGAGATATGTAAACGTTTCTACCTGCTCTATTTTTTCCCCGCCTATTTTAATATTTAGCTTAGCCTTTTTCTTTCTGGAAAATCGCATAACCTTTGTTTTATTAATATTGATTCTCATCCCATATTTATCGCACTGAACCTCCAATTCACTCAGCAATGCTTGCAACCCCTTGGCTGACTGAGCAACTAATGCTTGGTCATCAGCAAACCTAACCGATTTTACGAATTCCCCTCCGACTTTCATTCCTACCTCCAGTTCTTCCCATGCCTCTTTAATCATTTCCTCTACATATACGCTAAACAGCACCGGTGACAATGGGCAACCCTGCCTTACACCTCTTCCTAACACTGCCCATCCGGACTCTCCGTTCCCCACTCGCACCTGAGAAGTCTGAGACATGTACAGGTTGCGGATCAGTCTCCTGTCCCTCCAATCCATTCCTATTTTCTGCAATACACGCATTAATTTTTCCCAATTCACTCTATCAAACGCTTTTTCGAAATCTACAAAACAGGCAAAAACGTCCTGATTGTATTCTATATTCCTCTCGACTAGTGATCTCATTACTGCAATGGCATCACGCGTACCTCTTCCTTTCCTGAACCCAAACTGATCATCCCCTAAGTAATCATTTGCCTTACTCTCTATCCTTTTGTTGATGATCCTGAGAATAACTTTAGCTGCGTGGGATATCAAACTTATTGTTCTGTAATCCTCACATGACGAAGCCTTTGCCTTTTTTGGAATAGGAACTTACACCAATCTCACAAAATCTTCCGGCCAGATTCCTTCCTCATGGATACTACGAATCAGTCCATATATAGTATGGCCTTCTTCCCACCTTTCCCTAACCATGTCAACATTTCTACAGGAATATTGTCCACCCCCACAGCCTTATTTGCTTTCATCTCCTTTAATGCCCTTTCTATTTCATCGTCGAGTATGCCTGGACCTAAGCTATCTTCTTCTACGTCATGTTCCTTTTCTGTGTTTATATATATATATATATATATATATATATATATATACATATAACTTAGGTGAGAGTCTCACGGATGTGAATAATAATGTATTTCAAGTTAGCACTGGCGAACAAAAACACAGAAACACACAAAGAAGAAAAGAAACTCACACGTTCTCGAATTTTCGGTGGTCAAGCCTCCTTTATCAAGAAAGTGAAGGAAGGAAAATTAATCTAAGGTTAAATTTTTAAAGATTTCAATTTCCTAATGAGGAAGCAGTTCACTTTTGTCCGTATCACTCAAAATAGTTATTACAATCTTAAACATGTACCGCTTTCCGAATAAATCGCCTACCTACTTTTTCCTAACTACTTTTTCCTTACTACGAGGGTCATCCGGAAAGTAGTACCCGTTCGTGAAATAAAGACACAAAAGTAAATATTAACAAACATAAAAAATTTTATTTGAAAGAGGATACTTTAAACTACTTCTCAACATAATCTCCAAGCAAATTAAGGCATTTGTCATAACGTGTGACAAGTTTCTGTATTCCTGCTGCATAGTCCTTCGCCGCCAGCTCATTGAGATACAGGGTCACTCCTTCTTTAAGTTCTTCATCGCTGTCAAATCTTTTTCCTGCCAAAAAGTCTTTAAGCTTTGTAAAGAGATGAAAATCTGAAGGGGCCAAGTCCGGGCTATACGGTGGATGGTCGAAAGTTTCCCATTTGAATTGCTGCAAAAGTTTTTGTGTTATCCCAGCTGCATGAGGCCTGGCATTGTCATGAACGAGAATGACACCAGTAGAAAATAGACCTCGCCGCCGATTTTGTATTGCCCGCCGTAATTTCTTTAATGTTTCACAATACGCATTGGCATTAATAGTGTCTCCACGGGCCATAAAATCAATAAGCAATACACCTCGTCGATCCCAGAAAATGGTTGCCATGAGTTTCCTGGTGGACAGAACTGTCTTGAATTTTTTTGGTTTGTTTGGTGAATGAGCATGATGCCACTCCATTGACTGTCGTTTACTCTCAGGTGATGCATAACAAACCCATGTTTCGTCACCAGTAATTATGCGAGTCAAGAAAGAGTCTCCTTCATCAGAATAACGTCCCAAAAACGTCAGTGCTGCAGCCATACGCTTGGTTTTGTGCTCATCTGTAAGCATGCGAGGGACCCATCTTGCACAAATTTTTGCATAATGCAGATGGTGTTTAACAATTTCATGAACAATTGTTCAAGAAACATTGGGAAAATGCTCACAGATGTCATCAATTGTGACGCGCCGATCGTTCCTCACGAATTCGTCAACTGAGCTCACCAGTTGGTCTGTAATGACAGACGGTCTCCCCGAACGCTCATCGTCGTGTGTGTTCCCCCTCCCCATGTTGAAGTTGCGACACCACCGCCGAACAGACGACTCGTCCATTACATTGTCTCCATACACCTCCTTTAATTGGCGATGAATATCACATGGGCGAACGTTTCGAACGCATTGAGGAATTTAATCACTGCCCTCACTTCACAACTGGCGGCGTTCTCAATTTTTTTAAACATTGTAAACAATCACAGAAACAACACAGGCAATGCTAGCGTCACGCAACTTGGCTCAGAGAAGGCAGACAAGCCACTGAAGCTATCTGACCTCGTCCAGCGGCTATTCGCGTCGTCAGCACTTCATGCGGCACGAACGGGTACTACTTTCCGGATGACCCTCGTACTTTTTGGAATCAGACCCGACCGCGCAAAGGGGGAAAAGATTTTTCTTTTTGCATTATAATTTGCCTAGTATGTTGTCTCTATCTCATTTCGCTTTGGTTAGTGTCCTTCTGTTATCTACAGTTCCTCTTGTGTGCATAGAAAAGCATATATAGTATGTAAGTATGTGGACGCCTGGTGTGAAATCACCCCCTGTCGATGGCTTAAAGGGTACAATGTGGGTGCATGGCAGATGAATGTAATATAATCTCCTGAAAAAATAACTGCAAAACGTTTTTCCATCGATAAAAAATTTGCCGAAGCAAAGAGCAAAAATGTATCGTTGAATAATAGAAATAATGTTGAATCACCCATGGTCGTCTGCTGGAAACCTCCTTTTCTGATTGCTGCGTTATCATTACTCTCTTTAAGGAGAATTAATAGCTAAAAATTGACCAATTATAATCTGTAATATTACATTTAAGGATTTTTTAGGCCATGCTACTAACATCTTACAAGTACAGTAGTGCTTCGTGCTGTCTGGATCCATCGAAAATCTTCCCCAAATTGATAGGCAACTACTTTTAATAGTAATACTTCTTTCACATTGCGTACAAGTAACATACCTCACATACAAGCCAATCGGTACATAATAGGAGTCAGAAAACAATCAACACATCCACGTAAATTCTCTAGAATGAAAATTAACTTTCGTGTTTACAAGGGAAATATTTTTATTTCTCTTTCGAAAACTCGTCACCGTCGAATGCTTATTTCTCACACATTTTCTCTCGAAAATCAATATTCCTTCCTTTTCCCAATTTTACTTCCTCAAATATCTTCCGTGAGAACGCTACTGCTTCTCAGGAATTTTGCAGTCATCCGCATCCGTTGTTCACTTACACATTAGCGTTATTCCGGCGACGAGAAGGTTTCCTTCTATAAGGTTTTACCCCTAACTCCCACACATGCAAGCTCGTAAACGCTCACCAACGCCAATCATTACGTTCCGGGAAATGTGACTGCAATGTTTGTAAAGTTCTGAGAGCTCCGGCTATCGAGAATAGACAAGCTTTTGAGAAAATTCGTATTTTAGTCCTCCGGAGTTTAGCCGACGACGTGGAATTGGCGGGACCGCTGCGTGACACAAGGCACGTGCCCAATGTTAGTGTGACCTTCCTGGAAAGTCGTCAGCCCCGTGACCATCACACTGTTTCTGTGTTACATTTTTCCTTTTTGTTTCGCGGAAAGAGAACTACTAGAAATTTTGCTTTGACTTTTACATTGATTAATATGGAACTCTGAAAGCCACTGCTATGGTGTGTGGCGGGGGGTGATTACACACCAGTCTGCGCTTGACCCAAAGCACCTTTCCCTCCTAGCGAATTCGGACAACGTTATTCTGATCGCTTGTCGTTCGTGGGCAAAATGACATCTTAAATCCATCTGTTCTACACTTCAGCTATCTAATTTTGTTAACATGATATCTCCGATAGTATTACGATGGGGCTAATAATACATTTTCAACATCACAACTAAAGAGGCCTCCTCCCAATCAATGCAATAGATTTAGTATGTAATTTAACCTTCGCTGTGTTCCAACCTACCTTCCTGATTTCCAACCTAGCTCATCTAAACATTTTCATAGCCACTCAGTTTATCATAGCAACGCTTTACAAATTTAGCATCTCTGCACTGCACGCGATCGGCAACAAATCCAATTTCATGAGGATCACTTATACTGGCACCAATTCTAAGTGAGGCCTAACCAGCGAAGCTTTGTACCACGCAAATATACGAGTACAACCCATGAGAAGAATAATTACATTAAGTGCGTCCCACTTTTCTGAAAATGATATACCGTTGCGAATGAAATGTCCGTGATAAACCGAATTCAAAACATACAGATGGTTACATCACAGCTTGAAGAATATGAAAGGAAGAAGAAGAGTATTAGACGAGTATTCGGGATATGTGATGAGAATTTTTTCGTTGTCATTCGAAATCTTTCGCTGGTTAGGCCTCATTTAGAATATGCTGCTAGTATACGAGAATATGCTAAGTTTAATCGTATGTGATCCTCATGAAGCTGGATTGATTGCCATGATTGGATTGTCCAATCCAATGTCCCTAGACGGAAATCTCAAGAATAGCGTAGCCTGAAGCCAACCGAATAACGCCATCTCTAGGGTCATGGTTTTGGGACTCCTAAGGAGAGAAAGTAGACACTCCGTTTCGAGGTCTCCACATGTCAAGGGCATTAACGCAAAACATAAGTTTTTCAGGGAAACTTTCTTCTTGCCACATTTCGTCACAATAGAATATAAGCCTAAAAGCAAAATCCACAAGGCTCTTATAATCTGGTATGGAGTCCTCGATATTATTAGTCCGCGCCAAAGACTTCCTCGAGGGAAAGCTTTACGCTTTTGACGATTGTTTCCTTTTCCTAGTCTGCGGAAATATCGAAGTGCTGTCACGTTTAAATATCTTATAATGCTTGGCTCTGTTAACGTTGATATCATGGGATAGCAAAACCCGTGGTGTATTCATTTTAAAAAGAAAGGAAAGTGACGAACCATCGGGAAGGCTCTCGTAGTATTCTGTAAAACATGAATCAATCACCCGCGCAAAAGCTGTCGAGTTTGATAGTCAGAAAGCTACAAGACAAAAACTAGAGATGGGAGTGAGGTTAACTTAAGTTGGAACTGGTGAAAAGGGAAAAATACAACTATATAACAAACGCAAGTGTGAGCGAAGCTTGGGAGAGTTTGAAAGGAAGGATTGACGAGTTTTAGTGCAATGTGGAAAACATCGGTCGGAAGAAGGAAGAGTGATTGTTGCCTAGCGGAATGAAGAAATGATATACTGATGCTGAAGAAGCTTGAAGGATAGTGTTTGGTGTCTATAGTGAGAAAAAATAATACAAAACGGCTGTGAAATAAATTAAGGAAACAAGTACACAATGATTTTGAAGGAAATGAGAACCTTTTCAGGAAATGGGTTGGTGGGAAAAATCAATGAGAAGGCAAGATAATGAAACCAACTAAGATTAAGAGTGGTGCTACTGTCTGGGATGAATGACGAGTTAGGTAATGTTTGAAGAATGTTTTCATATTTTTTGAGCAAGGTGAGGTGCATGAATGTGAGCCAAATTCATGCATTGCTCGAAGGGAAGTTGGTGCAATGGGAAATGAAGTTGCAGCAGCAGTGAGAACCCTGATAATGGAAAAGTCTCAAATGTCGATGATTTATTGAGCGAAAAATTGAAGTATACTCGTCACCTTTCCTCTTTAATCGTTTAACATATGCTTTCAAACTTTTGCTGGGCCAGACAATTTTATGAAATCCAATAAAAGTGCTTTCGCATGAAGGAAAGGGTAGTAAGACGGAATGTTGGAATACTGAAATGTGCTTATCGCTTATCTGTGCCAATTGTTTAACTTATGCTTGCACAATTTAGTTGCAACAGACGACTGCAGGAATGCGAGGATTATGCTCTTGCACGAAGGGAATGTGGAACGAAAGAATTAAGGAGCAATACATCTTTTGAGAGGACCGGAGATAGTGATCGGTGAAATGTTTATTGAAAGAGAATGGAAGAAGACTTCGAAAAACATTTTGGAAGTGCAATGTGGTGTTATGCCTGGTGGAGGTTAGACGAGTCAACTGTGTGCACTTCCGCAAATACTGGAGGCATGTATGGACGTGCGAGAGAAAGTTTATCATGAGCTTTTCGATTAAGAGAAAGCATATGTCAGGATGCATCAAGACAATTTGTGGGACATTTTGAGTATACGACATGTGAAGTGAACGAGCAGTCATTGAAAGACATAAAGGCGATGCATAAATGTAGTTAGGCAGGCGTGAGAGTGGATAGGGCTTTGATTGACTGGTTTGAAATGAGGTAAACTACAGAATGTGTTTGGATGAATGTGTGAGGGAAGGATGCAGTGATAGTAATTATATCGAATCACAAAACAGATACGTAAGAGAAGAATGCATGACGTGACAGAGGAAGGGGTAATCAGACAAAATCATGGGTGAATATCATTGAGATGACTATGAAGATATGTAATAATACATATCTCAGGGACAGAACAGCATGAATGAAGCAAATCAGTGAAAGATGCATTTTCGACTTCTCCGAAAAAGATCGCCTTGAAGGTTATCTAATGTGCATATATTACAGATGTGGTCATCCAAAACGTCTGACCGAGCTTTTCTTTTTGCTCTATGCTGTAGCCTTCATTACGTTCTGAACTTCTTGCATATAGAATTCACAAAATCTGACAACTTTTAAGTAATGATTACAAGAATTACTTTTATATCAACCAAAGTCTGAAATTAATTATAGAATTATTGGATACTGTGAAATGATTAGTATTAAAGGATTATTGTGGTGTGGAATTGCACTTGTGCGTAGTGTAACGAGAATCCTTGCTTTTATGTGTGTGTTTATTTATGTACGTATATATTTTTGCATTTATATCCATGTGCATGAGGGTATATTTTATTGGTATTCTACCGGTTAAGGTAGGTTTGGATGGGCATAGACTATAAAACAGTACAACGACATATGTCTAATAAAAATATAATTTTCTAATAAAATAATAATAATAATTTCTAATAAAATATACCCTGAAATCCGACGCTACAATAGTTCACAGACACCATCACTATCAGATATTGGAGCCCATTACACTGGAACCCCGAGATTATCGCCCCTCTTTTCGTTCCTCGAACTTTCTTCCTCCCTTCATTCCGTGCAATATTCCTATCCTATTTCTGCCCCTTCCTCTGCATCGCTTACATTCTCCCCTCTATCACAGTCTTCAACATCCCATCCTCGATCAAAACCCTGCATCCACAGCGAAATTTCCTATGACAACAAAAGATAAAATTAGCTCTTGCATTTATCCAGGCAATTAAAAATCATAATGATTGTATTCTACCGATTAAAGGTAGGCTTTCAACAGCACCTGAAAAACTAGCACTTACTCCCAGTCTAAACGCTTATTTACCCGACACGCTTATTTCCTCCTTCAGTCTCAATACTCTATTTATGCCGCCCGAAATCCTATCTCTCTTTATTCATCTTCGTCATTTTCCCAAAATTCTCCCTTCTTTCACGACCTTCAACATATCATTACCTTTCAATAACTTCTTAATCCACTTATTCTGTTTCCTTCGAGTTTCGTCTAGAAATTTATCTCCTCTTCCCATATAAGAGCTAATGGATGATCTTCCACTATTAGCTAAATTATTATCTCGATTGTTTTCCAAATCCCCCACTCGAAATTCTCCCAACTACGAGCTCATCCTTTGTCTCATAGATCAGAGGCGCGATCTCGAATCCTCAAAACCGGTGCCTGTTGAGGCGGAAATGCTGTCACTGGCCCCATGATAATCACGATACGTGTAGTTATTAGGAGAGGTGAATGAGAGTTAAGTCATGTTCGCTTTTAGGGATAAAGAGGTTAATTCCATGGGGTAAGATGTTCAGGGAATGTGGGAAAAATTGTGGAGTTAAATCAGGCTTCGGCAATGGCATTCTCTTTCAACGATAGACATCAACGGGTCACACAATTAAACGTTCCATTACAGTGGACGACAAACTTCACAAAATATCCCAAGTAGGGATAGGAAACCCCTGAAAAAAAATGTTATAACCGCAAGAATTCGCATTCTGGCCCTCGGAATAGGAAGGGTGTACACTAACCACCGCACCAACGCACGGCCCATCAAATGTCGCACTCGGGAACCAAAGAAAATGCAATGCTTTGGCGCTGTCCGCACCCTGGCACGATCACTGCAGCTGGGTCGAACGGTTTGTGGTCGCAAACTATGCTAAAGATGAAAATCGTGTAATGGGTAGCGACAACGTTCCGTGGACCATTTATAGTTGGTCTTTGATCCAAATGGATACCATAACACTGAATTCCGAAGCACCCTTCACCAAAATAAATTCTAAACGTTCGCAACCAATTTACTTCCCTTCCTCCTGTTCAACATGCAGTCTCTTTTCCTTCTTCTGCGTCGCTTACATTCTCCCTCCCCCCCTCTATCGCAGTCTTCAACATTCCATCGTCATTCAATATATATGTACATCACTACACTACACTGGTCATATCTAATTCGAATTCCCCCAAAAATTTTATTTTTTTCCATTCTTCTACCTCATAACCACACTGCACAATTCGCCAATCTATTCCTGTCAATATTCCTTAACGACGAAGTTTTCACGAAGGGAAAAAAACAAACTTAGATATAAACGTTTTGATTCACTTCTTTGACATAAGGCATAGCTTTAACGTAAAAAAACAGCGATCACGACCCATTTTACGTAATCATATGACGCCACGCCGTATATTAAGCACTACATTCTTTACACACCTTTACTTAGCCGTCCTGTTATTGATTTCTACTTGAGAATTTTCATTTCGTCGAAGGAATTCTTCACCTGACACCCTTAGAATTGAAGGGCGGAAGTCACACTCTTTCGAAAGAGAGGCAACCATTCATTCTCTTTATTCTCTTTACGTGTTATAGTTTTATATTAATCTGTTTGATTGACGGGTCAATGGCATAGGAGGGATCCTTGTAAACCCTGACTGAGTGAGTGTGTGAAATTCACAAAGGTCTAACACACCCGAGTGACTGAGTGGCTGTGTATTCACGTAAGTCGTTTCTGTTTCATTAGATTCTTTTATTTGTGTGATTGACGGGTCACTGACACAGGAGAGATCCTTGTAAAACCTGACTGTGTGTATGAATGCGATTCACGAGAGTGACAGTTATTTCGTAACTCACCCTAGTGATCGAGTGGTTGTAAGTTTGTTTTATTATTTATTTTGGCTTTTGTGTGTTTTTCCCCTTTTCTTTCTTTTCACTTAGTGCCAATCAAGTTTACGGTCTAGGCATTTTTTTTGTTTACATTCATTCTCTGTTCAACTGTCAACAACAATCGTTCGATAGGGAGCGATCGTGCCATTTTTATTCACACAATTTATTCTGCGAAACTGAATTTAATGTTATATGCTATTAGTTTTCTGTGTTTTGTGTATATGGTCTAAGTTTCATCCATTTTATAAATTTGCCTCATAGGTAATTCCTGCAAATTAAAAAAGAATTCAGTTTGCCTACGCCTGCTCTGATGTGATTAAAAACGATTTCCACGATAGTATTTCCTCACATATGGGAACTTGAAAAAGTAACATGGGGATAGGGAGGATGAAGAACGCACTTCACACTGATTCCTGCGAAATAACCGCGATTCCGCATTGGGGTTCGCGGACTCAACCAGCCAAAAAACAAAAACGCCTTTTTTGTGGTTTTTCTGGTACCACCGTCTGTGGCACCCGATGAAATTTTCACTTCTCTCTTCGTCTTGGTTTTATCCAACGATCTTCTCTCACAACAGCATCAGCTGTGATAACATTCAATTCCGTAAGAGCAGTATTAGGGTGACTTGGATTCTCACTCTCCTCGGGCGTTGATTTCTTCCCCTCTCTTGACATTAAAAAACCTTTCACAGCTGTGCTAAAGGAAAGAAAAGGCTCTCCATAAGCATTATGGTCGGAGTACTCTTGAACGTAATTTAGCTCATGTACAACAACTTTCGCGCAAATATAAGCAATGCATCAGGCAATAATTGTTGCGATCGATTCTAGTAAATTAATATTTTCCGGCTCTTGGGCTCTATTTTGTTACGTTTGCGTATCGCACTAGGGAATAACGCGTAATTGAATCCGTCTGTAATGGTGTCTCAATATAATTTGGTGCCATAACACTACCTTCTGTTACATCTCACATAATACTGTGTTCGGTTGCATTTCAAACTACGTTTTATAGGCACTATAGCAACAGTTTTTCATAGCAATCAATGACAGAATCCGAGCGGGATCAGTAGTGAACCCGAGGATGAGGAATCTTGCCGAAACAAACAAACATTCTTCGCTTCCGCAAAAAAATATCCCTGACCTGCTATGCGAACACCGAATACGGTCACGCCTTGCTGCGAATTTGTTTCACGTTGATGATTTTCAGACGGGAGCCTTCCTAATCGTCACATCGAAGGTAGACATCTATCGTGCTTCCTGCGAGTGAATATAAATCTAAGGTGCGTGTTGTTTCGTGGCTGAGAGGCATCCTCCAAAACTACTGATTGACTGGAATAAGGAAAGAGCAAAGGAACACACACACATACCACCTCTATCAGATATTGCAGGCCATTACACTGGAACCCAGAGAGTATCGCAATGGCGCGATCAAATCCGTGCATTCGGATGGGGAAAAGGAGAGGAGAAATTTCGGCTCGCCGCCTCTACCGCGCGCCTTTTCTACGAATATGACCCCGAGCAAATGCTTGCTTTCCAGGCCGCAAGTAATTAGCCTTTCGATTTATTTCCGTGCCCAAACTGAGGAGAGAAAACGGATGATGGTGTGGGGTGGCCCAAGAGAGGAAGAACCACTGGTGTTTTTGGGACGATGGGAGAGATCGTGCTCACCCATTGGGCAACGCAGGCATTGTGGTAATTCATATGTTACAGGTTTCGTTCCAGTATTGCCATGAAAACGACTTTGGTGAAACCATTTGCTTAAGCATTAACATTCGAACGGACAAAGCAATAAAAACATTTATTGCCGGAGAGAACTGTTAAGTAAGCGATATTAAATTGAGTGTATATTTCATGATCGACTAAAAAAATTAATGATTTACTATCTAAAAATTAAGTTAATGGTTTAAATGTTAAAATTACCCTAAAAATCCATTAATGAAAAAGTTAAACCAGATTCCAAAGGGCATGATATTACATTTATTGCTACATGTAGTGCATTTTATGTACAGGGCCATCGTTGTAATCCGATGAAATATAAAATTGATGGCTTCCGCAAAAATTCCGACTAGGGCCACAAATGACTCAATGCGGAAATTGTTATGGAGTCGAAGTACAAATAAAGGCTATATCCACGAAAAAATGTAAAATATTTACAAAAAAATAGTTTTAATAACAAAAGCATCTCATCAATTTTCCTGACAACTTTGACGGTCGTAAGAATAAATAGTTATTACTCCAGAGTTTCAATAATGATAGTTGGGAAGCGTCTGTAGATGCGATGGAACATTATGGACCAAATTTAGTCCTAAGAATACGTACATGATGGCTTTAAATTGAGAAGTCGCATAAACTCGCTGTGACTTGTATTCTCGGACGTGTTCGGCCACCAGAATGACGTTAACATTGATAGGAATCGGGGCCCCAAAGATTATATTTCAGAATATTTTAGACCCTACCGTTCCGCTTCTTCGCTTGACATTTCGTTTTTCCGAAAACCATAGGGATTCGCTTTAACGAGAATGTCCCCAGGTTTCGTAACCTCTTTCATTTCTCCTTAATATTAAAAAAAAAACTGACAAAAGAATAATGAACTATAGTAATGGGAAGAGTTGACCCCAGCCGTACTCTTATAAATGGGCAATGGATAGGAAGGGGAGTTAGGAAAGATATAACTTAGCAGAATAAATATGTTAAAAGATACTAAAACTAAATTAATTAAATAGATAATTTATTCTGCTAACTTATATCTTTCCTAACTTCCCTTTCTATCCAATGCCCATTTATAAGAGTACGGCTGGGGTCAACTCTTCCCATTATTCCATACGGCCGTAGCTACCGTTCGCCTCATACAATGAACTATAGAACAAAAAGATTCGTGGCGCTTGGCCTAAACCAAATGGGTTTAAGGCAAACAACAAGATAAAAATATTTTACGCAAGGAAGTGTAGAATGCAGTAAGAGGAGAGGTCGTTAAATACCAACAAAGGGGCGCAATAAGTAATTAGGAGATACAGAGACTCAGTAGGAAGTTCAATATCATGGGGGGCAGGAAATTAGGTTTACAGGAGGAGGAAGAGCAAGATAGTGTGCAATTCTGATGTTACGAGGGGAAGAGTGTGGAAACTCATCAATAGGGAACTGGAGAAGGCAATAGTACTTTATAAAGTTGTCTGTTTCGGTTATATGCGTATCACAAGTCTTGGAGGATGACAATTTTCTTCGAGAAACGTCCAAAACCTCTCTCTTCACCGCAGACTACCTGTAATAGCCAAATAGCCCATAAAACATATGCCATACATATTACGCGATGGAGGGTGACGTAGTTGTGTGATACTCTGCGGAATGCCAAAATTTCCTGAGCAACTAGATATGACACAGTGAAATAAGTTGGTCACCCAACCTCTTATGTGAGTTCACTCACTTCGTGATTCTGATTCCCGTGAGCTATCTGCCAAATCGAATTTTGTTTGGTTCTGCTAACGCTGACTCTGGATACTCGTACCTACCTGTAGACAGTGCGATGGATCGTATTTCATTGATTTCCATTTTGAGGGACCGATTACTGACCTCATAAACCAATTAAACAAGTGCGACAACCTGCTTGTAAGATGGGCTTCTTCTAAACTGGGACCCAGGGAGCCTTGTAACCATAGCGCATGACGCACTTGCAACGGCAAGATCTATACGTTTTCTTACACAATGAACGAAAAGCCAGTTCTAGGTATCATTTTCGCGCCATATTCTCGTGAAAGACACCAAGAAGAAAGACCGCCGTTGCCAAATTTTACACCTTATGACATCTGGCTTCACGAGCAGGATCAGTATTTTCACCGGAAATGTGACAACAACGGACGCCAATTAACCCGAAACATGTAGATGGAAAAGTTTCCTAATATACCCGGAGGGTATAATCTACACTGCCGGTCAAGGGGTACTTGAACTTCTTAATCCCATCTCCACCATCGAGAAGGATTTAATTTCGTATTCCCACCCCAAATTAGTCAGTAATACAAACAAGCAATTGTGCGCTATAACTACTCAATACGTACACGTAATAGTTGGATGTAAATGGTTTACAAAGTTATAATAATTTACAAACACAGCCTTCTCATGAATTTTGTAAAGAAAAATTTAAATTTAAGGTCTGAGAAGAGCTTCTATTGATAATTAAGGAGTTTGGATTGTGATTGATGTGTCAACTTAGCTCATACGCCAATGAAGAGTGATGCAAGCAAGGAGAAGGAGATATAATGCGAGCAACAGTCAATCAGGAGTGACGAGGGCCCAAACAGATGATATGGAGTATACATGGAGAAATAATTCAATAATGGGAAACGAAAGTGAAGAGGAATTTAGATACCGTATTACATGAATAAAAATGGATGAAGGGACTCTGATATGGAGCGTAGCTATGTACAGCGCGGAAACGTGGTCACTGAAGCAGGAGGATAGACGTAGATTGGAGGCTTTTGAAATGTGGGTGTGGAGAAGAATGGAGAAGGTGAAATGGACCGAAAGGAAAACAAATGAGGAAGTACTGGAGATGGTGGGTGAGGAGAGGGGTTTGTTGAGAGAAATCCTATGGAGGCAGGAAAAATGGATGAAAGGCGTATTGAGCGGTAGTGGGTTGTTGAAGAAGGTAATAGAGGGGAGAATGATAGGCAAACGAGGAAAGGGCAGGAACAGGATAGGGATGTTGGATGAGATGAAGGGAGGATGAAAGTACACAGAGAATAAGAGGGGCCCAATGTAGAGTATGTTGCTGAATTGTATTTTGTTAGGTGTCACAAAATATTTATTTGGTAGTTGTGTCCATTAATAAACCTACCGTAACCGGTAGATTACCTTAAAAAATTACATGAATGTTTTGTCAAAAGATAGGAAATGCAAACACAGGATATTTAAATTTTGACACTTTCAGTTTTATTTGTTGCACTTTTAGTTTTCTTTCAGGAGAGGAAGGGTGGCAAAGTGCCCTTGGGGGGGAAATTTAGGAATGGAGACAAGTGCAATCGGTCGCACGAGATACGAGCATTTCTGCATATTTATTTATGTCCACAGCTGGGAATCGGGAATCCATTTCCTTTCCCAGCCGATCCACTTGAAATTGACAGCGAAAGCGAGCGCTATTTCTCACGTTTTCGCTTTCTTTCGGCGCGATTCACGAGGAGGTGAAAGTGATTTTTCAGAAAATTTCGGAACGGGGCAAAACGAAAGGTTCTCGGCGGCCATAGATCACGGTCGATGGGCTGTCGAGATAGTCGACCGGAGGGGAGGCGGCGATAAGGGCGGAGGGAAAAGTTTATATCGGAATTGTCCCACGACGCTTCCTTCACTACTCCTCATCCCCGGTCTCCCGCGGAGCAATAATATTGAAAGGAGTATTACAAAATCGAGTCTGCTTGGATGATGCCTTCCCGATAGCATGACCTTATCCCCCGACAGGTCACGACTAACTCGGGAACTGGGCGTCTCAGTTGCCTCGCCGTTCGATTGGATGGGATCGATGAGAGCAGCACTGCCCAATTCGACGTTCGGCGACTATTTCTCGCAGCGCCCCCTGTAAAGCTGTTGTCGCAATCAGATATTCAAAACAAAATTGGTGCAAAAGATCATTTACGTGTTTAATTTTTCATTCACACAAAAACCGTAAACCTGTATCCACGTGGAGCCTTGATTCACATAATTTAGCATAACGTGAATAGAAGTTTTATCGTATTACCGAAATGTAGCTGGATATGCCGTAATACGACGCGGCAAAATTACCCGAAAATGTAATTTTATAAGTTAACATGAATAAATTGAATTTATTAATAAATGCCTTAAATGTTTCTCGAAACTTATTAATTTACATATGTCTTGACATTTTTATGAAGATGTTTATGTCCACCGACGTAGAAAATATAATCTGGAAATTTTTTAGCGTCCCTATGAAATGCTTACAAGGTTAAGCCGGTCCTATCTCTCCTGATATTCAAATGGAAAGTAGTGGCGTAGAGATGCAATGTCCTAGGGAGGGGATCAGATAAGAGCAATACTAATTATTTCTTTATTGCACCAAGGTACAACCTAATTATGGGTATTATGTTAAACTTGATATTGTAACAAGAGAGATTAAGGAAATAAAGAAGTTTTAACGGTTGAAAATCGCCTCTAGGAAAAAATACCTACATTCCGCCTTCATTTCCATACTTTTTCAACACAAATACCTTCCTGTTTATTACGTGTATTTAATCTTACAGCCCTTCAAGAGCATGGTCACTGCAGGAAACCCTTATTACATATATGTCTCTTCGTGTAATATCATCAAAGGCCCATAATTATTTGCTGTGATCTACGTGTATTCTCCAGATCCAGGTGGTCCGTAAGTCCTTTTGAATCCTGATAATCTGCCCTGAATTTTCATCATGTGTCCCTGGGGTCTAAATATCAAAGTTGGCATAACATTTACGCAATAGCCGGGACTCGAGTCCAAGCGTTTGGGCAAACGTTATACACTGGAGTAACCCGGCCGACAACCGACCGATATGGTGTACTGATTATGGTTATCACAGATGGACATACAAATGTGTATAATAGAGAGATAAGTAAACGTAAATATTTTTAAAAGACAGCGAAAACGTCGGAGTACTGTGCACTGGCAATCGTATTGAAGATAACAACCAATTAGCCAATTAAAGCCAGAGTAATTTTGTTAACTGAAATTCGTGACATATGACGTCAATTACATGATATAGCATTTCTAATCCGAAAGTGTATGTCGACAAACGGCTAATAGGAAAAGGACAATGACACCATGGATTAAAGACGAAATAATTAAGAAGAGAGACGATAGGAGGAAACGGAAGAATGTGAACACAGAATTAGGTAGAATAAAGCACAATGAGATAAATAATTAACTAAGCCGGGAAACTTGTAAGGCGAAAGAAGGGTGATGGAAGACGCAATTCGAGGATATGGAAATTTTACGATGGATGTTGTTAAAGAGCTGTATAGAAAGGTAAAAATGCTGTCAAGAAGTGAGGAAAAATCCGTGTGAGCGATCAAATATGATAAGTCAGGAATATTATTAACTGAATCAAGGAAGATTCGTGAGATGGAAGGAATATAAAGAGGAACTGTATGGTAAAGCGATTAGGCCAGTAATCTTCGACATTCTTGCTTTCAAGCTTCATCTTCCATCCCTCGACTCTCTGTGGGGCGGATGCCTCACGCCGTCCGTTGCTGACAGCGGTGTGTCACATTGCCTACTTGTGACTTTGGGTCGGAGACTAATTAATCCAACTTCGTGAGGATACTATATCCGCGCAGTATATTCTAACTTAACCAGCGAAAGATAACATTTCTCTTTGACTTTTTCATCACATTTATCCAGTAATATTCTAATAAATCCTAGTTTTTTGTTAGCTGGTACACATATTCGCAGTATATGTTTCACTCAGAAGAGGTCGTGAGTGAGGGTAAGGCCTAAATATTTAATCGAGTCGACACATTCCCTTTCGATTTTCCCGATTCAGTAGGCGTTCGGGAGGGAATTGCTCTTTTCCCAAAAAATTCATCACTACGCACTTTTTTAAGTTTATAATTGCCAAGTTATAGCCAAGTCACCAGCGTTGTATAGCATTTAGGACATCTGATAAAGCTGATATGCCTTCGGGGTTACGGATATCACGGTGAACCGCTGCATCGTCGGCAAATAAACGTATCTTACTAGTGACTACGGAGTCAATGTCGTTAACGTTAAGTAGGAATAAAAGAGGTCCGATAACACTTCCCTGGGGAACACCTGAAGTAACTTCTACTGCATTTGAGCTAACTCCATCTATCACTACTCTTTGTACCTAACCATTCAAAAAGCCTTTAATCCAACCCAGTATATTTTTACCTAAGCCATATGCTTCTAGCTTTGTGAGTGGTTTACTGTGAGGTAATTTGTCGAAGGTTTTCTTGAAATCTAGGAAAACCACGTCCACTGGTACATTGCTCTCTCCTGAAAGGATGGAAAAGGTAAAATGGAAAAAAAGATGAAGTGCTATGCATGTAATTGTAATTGTAATTGTGCAGGGGAGGGGATTGTTGGAAGAAGTACAAAGGAGGCAGGGAAGATTGTTGCAGTGAATTTCTATTGGTAGTGGGGTGTTGAAGACTGTGATAGAGGGGAGAATGTTGGGCAAGCGAGCAAGGAGCAGGATAAGGAGAGGGATGTTAGACGGAATAAAGGGAGGAAGGAAGTGCTGGGATGATTCTGAGATTCACATTAGCTGCGTGCGAAATCAAGTTTAATGTTCTGTTTCCCTTAAATATTGCTGCCTTTTCCTACAGTTAACAGAAGTACTTATATATTTTCTTGCGAAATTGAAGAATCCTTTTAATTTATCTGACAAACATGGAATGTTAAGGCGCAACAGTTTATTTAAGTGCCGTATCAGCACTCTTCTAACTTGGTGTACGTGTCTAACTACACAGACAAACACCTGAAATCATCCTTTACAAACATGACAAAGAGGAAATATTAATCCAAGATGAACAACACTCAGATTCCCTCTCTCTCTCTCTCCTCCAAGAAAACCTTCCCTTGCTCCAAATTTCGGTCAGGTGATTAACGAAATTTCAACAAGGAAAACTTTTCCTTTGAAATAAATTTGGTAATGCTCAAAATATCAGATTTTTTGCTGTGGGATGAAACGGGGAGCACTCCACGGATGGGGTACGGTCGTTACAGTCCGGGGCTCAATTGCTTAACTTTCCGTTCGAAGTTCCCGTTTGCGAATCTTCGCAATATTGGAAGAGCTCCGTTGTAGACTGTTTAAATCAGTTTTTTGAAAGCCACAATATGAAACCGCGGGCAATTTAGAACGCCCTTAGCAACGATTCCATTTAAATGAGTGGAATCTGAATTGGCGGGAATCATAGAACTCCCATTCCTACAGAGTGAAACACTCCAGATCGTTTCAGTGTGTCAATTGGAATTTGAGGAAGGATCCGTCGTGCTCCTTAGACATGAGCCCTTTTTATTTAGAACTAAAACAAACCTATCCGGGGATAAGAGGCTCTGAGGTTGGTATAAAAGTTGTGCCTAGTAGGGTGGGCCATCGCAATGTTATTGACAACGAACCATCAGACACCATCCGCTGAGACTCCTACATATTTGGGAGAATGCAAAGTTAAATTCATGTTTAAAATGTATATATATATATATATATATATATATATATATATATATATATATATATATATTTGTCATATCTTATCTTCCGAAGAAGACGGAGCTCGAGTCCGTCGAAATTATCAAGATATTATTGTGAGTGTTCTTTTTATGTGTTCTCGTGCTGTGTGTTACTGTCTAAGTTTTATATATGTATATATGTATATTAATATAATATGTATACCCCTAATAATTTGATTGTCTCACTATTTATGACTTCACCCGCGAAACAATGTAATTTATAATGTGCAATGAATACAAATTACCCAAAGCCGTACTCTTGGGGGCACTAGTTAGGGCACACGGGGGAGGGTGCAAAGAATAAGGATAACAAAACTGCACACACTCTCTCACTCCGGTATTTGCGGTGCAAATTGACCGTTGCAAGTCACAAACACACACGCACTCAGGGTTTACGGGGGAAAAAACCCCTCGCCAGGGACCAGTAAACCCTGAGTGCGTGTGTGTTTGTGACTTGCAACGGTCAATTTGCACTGCAAATACCGGAGTGAGAGAGTGTGTGCGGTTTTGTTATCCTCATTCTTTGCACCCTCCCCCGTGTGCCCTAACTAGTGCCCCCAAGAGTACGGCTTTGGGTAATTTGTATTCATTGCATTCATTCGGCCGTAGTACGTTCCCTTTTGCTTTATTAATTTATAATGTATTTAAGGTCTCCTTAACATGCTCGGAGTTTTTCTGAATTATATCTTATGAAATTAATTTTTCTTCAAGACGTGTTGGTGATTTTTTGAGGAGTTGGATTCTATTCGGATATACACAGTTGAAAAAAATCTCATCCGTCTTATATGAACTACCACATCCTCTATTCCAACATACCTGTATTTCCTTCAGCTAAATTCAAGTTTTTCTCCCGCCAGTTTGAGAAGAGCCTTCTTTTCATTGAGCCGTCCTTGTACGAACTGATATCTGCCAGGAGTTGTTAATATTTGAACCGAAGATTGAAGATTTCAACAAACCCCTTATCATCTCATCATTGAAAAGAATGTTCAATGCTAAAGAATTTGGATCTGAAGTCATTTTCATGGCAAACCGGAATGTGAATTAGAGAGAATGCTTAGAGTACTCTCTGTGGTGTTAAAGAAGCCTCTGCGACCAATCAAAATAGTTTGATATGTTGAGAGTGAGTGGGACAATCGAGCTGCTGAATTGACTCATCTAAGTATTACCCTGCAAGCTGCAGGAGAAGACTTTTGGCTAGGAGTTTAGATCACCAACCATTTCATAACTTTTGGATTGATTTTTCTTAAGTTACATTCGCCAATGTTGTGGTGATCTCATAGGCATGGGGAAGAGCGTGGATTGGAAGCCTTTCGAGACGTGAGTGTGGTGAAGATTAGAGAAAATAAGTTGGACAGAGCCGGAGACAGACGATGAAGTTTTGAATAGGGTAAGTGAAGGAGAGCGACAATGTAGATCTGGGACATTGCTCAATGAATATTTTCAGTGTAAAAATCATGCGCGAATTTATCATTACCAGAGTTAAAGATCACTTAGAAAAGGATGACTCTAAAAAACAATAAAAATCAAATTTAGGGAACACTTGCACTGGCGGTGAAAAACTTGCGAAGAAGGGGACAATCAAGTTAAACGAGTGAAATATCATCCTGATAGTACAGGCACTGTGAAAACGCAATCGAGAAATTTTATGTCCCGTGTCGAGGAATGTTATTTAGTCTAATGACAATCGTAAAATGGTCGACTTATTATTGAGACAGACGAAGGGGATCTCGAGTGTGAGAATAATTAATAGTCTCCGCCTAGTAATTAGAATAGATATTTGACCGATGTAATCTTTTTCCAAAATGTTTGATATCCTACAGTATATTATTCCCCACTAAAAATAGTGGCGTGACTATAAATTACAGGAGAACGTGACCTCACATTCGAGCCTTGATGATATCACGATTGGTGGAGGGGGGGGGAGATAGGATGGGGGGGGCGAAGGAGGTTGCAGGGATCAAGCATGGCTCAGCCACCCCCAAATTCGCTCGAGTGGAACCAGACTGTTTATGGATTCATGGTTCAACTCACTAACGGTAAGTCTCGTGCACCACAAAAAGTCTAATATATAAAGATACGGTGGATTCGTGTATGATTATTAGGTCATCTACCGGTTAAGGTAGGTTTTGGACGGACATAACTATCAAATAAATAATATGGCTCCATAAATTGTTCAACTTTTTTCCTCAAAATTGCTCAGGGAATTCAGGAGTCTCAGGTGGTATTGTCGACTTAGGAGTCGATAATACCACCGGAGGAAGGACTTAACTGCAAACCCAAAAACTCCTGTTCTTTCCAATGGTGGTAACCTCTCGGTCCATTATAATACAAACGCGACATCACGTGGTTGTTTACCTTTGATGACTTACGACCACGATTGTCCTAGCCGATCTTCATTATAGCAGTTGAAAATCGCTCATCAGTCGGTCTGTAAGTGTAACTAACTCAACACCATTGTCTGCTGGACAAATACTCAAATTTTAGGGAAAAACTATCATAAATTCATGCATGCCTAACGAATATAAAACTGCACACCTAGGAATTTAGCCTGTGATATGACGCAAGGTTGGTCATATATATGTGGTACAGAATTACTACAGCGTGATTTATATTTTATTGCAAGTATCACTCACGGAAGCATGATTATATCATCATTTAAAAATCAATTGTACCCTAAGTCTGCTATAATACCGGATGATATATTCTAAAATATCGACCTGCAGACAAGAATAATGAGCATTGAAGAGAAATTAAAGCTGAAGCAATTCAACCATACATATTCAATTTTGGTAGCCATTCGGCATATCAAATTTAATCGCACTTCAGCATCATTTCTAAGGGATTAATTACAGGTCAAAAGGAAAATATTTGCGCGTTTGCCCGAAAACATGTCAAAGGTACATCATTGCCATTGATTACTCGATTCAAAACTAACCCGCCAACGAACAGCTTTAGCAACCATGTAATCTAAATATTGAAAAAAGATTTATGCCGCTTGGAATAGAAGACTAATTTTCTGATAAATTAATTGAATACTAGAGAGAACTAAAATTAGCTCTTTATGTTCGCAACGCTACCATTTCGGTTCTGGCTCCGTGTCGTGATTTTAATCAATTATAAAACTCGACTTGATAAATCGCGGAACTGAATCCAGTGAGGTGTCGCAAGAGCTTCCACAAAAAAGAAATTATGCAACGTTTTTTGCTTGATTTTAGTACCGTTAAAGAGCAGGAGATTTAAAGATATTTTAAAATTATAGATAAGGAAAGAAGTTAAAACCATTGGGACTTAAGTGTCTAAATTTCTTGATAAAAGCCTAAAGAGGAGATTAAAAAACATTCATTCGCGACTTTTCCAGTGTATGTCGACTCGCAGGATTTTCATACTACCTTCTCTGTGGAAATTTTCCTGCGAAGATTTTACTAGTGCCCGAGTGGGTTTATTTAAGGTTCGTTAGTAATACACACATATATATTATATATATATATATATATAAATATATACATTTCTTTAAAAATTATATATATATGTGTGTGTATGTATATATATAATATATATTCACTAAATAGTCATAGCAAACACAAACTGAAACACATAAAAGAGGGACCCACTGGGTCTCGAATTTTCGGTGGTGCAACCACCTTTCTCATTGGTGGTTGCACCAGTTGTGCCAGTGGTGGAAAGGTGGTTGCACCACCGAAAATTCGAGAACTAGTGAGTCCCTCTTTTATATGTTTTAGTTTCTGTGTTTGCTATGACTATTTAGTGAATATACATTAGTGTGCACGTTCGTGGTTTTTCCAAGAAAGTGACTATATATATATATATATATATATATATATATATATATATATATATATATATATATATATATAGTGACTATATATATACATATATATAACATATATATATATATATGTTATATATATATAACCATAAACACAGTAATCAACCCGAAGGTCGGTTTAGTAGGTGATGGTAGAGCTCACCCATGTACCAAGCCCGACGGCGTGTGAATATTCACACATCAGGGTAGGGGGGCCAGTTCCTTTCCCTGTGCCGGTTATGGTTTCCCAGGAAGATCTGGTACCCGAAAAATCAACTAGCTTGGGTGGTGCTGCAGATGCCCAAAGTGCCTTGCCCGGGAATCGAACCCGGGACCCTCTGATCAGCAGTCCAACGCTCTATCCGCTAGACCACCGCGACCCGCATATATATATATATATATATATATATATATATATATATATTACAATTTTGTCACTTTTTTGAAAATCCCACGGACGTGCACAATAATGTAAATGGACATGTCGACACAAACACAGAAACACATAAAAGAGGGACTCACTGGGTCTCGAATTTTCGGTGGTGCAACCACCTTTCTCAAGAGGAGTTAGCAACAGAACTGAGTTCTGTTCCTGACTCCTCTTGAGAAAGGTGGTTCAGTGGTTGCACCACCGAAAATTCGAGACCCAGTGAGTCCCTCTTTTATGTGTTTCTGTCGACTAGTCCATGAACATTATATTTTTATATATTTATATTGTAATTTTTATGAACGATGCAACTTATTGATGAACCCCAGTTATTAAACTTACCAGACTTGGTGAACTTTCAGAATAAGACAGAATCGCTCGAACGTATGAGAGGTTAGTAAAGCAATGTAATTGCATACAGATAGATGCGTAGGATTTGTGGGTCTAATATTTCGATGCTTTAGCTAATACAGGAAGAAATTGAGAGGACCTTAGAACGGATGCTGCAAGATAATTTACTCGAGAGAAATAACTGGAACTTCGAGAGTTTGAAACATTTAATCCTACGGAGAAGAATACAGCAATGAGAGGAAAGAGCTTCCTGGAGTAAAATGAGGGTATCGTCATGGGCATAGTTTCACGCACAGCACCCTATGATAACGTGGAAGTGGTAGATGTGCATGGTCGGAATTAAGTACGAACAAAATAGAAGAAAAAAATGTAATAATAATGCCGGAATTCAATTTTCAGAAGAAAAACAAAAAAGTAAACAACAGTAAAAAGATGCAGACTATGGGAATTGACAAAAAGATAACAGTTATCGGAGCTCAGATGAAAATATTTATTTGCCGAGATAAACACAGTTTCCAAACAAAGTACGAAAAAATCCCGGAAGATCCATTAGAACCGCAGAAAAAACCTCATTGGACATTCTTCCGAAATAAAGATTGAGAAAACAATTAAATGACCGCAAAATCTAGCATAATGAAAAGAGAAACTTTATAATTCCACATAGATTTATTAGACGGACGACCTAGGTTTCGACGTGGCACGTCATCATCAGGTGATCAAATCAAAATCAAAATCAAAATCTAGCGCCAGCTATTGAGAGTGTTCACAGTTAATTACCCTTGGGGTTCCAACATAAATTTAAGAAAAACTGAAGAAAACAGTGAAAGTCAATTGTATGGAAAATACATGTACTCAAGAAAATATGGGGGTGCCACTTCATCAAATATTAGAAAAATTATGGAAAGTGCTCCACGATTTTGCATAGATTGAATAAAGACTAAACAATCTCACAAGAAAAGCAAAATACTGGAAGTCGCAAAAGAAGTTGTAAGATGAATAAAACCTTGAATGAAGAAACCATTTAAAAAAAATGAATGCTGATCCTAATAGAAAAGAGTATGTAAATTAAAGAAGCGAGGAAACGAAAAATGCTACAAACGAGTAAGTAATTAAACCATTGGAACGTGAATAAAGAGTTAGACTGTTCATGATCAAGAAACGGGAAGTGCACTACAACCTTGGCCCAGGAAAGGTTAAAGCGGCTTAGAGAACTCTTGAGATAGCACTTAAAAAAACGTAGAGCAAAGGGCAATGTCAATCGAGATGGAAATGGTGAAATTCTTACTGAAGATATTGTGAAAATATGGAAAGAGTCTTTGGAGGAACTCTGTAAAAAAAAGTAAACGCAAACAACCCCACTCACAGATGAAGAGGCAGAGTAATGTTGATAAAGAAGATCCATACTCGAGACTATATTTGACGCTATGGAGAAGGACAAGCGAAAGATGATACCAGATACACAAGTGACATTCATTTAAAAAGAAACCCTGATGCAATGTTTCAGTTCAGCTCTGTTAAGTAATCGTACATATCCATAGAAAATGAAAAACACGTCGGACACACAGAATAAGATAATTAATCTCCATCCTACAGGAGAAAGAATTTGAAAATTTTCCAATATTTAGTCGGACCCAGAATAAACATTAAGTGGAAAAAATATTTGGAGAAAATCAGTATTAATTTGGTAGCCAAGAAACAGCACAAGCTTTTTCTTCTCTCAAACTTATCGTAGAGAAAAATACAGAAATGGCAACGAACTTTTAACATGAATAGGCAAACATGAAGAGAGGTTAATTATTGATGATTATCGAGCCCTAATATTTGTGATGAGATTTGTATAAAAGAGATCAAGCCAGAAATGCAAAGTGATGCATGGACATCTAGAGAAAGGATGCAGAGGTTTTAGCTAGGACGTAATAGATGTACCTTCACAGGGAAGAGAATATCCGATGAAGGTGAAGCCTCTTAATGAGGAAGGAAGGAAGAATTAAAATACAACAATCAACCCGAGGTAAGTATTGGTAGAGTTACGACGGACAGTACGACGGCGTGTGAAATTCACACATCAGGGTAGGGATGCCAGTACCTTTCCCTGTGCCGGATATGGTTTCCCAGGAAGTTCTGGTACCCGAAAAATCACACAGCTTGGGTGTCCAGAGAGGCTTGCCCGGGAATCGAACCCGCGCTCTCCGGTTAGTGGTCCAACGCTCTACCCACGGACTACCACGACCCTGAATGAAGGAGTACTACCTCAAAATAAACAAATTAAAGCAAAGATAACGACTCTTAGCCAAAGCAATGAAGACAGTGCTAAAATAAAAATGACGAAACATTTCCCTATGAGATTAAATGGGAAAAATTCCGTTATTATAAATTTAGATTACAAGGGATGGAGAAAGAAGGAGGGTAAAAATAAGCAGGTGAATCTTGTGAAGAATGTTTTACATTCGGGAATAACAATGGATTTTTTGCAGAGAGCATATCGTCTGAACTTAGTGGAGTTAAATAAATATCTATCTATAGAGTTAACTTTCTATCGCTGAAGATTACTGTGACAAAAAAATTATGTGCGATGAAAGTGTGGTTGATGCAACACAAGGATGATATTAATGAAAAAGTTTGAACTAAGTAACTGACAAAGACATGATTCCAAGCGTGCTTATGGAAGAAGACTAAGGATAACACAATAACGAAGAGGATGAATTAGATTCGTTCCCAAAAATATCTATGAATACTGAATACTATTAAATACTATTGAATACTATTGAATACTGTAATAAAATGAGCTAGAGAGGGAAAGAACGGGAGAGGGTGAATTTCATGACGAGAACATAATTTCAGGGCAAGGAAAAGTGTGGAAATGAAGAACATTTAGCAAGATACTTGGAGGGCTGCCATTAACGAATACTGGGATTTATAATTTATAATTATCACGATAACAGCAAACGAAAACCAAATGGCTTCGGCAAATACAGTTGAATGGAGATAAAAAAATAACCACTTTGCAAACGGCGTTTCAAAACGAAGTTAAGTCAATAACAATGAATCTTGAATCATGAAAGAACGCTGCTGCAATGATAGTACCTTACAGTAGCCTCCCTCTCATTCCCCATCGTGGGCTGCTGTTGGTTTATAAGTTCTACCAGCCTGACTATTATGGAATACATCTCTAAATAAAGGATCGATTTTGGAATCGACACTCAACATGTAGAACACCAGGGATGCTCCACGCTAAGTAAAGGCCAAGTAAGCCAGAAGTAGGAGGAAATAATATCATATCATCATGATACGCATTACAAGAGAATGGGTATGCGCGAGAAAGTGTTGGTGTTGCGTCGAAAGTTTTCGAAATTTTGGTATTTTAATGAATAAATAAGATATCCAAGATTTTGGGCATTCCGTCAGCCTCCCCTCACTTAACGATTCCGTTCCTTAAGAGATCCTCAAATGATTGAACGTCACTTAATTCAAACTATAAATTAATTTAATTATCCCATTACTACATATTTAAATTCATTATTATTAAACCAAGACTCTAATCGGATGATTACGAAAAGATTCTATGACATTTGAAAATCATCTAATTATTCAAAGGATGTTTCTCAGTTGCTAAATCTCAGATCAGACATGGTATGATTTAGGATGCCGTCGGAAACTCATCTGGGATAAAATGCTAATTAGCACAACAGATATCCTACAAGCAATACCAGCATCTACAAATAGAGTTCTGAACAGGCATTTTCATCGATAACAAATGGTAATTCCATGCAACGATAAGCAGTTAATTTTTGCTTCAATACTGACATATTAATAGCATTACTGAGTGCAATTGCAAAGGGAGGGTTATATTGTATAGCGGAGGGTTACCGTTTCAATACCTGGCAAAAGAACATCATATCTTCCATTAAATATACAAATTTGTTGATTTTCTCGGGCGGTACAAGGGATACAGGGAACCAGCGGAATGAGGAAAGGGAATGCTAGGGGTGTATGACCTCAGGGTCTCACTCTCACAAGCAGAAAGGAAAAAATAAGATAAGCTCTAACTTCACCTAACCAACCTATACTTTTCGAAATACTGTCACAGGAATAATGCTCGTAAATGTCGACACTGATTGGGGAAGAGGTTTACCGCCTTCCTTTCAATAGTGCTGATGCTGATTATTTCATAATTCTTATTCTATCAGATTGGTGCTGTAGCCTAGTGGGCACAGTGTTCGGCTGGTGACTGAAAGATCCTGGAGGTACCTTTGGACACACGACCTAAAACTCAAAACTTGAGTTTTACCGGGCAGCAGAACTTACTGAGAAACCACAGGCAGAGCAGGGAAAATAAATTCCACCGACTTCCTCTAAGCTGAATGTACATAATAAGTTCTAGCTAAATTAAGTGACGTGATAGTCAGGTTCACAGAACAATAGGCTACCGAACTAAGAGTCTGGGTTCCATTTCAAGTGAATTCTTCGGCCACCCAACAAATGTGTGGCAAGTTGTTTTATTTTTGTGAAACATATTATTTTTGGGAAACCTCAAGCGGCAAAAGGAGAGGAACTGTCCCCCACCCCCTATCACGATGCGTGAATTTCACGCGCTGTTGGGCTTATTAATAGGTGAGGTTACCCTCATTCATCAAACCAACCGTCGGATTGATTAAAGATATGATATCCGATGTAACTTCGAGGAACTGCTTCCTGATTATGCAAAACAAAAAAAAACACTTTACAATTCCACTACTTCATATTCTTTTACTTTCCTAGACATACGTTTCGTCGGGACGAAGCATCTGCAATTTGGTTACTGTGCTCCTTTTATACGTGCACTAAATTCCAACTTTTCCGACCAAATTATTATTATTAGGTAATCTACCGGTTAAGGTAGGTTTTTGGATGGACACAACTATCAAGTCAACATTTTGTGACTCCCCACCTAGCAAACTAATCTATATCAGGTCCCTCTTCATCTCGGTGTACTTCCTTCCTCCCTTCATCCCGTCCAACATCCCTATCCTGTTCCTGCCCTTCCCTCGCTTGCCCAGCATTCTCCCCTCTATTACTCTCTTCAACATTCCACTACCGCTCAATACGCCTTTCATCCATTTTTCCTGCCTCCATAGGATTTCCCTCAACAAACCCCTCTCCTCCCCCACCATTTCTAGTACTTCCTCATTTGTTTTCCTTTCTGTCCATTTCACCTTCTCCATTCTTCTCCACACCCACATTTCAAAAGCCTCCAATCTACGTCTATCCTCCTGCTTCAGCGACCACGTTTCCGCGCCGTACATAGCTACGCTCCATATCAGAGTTTTTACGAGTCTTGTCTTAACCTCCCTACTCAACGTCCCCGTCATCAACTCCCTCCTTGAGAAAGCCTCCTTGCCTAGCGCAATTCTTCTCCTTACGTCCCTACCACTTTGACCGTGTTGGTCCAAAACACTTCCGAGATATGTAAACTGTTCTACCTGCTCTATTTTTTCCCCGCCTATTTTAATATTTAGCTTAGCCTTTTTCTTTCTGGAAAATCGCATAACCTTTGTTTTACTAATATTGATTCTCATCCCATATTTATCGCACTGAACCTCCAATTCACTCAACAGTGCTTGCAACCCCTTGGCTGACTGAGCAACTAATGCTTGGTCATCAGCAAACCTAACCGATTTTACGAATTCCCCTCCGACTTTCATTCCTACCTCCAGTTCTTCCCATGCCTCTTTAATCATTTCCTCTACATATACGTTGAACAGTACCGGTGACAATGGGCAACCCTGCCTTACGCCTCTTCCTAACACAGGCCATCCGGACTCTCCGTTCCCCACTCGCACCTGAGCAGTCTGAGACATGTACAGGTTGCGGATCAGTCTCCTGTCCCTAGTGCCTATTCCAAAAAAGGCAAAGTCTATATCATGTGAGGATTACAGAACAATAAGTTTGATATCCCACGCAGCTAAAGTTATTCTCAGGATCATCAACAAAAGGATAGAGAGTAAGGCAAATGATTACTTAGGGGATGATCAGTTTGGGTTCAGGAAAGGAAGAGGTACGCGTGATGCCATTGCAGTAATGAGATCACTAGTCGAGAGGAATATAGAATACAATCAGGACGTTTTTGCCTGTTTTGTAGATTTCGAAAAAGCGTTTGATAGAGTGAATTGGGAAAAATTAATGCGTGTATTGCAGAAAATAGGAATGGATTGGAGGGACAGGAGACTGATCCGCAACCTGTACATGTCTCAGACTGCTCAGGTGCGAGTGGGGAACGGCCAAATATCGGGTTAAATGATAAAAGAACGAATACGTGTTTATGTGTAAAACACTAATCTACATTTTGATATTCGTGTTTTTTTTAATGGGTGAACAATATTAAAACATTTCAAACCAACCTTCGGATTTCACTTGCGTTTGTGTATGTGCGTAAATCCTCTAATTGATCTGCTAAGTACACGAGGGGAACGGTTTTTGTTTGTGGCCCGTCCGAACTCCTTCCCGGTCGGAGGGGAGGTCGGCGGGAGTAAGAGGTCCCCCGGTGGGAGGAGTCTCTCTCTTCCCATGTATCTCGGCTCCCTCCCTCCGTCCCACCCCCCCCTCCACCCTCACACTCTCGAGCCGAAGCTCTCCCCGCCGTCCGAGGCATAAGTCAAAAGCGCTCATATTTACACACACACATGTATATATAGAGGAAGGGGCACGAGGAGGAGGGATCCAGTCCGCGACGAGAAGCTATCTCCTTAGTGTCGCACAGTCTTGAAGGTATTGTCCAGGAGTTTCCTTCGCCATCTGTTCCCCTCGGTTCGCCTACACCCCACCGTCCTCTCCCGTTCGTAAAACAGGGAGAGTAGAGGGAAGATACTGGAGGCCGGGTGCCGAAGAAGCGTGGGAGGAAGCCAAGCTCCGTTCACTGGATGACACAAAACAGGTAAAGCAGTGTCGCACGTTAACACCCGCTGTCTGAGGAAATTCCCCCCCCCCCAACCACCTACGAACGCAATAATGTTCGCGCGAATGTCAACTTCGTCAAGTGCTCAGCGGTGTGGTCATCGAGTGACTCAGCGGGGAAATTACAAGAGAGGATTCGTTCGATGGGACCGTTTGGTGACGCCTATTGCACCACTGAAGCGTCCACTGATATTTTTCAAAGTTTTGCCGTGGATTTTGTTTGTTAATAATTGGTTATTAGGACGTTTTCATTGGCGATGTAAAGCTGAAGGCTGTGACATAGGGGAGAACGTTAGGCAAGGAAGGGAACAGGCATGTTTGAGGGCATGAAGTGTGGCAGCGTGAAGTAAGTAGAATGTGAAGGGTTTACTGTAACGTTGATTACCGGATTGCGTCGCGTTGAATAAGGATCAGAAGTGTAACTGTGTTTAGTAAGCGTGTTCATCCAAAACATACTTTAAGCAGTAGAATCTAAAAATAATTAAGACAAGCAGAATGGAGGAAATCACCAGATCACCTTATTCCTCTCTTCCCGTCAATTATTCGTATGGTTCCGGAGGAGGAACGAAATATATCGCTACTACTTCTAATAATATCGCGACTGTGAAATCGTCTCCGTTGCTGCCTGCGACAAGAGTTAGATTTAAACACCGAGGGCGGTAACGGCTCTAAAAATATTCAGGCACCGAAAGAAATTGGAAATACCCTCGTATTTATATCGGTTTCGCACGAAATGATCGACATGGTTATTACATTGAAAAGTGCAAGGAGATTGACGAGACATGAAATTCATTCCGTGTAGTTACGTTATAGGATTTGTATTCATAGAAGGGATTGAGCTACTTGCGTTCAGGAAAGATCTATCCGGCCGTGTTCCTGGAGGGTTGAGATTTTTGCTATTACTGAATCAAAAATTATTTTTTTCTCGAGGGTATGAAACTTTACTCTCCGGTGAAAGGCGGTTGTTTTCACTTCTCTCGTAAAATATCTCCCGAGTTCATGTAACATCAATTTCAAGTTGCGCGGAACTGTAAATTATCAGCAGTTTCCCCTCCCCGGAAGGTATTTCATAATACACGATCAAGATCACATTATGTTTTCGAAGGAACAATTTATTGCCCATGACGTGAATTCCGAAACAGGTTTTCATCATTTCAGATCATCGATTTTGTTGGCAATGCCATGCATTAATAAACACGAATGGGAACATGAATGAAAATTCAATTTGTCCTTCTGAAATTTGTGAGTGCACAACACAACTATTTATTTCCTCGTATTTCACTTTTGAACATACAACTGACCATGGTGCAGAAATCCGTAATTTTCTTACGAGAATGGTATTTGCTACCAGTTATATCCAATATTTATTAGCGCACCAGTGCGATTTGGCGACTTAAACAGCAGGTGACAAAGCATAGTATTCAATCCAATTCTGTGCTAAAAAAGACTTCCGCTTCTTACTAATTTATCAACGCTCGGATAATTTCTTTTGTCAATTTCTTTCCCAACGTTACATCGAAATCACTTGGCAACCCATCAAAGGATAGCCACTAACCCGTTCCCCTTTTGAGTTAATCTGTTATCTCTCGTTTCTATAAATTTCGTTTTTTCTTTGGCTTACGCCTCGTTGCCTCCCTTGAAAAAATAAATATTTATCTGCGAAGTCTTCAAGTTACACGAGGGCTTGATAAAAGCTTCTCGAAATAGAATAAGATGTATCAGATGCCATTGTAAACACGACGTCTATTCTGTTAAATTTCTCGTATAGAAAATGAAAAGTATGCTGTCATGCAAACCGAACACTAACAATGAAATTCTTTACCAAAACCTGATCTATATTGTAGAATCTTTCTTTTGAGCAAGTCGAGTTTATAACTGCAGTTGGGATCTATTTTGACGGTCTTGTAGCCTGAGTTTTATGCGATTGTATAGTATGTGTTCTTTTGCATATCTTCAGTTTATACATGGTTTGTCCCAAGTAGGAGTGGGTCGATTCAAAAATATTTATTACCAGAATTGATACATTCTCTCAAAATTCTTGGAAGTAGCACCATTGTGCACCCACACACCGCTGCCAGCGGTTTCTCCACGCCTCGTACGCCTTCTGGAAGGCGCACCTGGAATCCTACTAAGTTCCCTCGTCACGGCCTGTTGTAACGCTTCCAACGAACCGTGGTGACGTCCTTTCAACATGAATTTGAAGCAGAGGAAGAGGAGGAAGTCTGGTGGGGCAACGTCAGGACTGTAGGGTGGCTGAGGAAGGGTTGCCACGGTGTTCCGTACCAGGTAGCCCGTTACTATTTTAGACATTTTATTTTATTACCCCGCAAGCCACGGGTAGGGTGTGTGGCAGGGGATGAATACACACCAGACTAATTTTGACCCGAATATGACCCCTACAAAAAATGTCATTCTCATCCCTTATCGTTCGTGGAAAAAATGACATCTTAACTCCATATGTTCTACACATCTCTCTAATTAATTGACATGATCTCTTACCGTAGTACGATGGGGGTAATAAAACATTTTCAACATCACTGCTAAAGAGACATCCTTCCAATTTATGCAAGATAATTTAATCTTCGCTCCGTAAGTGATTCCCAGCCTAGCTCCTCTCATATTTTGGGTACGCCACTAAGTTTATCATAACAACGTTTTACAAATCTAGTTCTTCTGCGCTGCACGCGATTCTATTCAGAAATCAATACAACTCCGTGAGGATCCCATATACTTGCGGCATATTCTAAATTAGGCCAAACCAGCGAAATATAACATTTCTCTTTGACCTTTTCATCACACATCCCGTTACTCAGAGAGCACTCGCGGCACTAACTTTGCACACACCTTTCTCATGCCCATGTTTTCGCTCACAAGTCGATGAACATCACTTCAGGGATACCGAATTCATCATAAACCATGCGAACACTTATTCTGCGATCTTTGCCCAAAAAAGTCTTCACTCTTGCAAGATTTGTATCACTTTTTGAGGTCGATGGGTGTCCTGAACGTTCGGCGTCTTCAACGCCTTCTCTACCTTCCCGAAACAACTTGTGCCACTGAAAAACACCCAATCTACCAATGTCGTTATCACCATAAGCTGCCTTGAGCATGTCATGAGTCTCTTTGCCGGTTTTTCCCAGTTTCATGTAAAATTTGATGGAGTAGCGCTGTTCCAATAGCCGGTTCACGACGGAACTTAACGAGGCCATGCTGTAGAGGTTTCGCAAACGAACGATCCGCACTCTGCAAAGGCTGGGAACCAACTGCCGCTGGCCTCTAGCCGTTCCTGAGACTTCCCTCCCTCGAACCCAGTTTTAGAAACCACCGCCGGTCCATCCGAATGATAAGAAATGGGGGAAGAAGGGAAAAAATAAGTCGTACTACTTTTGGGACAGACCTTGTAGTTCCTCTTCTATGCAATATTTACCTTTGACAATTTCCTTGATGCTTTGTAACTACAGAAATAAAACTATATGAATGAAGTAACTGAAAGGTCGTATGAATAAATTAAATAAATCGAGACCGAAATATTTGTAGCGTTTCTTTCCCATGGGCTATTTTAATGTTTAAGGAAATCATTATTTTTCGTTATTTTCTCTGGAGGATGGGATTTAATAAAAACTAAACAGCACCAATGTTTTGGGGCATTTTTAGTTGCATCCGAGTATCTTAGTTGCATAAACGTATCTTCATGCAACGTTGCGAGAGCTCATTTTTTGAACTACCTCTTCAGTTAATTGAGAATGTCTGTTGGTATCTCGCGATAGCATTTCGACGAGGTCCAATTCGAAATGTCCCCAAAATGAAGTTTGAACCGAGAGAGTTTCGGGACCTATTTCCCGAGGGGCGAGAGTTGACTATATTTAATAATGGGCCGCAATGTAAACCTTGGGTCAAACGACACGTTTTGGAATCCGTTACTTCAGAGTTATGATGTTATGAAGGCTACGAAGTTAATTACTACGAGGCTCGAGGTCAGAATATCTTCCTTTAATGCTCAAATTAGGCCGTGAAATTCCGCAAGCGTACTCTACATTGACTTTCTACTACGTACTTATTCACTGAAATGGCGAATGGAGTAGATACCGCGGCTAGCTTGGACGGGAGACTTGAAGATTACGCTGAGTGTACACAAGAAAATAATCACGAGAAATTCATTGAATAACAACGGATGCTATCAATTAGATAAGCAATCGACTTGTTTCCCAAACAAACCAACAGCGCGCAATTTCTGGCGCTAAATTAATGTTTATGATTCAACGACATTTCGTCTAACGTCTTTCGGGTTACCCACGTATTTTGTCAAACCCAGAAGCGGAATGAGAGCTTGACCGTTAAGTGGGGCAAACCTTACTCTTATATTAAGGAAGGGAGGGAAATGAACCCTAATTTTGCATTATTCACACGAATAATGCCCATGTTATGGCTTTCTTTCGAATTCCAGCTTCCCGAAGTACCGATATGTTAACTGTAAGACGTACTAATGCGTTCGGTCTTCAGGTTCGGTATACATACATTTAAATTTGAAATATTACGTACGTGGTACTAATTCAAAACATTATGCATGTGACGTTGGAGGTGGGGGATTGAAACTTATTATAGCAAAAACGCGACATAAAGGAAGGACCGGAAGTAGGAAAAGGTCGAAAAACGATGACTATAAAATATGAATTGCAGCTTATCACGAATACAAGCAGTTTAGGCGACTTAAAATAACTATACCATATAAGGAGTTATACGAACTACTAGTAGAGTGCTACGATTACTATGAATTCCCCAACCGTTGTTCTACGTGAAACTGGTGTTTCGCATTACTTCACAGAGGAATATATGTTGCATGCGTTTCGTCAAAGGGTCCGCATTGGGTGTTAGCGTTTGGGGGTGGCGTCAGTCCAGAGCAAGTGCAGCCGTGCGTCAGAAATATGAGAAGTTTGGAAATCACTGTGCCTATTCATAAGACATGACATTTCGTAGATGAATAATAGCTCCGATTCATAAATAGCAAAAGAGGACTAAGGTTAATGTTATGCTTCGGAAACTCTTTCTCAGTTGCACTTAACTACTGAGGTAGAATCATGCGCGCAATCAATTTTTTTACGAAAAAATGGAAATTTGAGGGAGTAAAAATTCGCATCTTGCCGAGATTTTTTTGGCACCCAATTTTTCGTGAATAATTGAAAAGACAGTACCTTGTAATATCCACTTGGTCTCAAATATTTCGCGAAATTTAATTCGTCAATCACTCAAAACCATATTGTCGATTTTCACATTCATTTCGGAGGAAGAATTTCCACTGTAGGTCCCGAATTATGCCTATGTGGATGTACGGCCACGTTTACGAGGGGATATCGTTAACTTTCAACTATTACTAAAAATAATCGAGATATAAACTTAATTTTTACTTGTTATTCTTGGGATTTTTCATCCTAGTCACTATTTAGAGTTATACTTTTCTCCCAGTGTTTCTTGACCTTCCGAAGGCCGTCATTGCAGAGCTGAGCAGATTGCGTCGAAAACTATCGTTCCAATCTTAAATGACGTCATTCGTGTAATAAAATCTCTGACACCGAAGTGGTTTTTTGGGTTCTGGGAATAAGAAAAAGTCGCTTGGGGCGAGATCGGGAGAATAGGGCGGATGTGGCAAATCTCAAATCGCTTTGACTGCCGGTCGCGCCGTGACCGCGATTGCAGCCGCACCGTGTTTGCCTCTGAGTAAGAGTCGGTAGTCGTGGAACTCAGCGCGCGGGCACCTTTCACATGTGAAGCTCTTCGTGAATAATCTTTCGCATGCTGTCGTAACTAAGATCAGTCTCGTCCATGATCATTTTTACGGTCTAATAGGATGAAGTCCTCCACTTTGGTAGCATCGTCCGGGAATGATGGTCCTCCACTACTTGAATCGTCTGTGAGGGACATGTGGCAAGTTTGGAAATCCTTTCCTAACCCACAAGTGTGTCAAATGAGCACCCAAAAGGAAAAAAAATGCATCAAATATTATAAATAATAAAATAAAATGGGAGTAACGTCAACATGTACGAGAGCAAGTGAGAGCCTACATAAAGAAACTATTTCTGTGATAACTTAAGAAATTAAATATTATCTTTGCTTTCTACAGAAATAAAACTTTATTTGTCGACTAGTTTCGTTTACACTGTAACATCCTCAGGACTAGTGATACAATGTACATTTTGTCTGAGTTATATACTCGGTTGGGTAGGGGTAGCGGTCGGGTAGGTAGCTTTCCACTCACCCCTCCTGGACCTTCCTATTCTACACCCGAAAACCCCATGACACAGACCCACGCTCTTCCCTCCCTCTTCCCCCCCCCTTTTCTCCTTAATTACACCCTCCCATCCGCTACCCCTACCCGACCGGGTATATAAGTCAGACAAAATGTACATTGTATCACTAGTCCTGAGGATGTTACAGTGTAAACGAAACTAGTCGACAAATAAAGTTTTATTTCTGTAGAAAGCAAAGATAATATTTAATTTCTTAAGTTAAACATGGATTTCTACAAAGTTAAGGCCTCAATCATTCAGTGCATTATTTCTGTGATGCTTATGCACATTTTAAACTCTACATTGAAGGGAGTTGGTTAGGCGAGGTTGAAGGAAGAAAAAACAAACATGTTGGGCAGGACGTACTATATATTATGTGAGAAGCTGAAAAAAATGATTGGATTGTAAAGCAGATTGCGGCAGTTTCATTTTATTTCGATGATGCTTAAAAGTGTAAAAGTGCTTGTTTCCTAATTACCAGGAGACCACGACACAGAGCAGCGGTTTTTATGGGACCATCAAAAATCTATTGCTGGTGGACAACTACTAATAAATAATAAGAACTATTTAGTTCGTTAATGGAGCAACAGCCCTAACAAGTTTCAACTAGATCTACGGAGAGAAAATATTCCGGTGTTTTCAATCCTCCACTCACACGTTTACCGAAGAGGAATATAAATCACGCAATTTCATCTACTCTCACGTAAATAAAACAATCAAGAAATAATGTCACAACAGAGGTGGAGTTGTCGCGTTGGGGACACAGTTATCTGCCCGCTCTTGGACACGTTGATGAATGTATTTATTTATATATAACCACAGTTATCGCGAGTGCTCATCCACCGACGCTTAGCGACCTTTTTTTAACGACGGTAATGATTGCTCTAAGACGATAAGATGTAACGTATTCCTCTGCAACTTTTGAATTTTTCTCACAGTGCTCGAGTAGATATTTGGTCCCTCCCCGTAACAATAAACAAATGTTATCAAGACTATCCCGCTAGACTGTCCCACTGTCACGATACGCCAGGGGGATAGTCTAGCGGGTTAAGCGTTGGACTATTGACAGTAGGACTCCAGGTTCTAATCTTGGAAATGCCTTTTGATAGCCTCATTTAAATTTACAAACGAAGCATTTTACGAGTGACGGATTTTTTTTTAGAAAACCGAATGGAGTCAAAGGGGAAGGAACCTGGCCCTCTATATACTAAATGTGTGAATCTCACACGTCGAACGGCTCACTTCGAGGTGAGCTCTACCGCGTCTATCGGAACACACATCTAGTTGATTATTGCGGTGATTAAAACACAACAACTGAGCCTAAAGGTTGAGAAGATTATTGTGTTAACCGAGTGGTGGCCACCAAACAAACCCCAACGCTAGCTACGGATGAGTAAAATACCATAATGACCAAATGGACACCCCATTATACACAAACTTGGGGTCATTCACTGTACTGTCGATTTTATCGGTTGAGTAAAAGGCGTCAACCATAATTGACGTCACGTTAAATGACGAGGGGCGAAATTGGTCCCGTGTGTATAGTCTAGAACTATAGTGCATATATCAGCGGGGCTCACCAACTGATTGGCCCTGGCTTTGAAGATCATTTTCAACTAAATCAAGAGCTCGTTATTGTGGCAGGATACTCCCAAAATTACGTTGCTAGTGAAATTTTAATGTTTGTTTAGTAAATGCTAGCAAGTGAGCGACGCGAACTTTCTTAAGGGCGACATAACACCTACAAGAAATGTCAGGAAAAATTTTATCACTACCCTTCCCCATGAAATATTTCCGATTTTTCAAAGAGGAAGGCATTGAATGATAGATTTTAAAAATACAGAAATATTTAAAAAAATAAACCATCTTTTTTCTAATTTTTTTTGAGAACTTAATTTTTATAATTTTCCCAGAATGGAAGGATATCAAAGCTATATAAGATGTACAGCTTTGTAAAAATAATAGATACTACATCCTTATTTTTGTAATATACGTTGAAGTAAAATACATAAAAGGACATTCACATTGAACACATATTGGAAAATGCTGAGAAAAATGAGCTAAGATACCTGAAAAATTATTTCAAGGAGGAGTTATGAGAGGAGCATACTATATGATCATAATTATCTGAACAAAAATATGTAATAAAAAGTGACATTGATCGAGGTACCAATTGTTTCACTCTGCCAATGATGTCACGGTAACATTAGGAGTAAACGAATCAATTAAATTCCTCAAGTAAAATTATAGGGAGGGGAGATATAAGGAGTATGGTCTCCATAAAGGGGTTCGAATGCTGCCACAAAACGCCCATAGAAATAAAACAAGGCCTCGCGAAGGGAAAAACACATAGCATGTGTATTCCTCAAAGCTCAACCGCAATATTGAGTGCTTCCGAACGCCGGCCTTGAATTCGTTTAATGATACTCGTGGCTACCGCCTAGCAGATAAATGAAACGTCAAGTCAGGAAGGTCATCTTTCTTCTACGACCATTTCTTATGAACTTGTCCTTTGAGGTCAATGGAACTGCGATAGGAAAAAGGTGCCTCTTAGATTCTGCGATGTAAATGATGCTCACGAATCCGCATGCTAAAAGGGGGATTGCTCAAAAGGAGGATTAAAATAACGCCAACACAGCTGACGACACGGTGACCCTTTCGGCCGGGGCGCCTGCGATAAACCGCGTATTTGATTCACATTTTTTGAAGATAGGAAAACTTGCCTCGGGGAAATGGAGAACTAAATGCTTGACTTGATTCTCTAATGAGTAAAGAGAGGTGTTCCTAAGCTTCGCCATATCTGACCATTAATATCAGGCCATGACACAGACCTTCCACCCCATTCAATGTCCAACAGGTTTTTGCGACTATTGGTAAATGTTAAATACGAAAATATCCCTAAAAAGCCGGTCTTCAACCAAAGGGTTCGTTATATGGGTGGATAGTGAATAAAAATTGGCCTTGTAGTAATCTCCAAAGAGAATTAAATCCATTCATTCAGAGCAGGAAGGCTGATTCCTTTCTCACTGTCACTTACGACTGGCGTTAAGAGCTTTTTCATAAATATATTTAGTGAAAAACTCGAGTGGAGTGGGAAAATATTCTTTTTTGTTGCCCAGGAAAAAAGTTTTTTTCTTGCCAACTTGTTGGTACAATCCTTTTAATACCACCTGATAGTGTTTTCTTTTATGTTTTTGGAATTCAAGTAAGCCTAGAGATGGTTTGATCATTGCATGCAAGCTTACCTGATCTGATTAGTGAATGGAACTTTTATTGAAAACCTTTCAGGATTTGAGGAAAATAAATATGCATTTATTTAACATTTTACCAATTCACCCAGCTAAGAATTATGTAGAGAAAACATTCACTATAAAAACCTTCAATCAAGCATCTGGTGGTGTTCTTTTATACCTACATTCATCAATACTGTTGATGTTGTAGATAATTAAATAGAGGACATGCAGGAGGTTAACTTTATGATGCTCAGACTTTGTAATATCATAGTTGGTCTGAGGTTTGTCCTAAGATTTTAGTAATGCCATAGTTGGCCTCTAGTTTAGAATGTTTGGTCACAGATATACTGCAAATGTCCATCCCTTCAATAGTCCTTACAGAAGTTTTTCAAATGCACCATAAAACGTTAATGTTGATGCAGATGGTGAATGGCTCTAGTGTTGCAGAAGATGACTGATGGGTACATAGATATTGCTTGTACCACAACTGTTTAAAGTCAAGCAAAAGAAGGAGAGCTTGGGGGAGGGGACAGTGGAAGCAATGTTGGTGAAGAGAGGGAGTGTGTGTAAATAACAACCAGAGCCAGCAATGGAAATTTTAGAACTCTATATATTGACAGTTTTCAAGTCCCTCCATTCAAACAAAAGAGTGGATAGTGGATGGAGAGTTGTGTCTGAGGATGCTATGCAGGTGGATAATCAGGTCGGGTTTAAAACTTACCAGAATATGGTTATAAAGTTTCAACTCAAACCTTGCTTTACATTCTTTATTACATAAAATTATGTACATCAACTATTTTCACTTGGTATCCTTCTCTCAAATTTAGTACATGAAGAGACAGAATGATGGATTTGTGGCCCAGCACTCTCTCGCTCCTCCACTCCCACTCAATGCCAACCCTGATCACTATGTTCATCACCATCACGCTGGCATGTGCTGCTGCATTATTCATCTTCAGATACAAAAGGAGAAGAGCTCGACTTGTTGAACTTGTTGATAAAATTCCAGGCCCTCCAGCACTCCCCATCATTGGAAATACATTGGAAATAAATGTGGAGCATGATGGTAAGTTGTAGTCTACCTGTTTGGAAACAGTCAGCCTAGCCAAAAGAGTCAATCTGGATGAATTCATGGGCAATGAATCATGGACATTGCTCTAACTTTCACACTTACACAGACTTATTTTGATAAATATTTCTTCATCTGCCATTTGATTTAATGTTTGTGCTGTACAAATATGAAAACAAGGGCATGCATCTAAAAGCTAGAAGTCAATTTAGGAGTCCCTATAGTTTGTCATGGGGATGAGGTAGTTTAGTGAGAAGAGCATTGGCTAGAGGACTTGAGTTTGATTCCTGGGGATGCCTCTGGTCTCAACTTCACCCAAGCTGTGTGATTTTGTGGGTACCAGTTCTTCCTAGTTAACCATATGTGGCACAAGGAAAGGAACTGGGCCTCCTACACTGAAATATAAATTTCAAATACTGATGGGCTCTACTACAATAGCTATGCCATCACCTATTAAACCAACCTTTACGTTGATTACTGTGTTTAGTTTTTGTGACAGTTTTTTACACAGAGGTTTCTAATGACATTAACTCTGGTTCAACACTTATAAAATCTACATTACCACATGCAACTTTAAGTTTCCTCAATTAAAATATATGACTGTTTGTAGAATATTTAGTAAATTGACTTTTAGCTTTGAGAAATGTGCCCCAGTTTGTGGTTTATGAACATTTAAATAATTTGAGACAGAAAATCCCCTATTCCTTGAGTTACTAAGTAAGATTCAACATAAAATAGCTGGGGTATTAAAGAAATAAAGAAGTATTTTAATTTTTTTTGTTTTACTCTGATACCAACCTTATAAAGCTACACAATTTGAGAGTTAAAAAGTCAACTTGAGTCACTTTTCACCACCTATGCCATATTTATGTATGTATTTACATATTTACATTTTAGTTAAATTTGAGAATACTCACTTAGTTTGATTTTTTAACTCACTTGTGTTTGCACACCATGAGGGAGTGTATCTGCTATTTTCTATTTGTCCATTGATTTGTGTTTCATACCATTTCTAATCTTTGCTGACTTCATAAATCACTACCTAATGGTCCAACACATTTCCCTGCCTAACTAAATTGAAGAATGAAAATATATAAAGGAAAATTTTTAGTGCTTTCCTGGGAATTATATATGTACCTAGCTGTTGTCAGGGCAATAATAATGATAACCCAACCAAATTGATGATTTATTATGAATTAAATTAAAAGAAAATCACCATATTCTGGCATTCAATGAAATTTGGCCATATAATATTACTTTCAAATGAAAAAATAACATACAGCATCACTATGCAATGGCAAGCAGATAATAATATTTATTTTCCATTTAGTTCTACCACTCACGCACTAAACCTTCTTAATATGAAACACTATATCAAAATATTATGAAATAGTAATAATAACAAGTCAATTTTCAATCTAAAATTTTCTCTTGCTTACCTCTAAGCTATAAACTATGAAATTCAGTTTGCATTGAATAAAGGAATCAGGTGAGGAATCAAATTCATGAGGTTAAATATTACAATACCATGAATTATAATTTCTGAGTCATCACTATTTGTAATCCAAATACTGATCCAAAAAGAAAATGTTTACCATAAGAGTGATTCCAAGCAATCATAGGGAGGAGGAAGTTGATAGGATGTACGATCAGTTAGAGGACATAATCACATGTGTTCCTGCAGGGAAATATTTGATAGTAATGGGGGATTGGAACGTGAGGGTAGACAAGGAAGAGATAGTGATGAGGTGGGGGACTACAATTTATGTACAAGGAATGATTGTGGGGAGAAAGCAATTGAGTTCTGTAGGACACAAGGGTTAGTCATCACTAATATTTGGTTTCAAGACCACAAAAGGCGTAGGTATACATGGAAAATACCAGATAATTCAGAAAGGTTAGATGATATTATGGTTGGGCATATATTTAGGAACAGCATGATCAATTTGCACAGCTACCTGGAAGGGCATGAGGACTCTGACGGCAATTTAGTTGTTATGAAATGTATAGTTAGTTTCAAAAGGATAAGGCAGGGGGGGGGGCAGTTTACAAAATGGAATGTAAAAGCATTAACTAGATTGACAAGGAAGGAGTATCAGCAGGCTGTAGAAAAAATCATGGATGACGGTAAAGAGCTGAGTACTATTGAAGAAAAATGGGAATGTATCAAGGAAGGGATGTCAAAAAAGCCTGCAAAAGAAACTATAGGAAGCATTAATGGGAAAAGGACAAGGAAACCATGGATCATGGGTGAGATGCTTAGAAAGCTAGATGAGAGAAGAAAATGGAAGAATGTAAACACAGGGTTAGGCAAAATGAAGTACAAAGAGTTAAACAATAAATTGAGAGGGGCCACAAATCAAGCAAAAGTAGCATGGTGGAAGATGCAGTGCGAGGATATGGAAAGTTTGCAGAGGAAGGGTGAAATTGGTGCACTATACAAGAAGATTGAAACACTAACGGGAAGTAAGAAAAGAAGATCTGTGTCAACAGTTAGAGATAAATAGGATAAGATAATAGTTGAAATAGAAAAGATCCAAGAGAGATGGAAGGACTATACAGAGGAACTGTCTGGTAAAGAACTTACACAAACAAGCTTAGACATAAAAGGGGAATATGACGTAGATGAAGATGGCTTTGGGCGAGGCATATTAGATGAGATAGAAAGGGCATTAAAGGAGATGAAACTAAATGAGGTCGTTGGGGTAGACAACATTCCTGTGGAACTATTGAATGGTTTAGGGAAATGCGGGGGGAAGACTCTATTTGGATTTATTCATAGTATCTATGAGGAAGGAATCTGGCCAGAAGACTTTGTAAGATCAGTGTTAGTCCCCATTCCGAAAAAAGTAAAACTACATCATGTGAGAACTACAGAACAATAAGTTTGATTTCCCACAAAGCGAAAGTTGTTCTCAGGATCATCAGCAAAAGGATATAGAGTAAGGTAAGCAGTAATGAGATTACTAATCAAGAGGAATATAGAAAACAATCAGGACATATCTACCACTTTTGTAGGTTTCAAAAAGGTATTTGATAGAGTCAATTGGGAAATACTAATGAGCATATTGTAGGAAATAGGAATGGATTGGAGGGACAGGGACAGGAAACTGATCCGCAACCTGTACATGTCTCAGACTGCTCAGGTGCGATTGGGGAATGGAGAGTCCAGATGGGCAGTGTTACGAAGAGGTGCAAGGCAGGGTTGCCCACTATCACTGGTGCTGTTCAACGTATATGTGGAGGAAATGATTAAAGAGGCATGGGAACAACTGGAGGTAGGAATGAGAGTCAGAGGAGGATTCATAATTAGTTATCAGGATGAAAATCAGGATATCAGTTGGGATAATCAGGATTAATCAGGATAATATCAGTTATGTTAGTTGATGATCAAGCTCTAGTTTGTCAGTCAGCCAAGGGGCTGCAAGCATTGCTGAGTGAATTGGAGGTTCAGTGCAATGGATATGGGATGAGAATGAATATTAATAAAACAAAAGTTATGTGATTTTCCACAAAGATAAAGGCTAAGCTAAACATTATAATAGGAGAGCAAAAACTAGAGCAGGTAGAGAAGTTCACGTATCTCGGAAGTGTTTTGGACCAACATGGTCAAAGTAGTAGGGACATAAGGAGAAGAATTGTGTTAGAAAATGTCTTTAACAAGGAGGAGAGAATTGATGATGGGGACTTTGGGCAAGGATGTTATGAAAAGACTTGTCAAAACTTTGATATAGAGCGTGATTATGTATTGCACGGAAATGTGGTCACTGAAACAGGATGATAGAAGTAGATTAGAGGCTTTTGAAATGTGACTGTGGAGAAGGATGGAAAAGGTGAAATGGAAAACAAATGAGGAAGTGCTGGGTATGGTGGGCGAGGAGAGGGGATTGTTGGGAGAAATCATAAGGAGGCAGGAAAAATGGATGAAGGACATTTTGATCGGCAGTGGGATGTTGAAGACTGTAACAGAGGGGAGAATGCTCAGCAAATGAGGAAAAGGCAGGAATAGGATAGAGATGTTGGATGGGATGAAGGGAGGAAGGAAGTACTCAGAGATAAAGAGGGACCTGTTGTAGAGTAGGATGCTGTATCGTGCTTTGTTAGGAGATAGTTATTTGGTAGTTGTGTCCTTCCAAAACCTACCTCAACTGGTAGATTACCTTAAAAAAAAGTGTGATTCAAGCTGCAAGTTTTGGGAAAGCTAGCTTTGATATTTAAAATTCCTTTTGTCATAAATTGCCAATATAGTATTTTATTGATCAAGTTTTCTTGGGTCTTCCACTGGGTCCAGGGTTCCATATTGGTCGATATTTTAATGCTCAACTCATGCATCATTCTCAGGGTAGATGAGTGATAACTCTGCATTTGGATGTCTTGTATACATGAGCTGGCTGGTCGTGTGACTCGTGATTTGTCCATGGAGGGGAGGCTCCTCCTCCATGGACCAATCACGAGTCACCTGACCTGTGAGCTCATGTATATAAGAAAGGCAAATGCAGAGTGGCACTCATCTACCCTGAGGATGGTGCACGAGTTGAGCATCAAAACATTGGCCAATATGAAACCCCTGATCTAGTGGAAGACCCAAGAAAACTTCATCATGCAAATATGCTGGGAAAGCACCAGATCTTAATGCATTATTACTACCAAAATCTTTTTTCTCTTATTGAAATACTTATATGTAGGAACTATGTGAATAATATCTTTTAAACTTTCTTCCCAAGTAAACCTCAAAGTTAAAGTGAATATGTCATAATCTACTTCTTTCAGGAAATGTACATTATATTATTATGTTTACCTATGTAAGTAATCCAAAAAAATACCGTTTCTGTGCTAATGAATGCTATCACTGCTCAATATGGTTTGGTCATTTATTTAAGCCACTTTGTGGATGATTCATTTGCCAAAATTTTGTGTTCATAAAGCATGACCATTTTATGACATTTCCTTAGGCTATCTTTCTGTTCTTTCCTTTAACTTTTCTATTATTTTGCTCCTTCATTGATGTAGATTTTAGGCAAAGAATTTTTCAATATGGGTTTCCTCTAATGACCTTTTTTCTCTTTCTCTGTTCCTCTTTTGACACAACCTACACCTATTGAACTCCTTTCTTCATGAAAATGTTCTCAAATTCTTATACCTTCTCATGCCACACCTTCCCATCAATTCTTAGAAATATTTGACAGGGTTGTTGCCGGAGGAGTGATCCACAATCCAGAGGGGGGTATTATGAAAGGTTGGCTTGGAAAAACACCCTGGGTCCTCCTCTATGATGACAAGAATGCAGAGGTACAACCAATGTTCTTATTTCAAGATCATAAATAAAACCATAACTTCATTATAATGTCCATTCTATCACTCATAGAGATAGTCACACTGCCATGTAATATCCGAACAATGTCTTAGGAAAACCAGAATATAACTCAAAGAAACTACTTAAAAACCAAATATGATAACACTTAAATTAAATAGAACAAAAATGTATTTAGGAAGTAATGTATATCAATCATTTCTCATGAATAAAATAAAAAAATGAGGCAAATCAAGTGCTTAAAGGAGACACAGAGGGAGATAAAAAATCTTTGAAATTTTAGTGGCTCAATCAGTACTTGGATTATTAACTCCAGTATATGAAGTTAGCAGATGATAAATTCTTTGATATGTACTTACCAGCTTCTTTCATTTGATTAAAAGTACTCACAAACATGAGTTAAAATAGATTGGGAAGTATACCTGAAGGATAGTCAGGCACATACAATCAAATGAAATTTTTAATACTGTTGCATCATAGTTTTGTAGGTTTTCATAGTTTTTCAAAAACTTTAACAAGGTCCACAGAAATAGTGTGGCAGTATAGATGCAAGTACTGTTGAAGAGGATGGCTTTTGAAAGTGGATTTGTAGTAAACTGCAGAACTGAACACTTGGAAGATTTTATTGTTCCTGGAAGATGGATGAGATGTAGTAACAGATGCACAATCCTACTTACTGTCCAGGGAAAGGGAGAATTTCCATTTTGAGCCAGAGACAGTCATGCATTTCAGATCATTTCTTGACAGCAGTCTATCAACACAAGGGATTTCTTTTATTAAAGAAAATATAGCTAATAGCAAAAACGTTTTGAACAAAATACCTATCCAAATTTAGCAAAATTTTAAAAGACGGTTTTAAAGTTGCTTTAATTTTCTCTCTTTGGTGTTTTTTTGGGTACCATTATTTTTAAAGACTTTATAACTTGCATTTACCTCTCTTTGGTAAGATCACATCTGACCTTACTGACCGCCTTATTTCCCATGACCTATGCAATATTGTGACTTGATGAATAAAATACCACCTACAATAATAAAAAATGCAAAATTCCACCACAGAATTGTTCCAGAGACTTCAGGCTACTACTCTTATGTATGGCCGTCGCATTGGAATGGCAAGGACTTGGCTAGCCAAATTGCCATATGTGTTCATCTCAGAGCCAAGCTTAGTTGAGGTACCATATGCTTTGTAAGACAAAATCATTCTCATGATCTATATCAAGATGGAAATGTTCATTGTGGTGATGGTAATATTTTCAGGTGAAGGAACACAAAATGGAGCATGCATATCTATGAAATTCTTTTCTATTAAGATGCCATTTTTCCTTGGTGAAGGTTGTTTAAATGATGAAAAACATTTGCAGTAGTATCTAGATGTATTCTGGATTGCAAAAGGGCAGTCATTAAACAGGATGACCTCTTGATCCTGATGAAAAATTTCTTTGTCATTTATAAGACTTGTCAAACCTTGGCCATAAATTTCCAGGTCATTTTTTATACCAGTTCTCCACCTGATTGAAACTTTTTTTAAGATTCTCAAGATGAAATTTTTATTCTCAGTATAGAAACTTAAAGCTTCAATAAAACTAATTATTAAAAATTTAAATATTTTAAATGATGCACTTTTCTATATGCAGCATCAATTTATTGTAGATTTTAAAACTCTAAAATGTTGCAAGACTTATGTTGAGCTTCAAGGATGTTCCAGGTCAGCATCCATCCTGATCATGTATTCATCATCCTAGACCTACTTAATTAAGATTTCAAATACTGAGTCAGTCAGTGGACCGGTGATCTTTCTGTCCTTCCTTCTGTTGGATTGGTAAATAAAAATAATTCTAAATTATTTTTTTAAATTCTCATTTCCACAGAGGAGAGATTTTTAAAACAAGAGTCCTTAAATTATAGACATTTGCAAAATTTTTAATGCTGTCCATTCATTTTACATCTGTAACACATTAAGGAAAGGAAAATAATTTAACTAATCAATTTCAGCTTTGCAAATTACCTCAGTCATTGAGTCACTGAATAATTAAATTACAATGGCTAATTCAGCTTAGTGAATTCACTAAATATGTATGTGGTCTGCCATCCAAAATGAGTGAAACAAGTACTACATAGTGTTTTTTGCTGGTCTATAAAAAAACAATTAAATCTGTAGCATGCAAAGAATCATGTGTAAAATAATCAATGTTTTCTAGCAAATCTGACATGACACATTCAAGCTGAATACATTTCTTAGAGTTTGTTTGCTTGTGCATATAAAGGAAAAAATTTGTTTACTTCATTCCCTGAGTGTGATACCCTAGAAATAAATACAAAATGGCTGAATTGAATGTGTGTACTAAACAAACTCACTTTTACCAATCATAATCTTTGATGAAAAGCTCTGATTATGCTAGCTTCATGAAATGAATATACATATAACCTAAAGCTATTACATCTTTGAGGAAGAAAAAGACCTATGAATTTATATGATTTCAAGATTGCAGTTCACTTATGTACCTAGGACCAGAGCAGAACAATAGTTTTTGTTTACAGATTTTTCAGAAATTTATGTTTTATTTGAAGGGTCAAGCAACTATACAAGGTCTCTATTTTATATACTGATTTACGTGATTTTTACTTTTTGCCTTCAATATTATGAGTACTTTAGAATCTATTTTCAATTATTTTCTTTCTCAACAAACACAGAAAATCTATCTGTAGCTTGCCAATTCACCATTAAAACCATGACCTTAGCATATGACAAATTGAGGGGAGAGGGTGCAGCTCCTCCTATAAATAAATATATTGTCAATGCCATAGATCCAATATACAATATCATCTGCACATATGAAATTGTATAGAAATCAATTTTTTCATAATTATTCACAATTAAAATGTTTGGCTTGTGGCCATATGTATATGTTTGGAAATTTTAAATAACAACTCAATCCAAAAAATTTACCAATTGCCCTTTCTCCTCAAAAGAACTCACACTCTGTGACACAAACATCTATGAAACAAGGTGCCAACTTATCAATAGCATACACCTACTCTTTATATGCTTTGTTGCTGCATGTAATTATCATATTTTACAATAAAAATAAAATTTCAGAGTCAAATTTTCAAAAGGAACAAGAGAATCGAAAATAATATAAAGCATAAATACAATGATAATCATAGCATGTTCAACCAAGAGCATTCTTTCTAAAAATTAAAAATTCGATATAAACATTCCAGCTGAATCTGGAACAACATTTATTTCTTCAGTTAAGTTGTGTGTGTACTCGAAAAAAAGAAAAAATGTAAAAATATGCTTTTACCCCTTCAATATCTGGAGTTATTTACATAGATTTATAATAGCATTATTAGGAAAGACAACTGATTGATAGGGCATGCAAAAAATAAAATAACCTTCTTTTGATTCCCATATTACATCTCACAAGTATCTAAATAAATTATTTTGGATCATAAAATTTTTTGGATTTTGCATGCACTCTAAATTCATAAGGTTACCTAATTTTCAATGAAAGTGTTTCCAGCGAAAAGACAAGTTATCTTTTTTAGTATGGCTTTTGGAGAACTTTGTTATTAATTAGCCAGAAATGAAATTACAGTCCAACAAAATTATTGTGAAAACTTATGTCTTTTGAATCTATAACCAAAAATTCTGGCATGTTAACTGAATGTAAATGATCATTGTAATTCAATGATTTGTAAAATTTCATTTCATTCTAAATTACTATTGTTTGAATATATTTTTTGCACACAAGTCAATGACTTGGGTATTCAAGTATAACAGTTAACTATTTAGAATGAATAATATTTTGTATGCACTGGTAACAAAAATTCTTAAAACACTATGTTGTTTTTATTAGAAGTTCTTTCAAAAAGATATAACCTTCTCCAATTCCTTTATTCCAAAACCTCCAAGATTTCTTTATTTTTAAATCAATTGGATTAAAAACCTAACATGTTTACAAATTATATTCTTACAGATAATCTTGAGCAGTAACAAACACATTGACAAGAGCCCTGACTATGAATACCTACGTCCATGGCTGGGAACTGGGCTGCTAACAAGTGCAGGTGAGTTACCTTGCCATTTTGTTACCCCACCCTAATAAATCACAGCATAATGTGCCATCCTTAGTTATGCTATACATATAAATTTGGCACTGGATCTCATGTTAAAGGACAGAGAGACTCAGAGAATTTGTAAGGCTTTGAAACCATTTTTCCCTCTAAAAATGACAAACATGGACTAAGCAAATAAACCCATGAATTCCTTGGATAAAACTAACTGATTTAACTTTTAATATTTCTGTGATTTTTCATACTTGTATTTGTAAAGAAATACATTGTTCAGGCTTTTACTGTGGTAGTAAAACTGATCCCCTAAGGTTTCAGAGCCCATTCATCCTCACAAGAGGGGCACTTGGACCTAGATATATGAGCAATTCATAGGTCTACTTCAGCTTGTATAGAGTTAATTCGTAATTAAATATTCACATAATGCGGAGCATATATTTATTCTTTTCTTGAAAACCATGTGGATCACAACATAAGCATTTTAGTGATCCTACAATGTTTTAATTTACATACTCCCCTGGCCTCCATTGAATACATAACAAATTTCAATTGAGAAGAGAAATCGATACATACTTTGAATTCTATGGTATTCAGCTCAGCTTTATGGAACTTCATGATGAATTGTAACAGTTAAATTCATACTCTGTTTCAACTCTCCAAGAATGGTTTTTTATTTAAAAGTTCACACACGACAAGGCAAGTGTCTTAGACAGAGGTGCTAATCTGATACCTTGGCATAGTTCATCCATGATTTAATGATATTTCAAAGTTCCCAATTTAATTTCTTTCTTTTAAAGCTGAAGTTTACTTTTTTTCCTTTTCTCAACATTTGAATTTTTTCAGGCATCCATAAAACCAAACTTACTGTCACAATTTACTGCTGTTTGGTTAGTGGTACTTACAAATTTAAAAAACTCAAACTCTGCACATTTTCTAGCATGATAGTGGCAAATTTGAACCCATTTTTGTTCATTATAAGTATATCTAATAATCTGTGTCATTGATTCTGATTTCCAGAGCAGCTACTAATTTATGTTAGCAAGTATTTATATGTTTTAAAGTCTATTGATTGCCATTAATCAATTTAAATTAACTTCTATTTATCCCTTCCATGTCCATTTTCTGATCACACACAGAAATAATTTCACTTATGGTCAATTAAATCACTTAATTGATGACCAATCTCATTAAGCTATTTTTCACAAATTACCAAAGGACTCTCAAAATTAATAGCATTGGAAATAATTCCTTTTGTTAAATATTATAAAGCAATAATTGTTGCTAAAAATAAATAAAATTAGACCAAGGGTTCTACCTAGAAATGTAAAGAGAAGATAAACAAGGCAAAAAGAGAGAGTTCATACATTAATGATTTAAAAACTTAATCTTTGAGAATTACAGATATATGAGACTTTGGAGATGGACAAAAGTGAAGAAAAGAATAAAAAAAACAGAACACTGAAGAAGACGCATAGTGCATATAGTTTAGATATAGTTGGGGGTATTTAAGTGTGGCATAATTTTCCAACTGGTATTCATGAACTAAATTATTTGGTCAAACTTTTTCTCTTTTATGCATTAAAAAGTTCACAAAAATTATCCTCAACTATTCCTATTCCATTAACCTCTACTATCAATGTAAACTGGACACTTCTGAGATGTGGGTGTAGCAAAGAATGGGTAAAATAAGTTGTACAGAGAGGAAGACAAACTCTAAGGTTTTACATAGGGTGAGCCAAAAGACAAGGCTGCTGGGGGAAATTCGAATATTGCAGAGAAAGTAATGACAATTATGGGAAAAATCCATATTTATTCATTCCAACTAGGACTCTACATGAGAGAAAAGATATCATTGTAATGACAGTCTTCAGGTGGTCCAAAGGTTGAGATAATTTGATCTGTGGACTAATACATATAGAAAAGGTTACTTATGGAAATAACAAATGTATAAATGGGGTAGGATTCAACCCTGCAACCTTCCTGTGAGACATGAACTGAATGGGGAACTAAATTAAGATTTGCCTATTTGAAAAAAATTAATTTCAAAACATTTTTTGATTATAGGTCAGAAATGGCACAGCAGGAGAAAGATTCTGACACCTGCATTCCATTTCCGTATCCTGGATGACTTTATTGATGTTTTCTGGGAACAGAGCCAGGTGCTAACAGCTAGGTTAGAGAAGGAAGCACTGGAAGGGAAAGATTTCAACCTGTTCCCGTACATCACTCTTTGCACCCTGGATATCATTTGTGGTAAGGAACACGCAAAGACTAGATGTCGTCAAGGAACGGGCCTGCTGCCTTCGTTGAAAACTTTGAGCCAACCTTGTTCATGTATTTTTCACATAACATGCATACTGTTGGGGCCAGTTCTGTATTTTATACCAATTCCTTTCAGAAACTGCAATGGGTCAGTCAGTTAATGCCCAAAAAGACAGTGAATCAGAATATGTGAAGGCCATTTATAAGTAAGTGTGAATGAAGTTCCAAAATGATATACGAATGGATGCAGAGAGAACATACCCACACAAAAAAATTTCATTTCTCCTTTCAGGATATCAACAATCATCCAAAACAGACAATCTAAAATCTGGTTGCAGCCAGATTGGCTATTTAAACTTACAAAATCCTACAAGGAACATGAGAGGTGTATCCAAATACTACATGGGTTCTCAAACAAGGTACTAATTTAACATCTAAGAACTTGAGCTCTATGGCCTCTTAAATTAATAAAATAAAATGAAAACTCCTATAGCCTTAATAAGTTCTTATGGCTATAAGAGTTTTCATTATATTTTATTTAGGTACCTATTGAGCATTTTACAACCATTTGCGCATTAATCATCTTATCTTAGGGCATGAATTTGCTCTGCACCATGAGAGATGATCTGCATTAAGTCGGGTATTGTGATGGATGCAAAGGGGGCATGTCCTGGCATTGCTGTAGAGTAGCTTGGTTTGGTGACCCAGATGGAAGTTAGCTTCACCCTTCAGGGTGACAACTAGTATTGCCCAGATGCAGAAACCTGCTTTATAATATTTTGAATGTACATATAATAAAAATGTTGCACATAAGTGTCTCAAAATTAATACATGTTCTGTAACACACCCATAGACTGGGGACTTTGATCAATATGTATACAGTACAAATTATTTTTCACATTGAGGCAGTGGTGGGAGCCTCCTATTTCAAAATATAATGCCATTATGCTCCCTCCCAATATGCCTTCGAGATACTCCCTAAGTCATTATCAACATACATATTTACATATATGTTATGGATTTTTATTGGGTTACAAAACATCATGGTATTGTGCACATACCTGATATGCATTGGCATTGCATTCCAGCACATACTAATATTCACTTTGATGAGACCTCAGGGAAAAGGTCTAATGAAGTGGCTTCAGATAATGGTCTGGCTTCTTATGTTGAGGTCAAAGGATGGGGTAAATTTACCAGTGATAGTCTAGTTTTTCACCATGCTTGGATAACCATGAACTACCTGCCTATTTTGCTGGAGAATAGGAAACAATTCATGACATTGATGCATTAAATTTCATACATAGTTGCATTTCTTCATATATCTTAAGCATAGATATAAGCATAGCATGTGGGCTACACACTAAATTTTAATGAATAGTTGTATATTTGATACTGATAAATCAGGGAATGAGTATTACTATTAAACATTCTTGCAGAGCACTAGGAGAGAAGCATTACATGCATTTTGAGCTCGCAGCATGTAATGAACACTGAATAATGCCCCCATAACTATTTATGCAGAGTAGGCTAATGCTATTGAGGCATCTCTCTACACATCCGTCTTTAACCAGTTCCTACCCTTTGTTGTGGATGAAATTGTGAATAGTCGTAATGATTTTAGCAGTAACATGCCTCTTTCTGTATTATTCAGCTCACTCTTGGAAAATGCTGAGTTACTAACTTAATCAAATGCACCTCAAGAGCTATCCTGAACTGACTCACAGTGAAATTCTAGCAAAGAAAAACCTTATAATGTTCATACAATTTGTTGATTATGGCATTCAGGGTTTCAGTTTCTAGAAAAGTATTCATAATAGTATTCAAGACCAAGTCTACTACATTTAAATTGTGTGCATCTAAAAGATGTAACCTAGAACATTATGTAGAAGAAATTGAGAAGAAAAGTATACTCCTTCCATATGCATATTCAAAGATAAATTAAATATTAATATTGATTTTACATTGAGCTACAACTATCATCAGGGAATATCTGAGAACTAATGAGGTTGGGAATGCTTATTACCTAAGTGAAAACACTACATTAAAAAATAGTAGAACGATGTTAGCATTTTTCTCATGTTAAAAATGTTCACCATTTCTATCAGGCATTCTAATAGAAAACTTTTTTGCATTTTGTTTAGGTAATAAAAGAGAGGAAGGATGAATTAATTAAAATGAAGGAGAATGGAGTTCAGAAAGACAATGATGAGGAATCAATAATTATGGGTAAGCACTTGTTACGATTTCACTTGACTAAATCATTAGCATTTTATGGAAGTAGTTAAATACCCATAGCCTCTCTCCAATATTGAGGGAATTTTTAAAAATCCTTTTTAGGGCGAAAGAAACGATTAGCTTTTCTTGATTTGCTCATTGAAGCATCGCAGGATGGAACAGTGTTATCTAATGAAGACATTCGAGAAGAAGTGGACACCTTCATGTTTGAGGTATGCCATTATCCAGATTTGTACTCTCATTCTCATTATCCAGATTGTAACTCTCGAAAGCCCATTTAAAATGAAATTTAAAAAAATCTTAGAGTTATAATTCATTTAATTTTACAAATTTCTCATTCAGGGTCATGACACAACGTCTGCAGCTATTAGCTGGGTCTTGTTTCTTCTTGGGTGCCACCCAGAAATACAAGTGAGTCACAATATATTTTTTTCATCATACTCCAGACTTACTCACATTTGAAAGATGATTTTTGTAATTAAGTTTCCTATGATTACCCATATATTATTGAGTCACATGAGGGTTTCATTTAAAAACATTTTATTTCTCTGTTTTTAAATTTTCTTTCTCTTCATAATAATCTAATTTTGAGACTTTGAAAATCCAATTCATGATTCCATCAGCACACTACTTTAAATTGAAATTCATAACTTCTTCAAAATAAAATGACTTCAAATTCACTATTCATCGTAGCTGTAGAAAATTCTGAATTTCCTCATAAATGACAAATTAAACTGTACATTTTGTTGTGTGGATTCAAAAGTGAACGCTCTACTGATCTTATTTTCATCTTGTTTTGAAACTTTTGATTTGTCAGGACAAGGTAATGGAGGAACTGGATGATATTTTTGGTGATGATGACAGGAAAATACGAATGAAAGATTTGCAAGAGATGCGATACCTTGAGTGTTGCATTAAAGATGCCCTACGACTCTATCCAAGTGTGCCCCTGATTGCTAGGCAGTTAAAGGAAGATGTTGATATAGGTGAGCATGGGAACTCTTAGTGATGACTATGCATCCATTATATCTTGGCCTAGCATTAACTGATTTGGCTCTTTACTTACCTGCTTGCTAGAAACATGCACCTCAACAACTTTATTCTAATTTCATTAATGAAATTGATAATGTTTACATATTTTACAGCTGGCTACACAGTTCCTACAGGAACAACCATCCTCATTGTGACCTATATGCTGCACCGTAATCCCAAGATTTGGCCTTCTCCAGAAAAATTCAACCCAGATAACTTCCTCCCAGAGAACTGCCAAGGGCGAAATCCTTATGCATATATCCCATTTAGTGCAGGGCCAAGGAATTGCATAGGTGAGTCCGTAATGATTCATTTTGCATCTATTAGGTTTCAATTAATTAGAGTAAAGATATAAGCAATAATCATGCAACAATCAATTTTATCCCTCCAATTCTATTTTCCCTAATTTATTGAGTAAAAGGATATATATGTACATATATATATATATATATATATATATATATATATATATGTACATATATATATATATATATATATATATATATATATATATATATATATATATATATATATATATATATATATATATATATATATATATATATATATATATATTCCACACACACACATTCAAACACAAAATCGTGCTCTGATTATTTTTGGCCAAGAGATTCCGCCTTCCCCACCTCTCCTGTGTTTGTCCTTTATGTGTGTTCCTTTCCCCTTTCCTTTTCCTATTTCTTTGTGAATATAAATATATTTAGCAAGAGTGCAAGATCTGGGAGAGTTTCCTGTCATCTTTCAATGGTATAAGTATTTAGCTGTCAATAACATTAGGAAAAACAATGTACCAATAAATGGCAGTAACTAAGAAATTATCAAATAAATATTCCATTTCAAAGTTAGACATGGGGGAGGAGCACTTTGGTAATAATTGCATTGATTAATTGACACTTCCACAGTTTTAGTTTTTCTGTTTCAGTTTTTCGGAGTTACCGCCCAAACTGTTCATCTCCCTTTTCCCAACATTGTCAGAGTTGTTATAGCTCATTCAAATTTTAAATACCTTCACTTAAATTCTTGGAGTATCATAAGCATTGTTAAGTTACAGATTTTGTTATATTCATCATGGTAAGCTTATGGTTCATGCCAAAATCATTTCTTTTGTAAAAAAATGTAGTCTCTTAGGCAGTTGATCATTCTCATATTTCTGAATAGTGTCTTTTAATTCAAGTATACAAAGAAATATTAATGATACTTGACCATCCAGTCACAAAAAAAAACAAAATACATTTTTAAAACTTGTTTCCCTTGAGTAAAAGGATTGTAATTTATAATTTTCTGGGTCAAACGTGACAGTATTACTAAAGAATGGCCATTGCTGGGAAAGTATTTTGGAAGTGGAAGATATTTACTAAATTGAGAGTTGTAGGATTTTCAGGAAGTTTCTTTTTACTGATGTGAATTCATGAATATTTTGGGATCAGAAAATGTTTTCTCTTTAGACACTGTACTCTGATATCAATATAAATAGGAGTGAAATTTCAGGTATGACAAGTATAGAGGATCTAATTCAATCCATGTGTAGACTGATTCCAGAAATCCTTTCAGGATGAAATTAGATGACTACCTCAGTTTACTTAGACTTCCTGACATTCACTTGTTAAACAAAAAAATTAACTGGACACACTTCTTCACTACACACTACATATTTGTAAATACATTTCTAACAGAATTAATGTCCACTGAAATCATCATCACTTAAAATGGGATATGATTGCATCATCATCAAGTAGTTTTATTTCATAATTTAAAGCCTGAGGAAATTTCAGGTATTATTCAGTCAATAAAACATTCTTAAAAACCCTTTTTATCCATTTCATTGAACTCCAATTTTACAGTATAATACTATACATTAGTATAATAGTATCTACTATGCTATCAATAATTGTTATTGTTCATAATGTGCCCATGTTCTCTAAGTAGTTCCAGACAAAAAATTCCAGTACACCATAATTTTCCAAGGAATGGCATCACTGTTACCTTACAAATAACATGAAAATACCGGGAGGAGCTGCTTACACTATCTCTTTGAGTTTATGCTCTTATTCCATCTATGATATGTTATGGATCAGTATTATGCAAAAATTTTAATGGTATTTATTGATAGGATAATGCAATGCTAGAAATATAATTGCACAAGCTTAGTATCATATTTCATTCGGAAAATTAAATCATTAAGTCACCTTTCTATGAGCCATCAACATTAACATGGACCACATCCCCATTTGGGTAAGACAACATTCACACATATTCATTCGATAGATTGATTTCAAGGTGAATACTTTTTTTTCTGACAGGTCAGAGATTTGCCATGCTTGAAGAAAAAGCTGTAGTTTCTTCAGTCCTCAGAAAATACAGGATAAAGGCTGTAGATCGAAGGGAAGATCTTACACTACTGGGTGAGCTTATATTACGCCCAAAACATGGACTCAGAGTTCAAATATTTCCGAGGAAGACTGAGTAAAAAGGGTTTGCCAAAAATGTAACATGAATAGAGTGCAAATCTTCTGGGGAAAAAAATGGAAGTTGTTGATAATGTGACCCGTCACTTAATTCAAACTGTGATATATTGAATAGGTATGCCAAGAACTGGCTGTTGTTATAAACCTTTGTACCTGTACATGGACTGTGTTTTAAATACCTAAAAAGAATCAAACCGTGCAGAAATGGAATTGGTGAATGCATTATAATTCCAACAACATGAAATTAAAGATTGTCTCCATAGTTTAAACCCACCAGTGACAAGCGGTACATTCTTAGGGGGAATCAAAACCATCCATTAAAACTTGGTCTCCACTTGAACTGCATGCTACCCCCCCCCCCCCCTTGGATTAGAATTACGAAAATGTGTCAACTTGCTCAATTACTGTATTTATGATACCATTATTGTTAAATATTGCATTTTTTTAATATTGAAATAAATCCATTGAAAATTAATCAACTCCATACTTTCATTTCTATGTCCTCCGGCTCACAAATAAAATATTAAAACAAATATCCCTTCAAATCTTTGATTCCAGTCTAAGATGGGGTTCTACATCTTTTTGGATCAACCACATTAATTGATAAACTCAACCAGCATATACAGTAAACTCACGATCATCCATGTTACTTTCTTCCCAGAACCTCAAAAATTTAATCAAGTCAATCGTTAAGATAACTAAATGCTTTGAAATTTCTATATACTTTTATAAAAATGCAAGTTTGAAATCCCCCCACTTTCTTAAAAGTTTTTAATGTCACAAAATCAAAAGCTGTGAATAGTATTTAATTTTTTTAAATTAAACATTTTTGTACTACCCATTCTTGTTTCCCTGGCATTCATTAGAATTTCATTTTCTCCTCTAAGAGCAAACATTTAGTTTTACTAGGCGGCAAATTAGTCATAAACTATACTGTGTTATTTAAATCAGTATCATGTGACGAATATTAATCCATGTCAGCGATCCTTTGCCAAGCATGTTTTTTTCCCATCTACACAATCGGTTTAGCTTTAGGAGGAAAGTACATTCTCTTATTCACTTCAAAGGAGCTCTGAGTTCTTTTGTAAATCTAACATTTCACCCTAAGAAGAATGGCTGAAATGAAACAAATGTACTTTTACATTGCTAAAAAACTCAAAATAATCACATGGAATGAAAAGGGAGGCTCTTCCTCTTGCATCCATTAGCAAGGATAATCAAGAGTTTACTGTACATTCATTATATTTCTCTCTTTCAGGAGAAATGATAAACCTCACTTTCAGGAGATAAATATTCGGGGCATTTTTTACACCAAAATATATGAGAGGTAAGATGAAAAGAATAATTCCAAAGCCAGCCAACTGAAATAGATTTAAATTAACAGGATTTTTAGTGGGATGAAGCAATGCTAATTACCTTCATGACTAAATTGTGATAAGTGTGAATACATTTAATCACACAATGACTAGATATGTTGATGCAATGAGCCCATTTAAGTAATTAGATTTTTAGAAATCACATTTCAAATTGCAAAAGCAATGTGATAACCATTTAATGAGAACTACTGAAAAGTAAATTAGTTTCTCATGAGAGAGGAAGGCTAAGTTAAACATTTAAGATGGCTATAGGAGTTTTCATTTTATTTTGTTAATTTAAGAGGGAATACATTACAGTAGGTAGAACTTATTATTTGAGTCATACAGGAAGTGTTTTAGAAAATATTGCATATAGTAGTGAGGATATCAAGAGAAGAATAGCAATAGGTAAATAAGTGTTTATGAGGAGGAAGCAATTGAACTCAAGAACTATAAATAAAGATAAGTGACAGCTTCGATATGGAGTCTACTTTTGTAAGATGGAAAAATGCATATTTGTGAAAAAAAAATTCAATAATAAGCACAATGCGAACACTTGAAAATCAAATTTACTTCATACAACAGAAAATTCTCAAACATTTTTACTTTGGGGGAAATTTTATTTGATCTAACATACATACAGTGCCAAAAGTAAGCACACCCAGTTTTACAATAAATACACATCACACATTGAAGGATTCTTCCCACAAAGATATTATTATACATGTCGACTCTTGATTTAAGAGATGGTTGCGTCTGATACTTTGTGGATCCATTTGTAAAGCACAAAGAAAGAATCAATGACTTTGCATTTCTACACGAAAGAATTTATTACGTCGACTAGTTCTGCTACACTGTTTTCCTATACATCTCAGATGGCTACAGTGTAGCAATACAAGTCGACACAATAAATTCTTTCCTGTGGAAATGCAAAGTCATGGATTCTTTCTTCATGCTTTACATAGTCCTCCTTATTTGACATAGATACATACATTTCAATTTACACTCTTTCTTTCACAACTGAGAACAAATGTTATTTCCTTCAAACTAATGAAAACTGAAACAAATGAAGCTATGAAGACATAATGCTCAATAAAAACAAAATAAATGAAAAATACCATGTCCCCACATGTAAAATCAATGGAGATGAAACACTCCAAAATTGACATACAATTTTGCTTTAAAAACATGAACATCCACGCACATACCTAGTCCATTCCATTTCGAATACTTTTATAATGAAAATGTTTTTCTTAGAAATGTATTCTACAATGGAATTTTTGAGTTCCTCTTATGTGCTTGATAAATAATGAGATGCAGTATTTCAGGAGCAGAATTAGTTAACCAAAGAGTAACTGAGAGATAAGGATGGTTTTTAATAAAACATTAACTAGGTACCTAATCCAATCCTCTCAGGCCCAAGTAAAGCTATTAGTGCTCAATAATTTTCACCCAGTTTCAGTAATATCACAATTTTAAAAGAGCATATGTTGGCATATTGCTATTATAAATGAAAAACAAATATGGACTGGTATCCACATTCATTTGGAAACAAAACTAATTCCTCTTAAGTGTCACAGCTACATGTCATTCAATTAGAGAAACCACCAGGTAAGTTTCTTGAAGAGGCAGCAGCAAAGAACTTATTTACTTCTTTCCTCTGGTTTCTTGTATGGATAATTAATGTACTCAAATATATCCTCCTCTGAATTTACAGGAACGGGTTCACCAGGGATCCCTAAACGAAACAGTATACTTGTAGTTCATTTCTGACAAATGTCTCATTCAAAAGCATACAAGAAGGGAAAATACCAATAATATATCTTCAATATATTGGTACTCATTGATGAATCATTCACTAAATACCTAAACAACTTCAGCCATGTTATGGCATTCTGTACGAAGTTCTTACCTGTAGATCCAACTGGACGAAGACTATATTCATTGAGAGTGAAACCCTTCTCCAGAGCATGGGCACGCATGTCTTTGTTGAAGAGATCACTGCCAGTGAAATACAAAATGCTGCAGAAGTACTGATCATGAGGTGTCAACCTTATATCTAACCTTCTCCAAGGCCCCTTCTCTTCTCCTTTCATGGTATTCAAATTACACACACCCTGTTGGAACATTTTACATAAAACATGTAGGATTTATTGGGTAAGGATATTAGGCCAACAAGTTTAGATATACAGAGAGACATGCTAATAATCTGAAGTTTGTATTTTCATATGCATGGTTTGTTTAAAAAGTATCGGGAAAATTTTCGTAAAACTAATTTATTTCAGACATTGCTACAATGCCTCAAAATTCTTCCAAGTACCTCCCTGGTTCACTGACACACTTTTGCAAGTGGATTTTCCTCGACTTGAAGGCTCCATGGTGGACAGATTCTGGAGGGTCCTTTAGGGTATACGTGCAAGCTTCTTTAATGGCACTTAGGGTCCCATGATGGCATCCTTTTGGGGAGGATTTCACTTTTGAGAAGAAGGATATAGTCTGCTAGTGCCAAGTCAGAACTGTAAGGGGGTCGGGGAATTGTCACCAAGCTGTTGCAGAAGGTCTACACTAGCAGGCACACGACTCCTTTTGGTCGTCCGTCAAGATCTTTGGGATGAGTTTAGCGCAGATCTTATGAATTGTCAAATTTTCAGTGATAATGGTGTACACTGTCATCTTATCAATGCCAACACGATCTGCGATCATACACATAGACCGTTTGAATTCAGTATTTCATACAAACATCAGGAAAAAATTGTTAACGATACGTTTTATAAAAACCTTGCATAAATGTTTCCTATACACTATCATCGAGGTTCCTCAATTTCATGAATATATCTTATAGAATTACTAGTTACTGCTAAATTTTCAATTATAAAAAATTTCTTCAATCTTTTAGAAGCAATATTAATATTTAATAACCTATAATTAAGATTTGTCATTGGCTGGGGTGAATTCTTTGCATATTTGCATCACAAAACAGTATAAATTGAATTTCTTTTATGCTGTAAAAGTTCTTCTGTGTCATTGTGGTATATAAAGTCTGTCCGGATAGTATCCAGCCATACAATATTTTGAGAATAATAGTCTACATGGAACAATGAGGCCTTAGTCCCCTTTGAAACACTCCCCTTGGGGCCTCACACACTAATCCCATTTTCACTTCCACATTTCAAAGCAATTGGAAAGGTCCTTTTTTAGAATAGTCATCAGCTGCTTCATTGCATTCTCCTTTGTCAACCAACCGTTGGGAAGACTGGGCTTTAGTTTCCGGGTCATAGTCATAGACCCATAAATCATCTCCAGTTATGACCATTTTTGGAAAACCTGGTGCATCGTTTGCGGTTCGGAGCAAGTCCCCTTCAATTTGCAGCATGAATTTCTTGATGTTGACGAGATAAAAGGAAAATGTGATGAGGCAGCTGATGAACATTCTGAAAAAGGACTTTAATGATTGTTTTGAAAAGTGGAAGAAACACTGGAATATGTGCATGAGATCCCAAGTGGAGTACTTTGAAGGGGACTAAGGCTTCATTGTTCCAAGCATGCTATTTTTCTCAAAATATTGAATGGCTGGATCCTTTCTGGACATAGTTCATTTGCACCATTGATTAGGACTTCCCTCAGAAGAACCTACATGGCATAAACAGGGTGGCAGGGATATACATAAGTTCTCTCATTTATATGAAATAATAAGTGATGAATAGGAGCTAATTACCATAAACTTGGTGTCACCCAAAGAGATAGTATCGGTGATCAGTTTCCTTTCCTGTAGTCTTGAGACAACATCCTTCAAAAGGTGAACCTTAGACTTCTTACTTTCAGAAGTGAAGGAGGGATGAGTAAGCAGAACATCAATGTCTCCACTTTCACTCTTGCCACGCCTACAAAATTAAAATATATTATTATTGGAATAGTTTCTGAATATTGTTGCAAGGAGCATAAAAAGATGCTATAAATACTAGGTGCGTTCAAGTTCTAAGGTCACCCAATATATTACTTCCGATTAGCAGTTGATAGAAAGATGAGATTGAACTTAAAACATGCAGGAACTTTTTATGGATAAAAATATAGATACATGCACTTAGAGTGCAAAGAGTTTGTACAGCTGTCATCAGAATGAGAATCATTTTCAATAGTAAAAATAGCATCATCTAGTGTAAAAAAAAGCATGTAATCATCTTTCTTCGTCACTCACGTGGTTTAACAACAATTGGAATTCAATGCCAATTGACGGAGACGTGGTGGTGATCATTTTATGGATGTGTTTGAAATGTGAGTTTGAGAGTGTGACAGTTCAAAGAAAGCCGGATGTTGCATGGCAATGAACCCAAGAAGTCTTGTCCATAGACCAGGTTTTTTCCCGTGGGCTAAAAGGACTTCTACAAAAGTAATCTCAGTGGCCATGGAATCATCAGTAAATTAGTATTAAATGAAAAATTAGTCTGAAAATTAGTATGAGACCTTGGAGCTTGAATGCACCTCATAATTATGTATGTGCACTAAAGGAATACATATCAGAATAAATCAACTTTGTACCTTAAAATGAGTCCATGAGTGAAAAACTTAAAGATCATAAGGACTGAGTTCACACATGTGCATCAAAATGAACATTATTTACCTGTAACTCCCACAAATTGTCAGCATATATTCTGGATCCAATTTGTTCACCTCTTCTTTTAACACTTTTTCAACTTTTTCAATTTCCTCTCGAGGTATTTTTTTCTCAAAGTCCTCAAAGTACCTGTTATTTTAAAAAATCATAGAGGCATAAACATTATATTCGAAACAGAGAGTAATATCTTCATGTGTGTTCCTATCCCTTTTCCTTATATCTATTTCTATGTGAATTGCTTGCCATATGGTGGGATTTCGTGTTTGAATGTGTGTGTGTGTGTATATATATATATATCCATTCAAATGAATAATCACCACTACTCCTGTAATTCTGCCTCACTCTCTTCTCTTCCTATCCCTTCACAGGCAATTTCACACAGCCTATCATTCGATGAATGCTTTTCCCTAACAATTCTAGAATCCCTACCCGATTCAGCCACCAACATAGAGGTGAGAACTCGTGAATCCGCATAATCCTAGCTTTCCAATCCTTTAAAATTCCCACCCTTAAATGCCATCTTTAATTCCCTTCCCAGCAGTCCCTAAACCTTCCGCCCCCATTTTTCCCTCCCCAGACACTCTCACCTCAAGATCTTTCAGTCTGACCTGAAGAAGGCCTCCGAGTAGGCTGAAAGCTCAAAGAATCTACCATGTGAGTGTTCTTTTACATGTTATCTGTTTTATTCTGTGTTCTATTGTGCCATCCAGAAGTTATATTGCTCTCGTGAGTACTTCCCCATCATTCCAAATTTTCGGTGGTGATGCCACCTTTCTCAAGGGAGAGAAGGTTTCAATAGTAGCAGATGAGGATGCTGGATGGGGGGGGAGAAGGCAGGTAAAGGTTTGCGAGGGGAGGAGTGGAAAGGGGAAGGTTAGGAAGTGTGGGATTAATATGCAAGGTTTTGGGATGGGATGAAAATGTCTGGAGATTGGGGTAATTAGTGTCTGATATTAATACCTGGCTCATTTCAAGAATCAAGAAGCTAGATATACACGTGTTCTATTGTTCTGAATTTGAGTGCAGGGTGGGAGGGATGCTAGAATGGAGACACTATAGCATTTACCACGGTGAGTGAGTGTTATGCTCAGAGGTGTGTTTTGGGATTGGGATCATTCCTATCAAGGAAGAATTCTTGCAAATACGACATGTTTTGCACGGTCATGCAAAACATGTCCTATTTTCAAAACCCATACCCCATCCCTTTCCCACCTGCTTTTTAACTCTCTCCCACTAATTCCCTACTCCTCATGCACCCCCAGCAATGTGGTTTATCTTCTGCCAACTGTGCCCTGGCTTCTATTTTGGACAGTGTATCACACCTCTAAATATTAGAACTAATAACCACCAATATTAGTGGATTATTTCAAATATGTAGAAAAAACCTTTTGGGTACAACCCGTTTACTCCCAAACGTCCTCTTAAACTCTCTCTTCAAATTGCTTTTTAACTTTTCCTCACAGTACTTGTTCGCTATCAGTCTTGTGTGCTATATATTTATGCAAATTCCAAATTACCAACTACAATTCTGGATCCACACTTAATATTAAGACAATGTCAGTTGGATGTTCAACCATAATTTGAAGGATTTACTTACTTTAATCCTATCTTCTGATGATGATTCAAGATGTCTTTCTTTTCCTCCAAGTCTTCTAGAGTTTTGAATCCACCATCAAACAGCTCCTTAGCCTTGGCAGGTCCTATTCCCGACACTCTGGTAAATAAATTAATGATGGTAGTATTATCATCTGCATGTATCTGAAACCAAATTTAGGACGTAGGTAACTAGATGTGGGTGGAAGTAATTTAATTTGAATTTCATATCAAATGAATCGTATTTGCATTTGTGAAGTTCATACTAGCTAACTATACATGATTGAATTTCATAATTTAAAATGCAGTTGTGTTAGTTTTGTCAGGGGAAAATCACGGTGGAGGATTCATGAACCATGGAAACAGTATGGCACTTGAATGGTCTTCTCATTCCCTTCTGGGGAATATGATGTACCCACTTTTTCAGCTTAAGCCTCACAGTACTAGGGAAAATAGATGCTGAAAAATGAGTATTAAAGGGAGACGGAAGATCTTTGCCCTCAATAAACATATTCAAACGTAACTTCCTGGAGGAGGAGGAAAGATATAAGTAAATGCAATCAAGTTATATATAATTCATTATATAATATAAATACATATATTTGGATGATTGAGAGTTCATTAAGGGTATACATTCACTTTGCCCCCAAAAAATATGCAAAATTCAACGAAAAGTGGTAACTTCCAAAAGTCCATTCTCTATTTTTAATTTAATTTTATTTTGGGGAAAATTGCCAATTTTAATTAATCATGATATTCCACCATATAACGCCTGAAACGTCTCTTTTTATTGTCCATTCTCTAATTGATTCAGGTACAGGATTATATGACTTTTACAAAATAAAACCTTGAGGAGCAACTCTGCACATGTCCACAGCTATGATGGAATGGCGTCCATTTAGTTGATTCATGCCCATTGGGGATAAGTATATTTCACTGGGCAATGGTCGGCAGTGAGAGAGTATTCATCCTTGGACTGCCCCCAGTTAGCCTGATTTTTGCATGTCTGTTCCTGGTGTACATACATTCACCCAATAGTGGCAAATTAGTTTACCAAGAGAACTGCACCAATACAGTAGAGTACATGTACATTCAGACTTGCCTTAAACCCATGCAGTTGCTCTACTACTCATAGACTCCTGATGGGTCATGGTTAATATTAGGATTTGAATCCATTCATTGTTTAATAACTTGAAAGCAAATATAAAGTGAGCATGGAAAGAAGAGGGTTATTTAAGGGGAGAGGTTTCAAATTATCTAGCCCATAGGCTAAACAGATTTTAGGCAAATTTAGGCTAAACAGATTTTTCATCGAGAGTGTGTGTAAAAAATTGTAGAAAACTGAGCAAGATTGAGGGGAAACTGCATTTTCAAGGAAGGAAGCTAGCTTTTAAAAGCACTCTGGAAAAAGATGAGCAGGATACAGGCAGACAGTTCTGTGAAGATGGAAATCAGAGAGACAACAGATTATAGGAAGTCCATATTTAATGAGTTTGTAATTTTCCACAGACTTCATTTTATGGCAAAATGTGTTTCACCGGCTAGTCGCATCATCAGGTACAAGTCGCATACATTTGTTGAATATATACCTTTTGGACAGAGGTGAGGGTGGAAAGTAGAAGGTGGGAGGCCGGGTTTTCCGGACCTTCAAAGTCGCTGGTCATGGTTTTTTGGTTAAGGGAAAAAAAGGCGGTGGCACCTTGACTAAGTATTGGGTATGGCCTAGGGTATGGGAGGGGTGCAGGGTAGGGGCAGATGGATACATAGAACTGATGAATTTGTTTACCCTTAAGGAGAGAGGTGGGATGTGTAGGATGAAGAGTAGAAAGTCGATAGTGGGTCAGGGAATTTTCTGGAATTGAAAGTCAATGGTCGAGGTTTATTCGGGTAAAGGAAAAAGAAAAACGGGAAAATGGTGGCGCCTTGGTTCTGACGTGGCATTGGGTCTGGTACTGGAAGGGTAGAGGCAAATGGGTACATTGAACCGTTGTATTTGTTTACCCTCGAGGGTCTCTCCATGCTCTCATTCACATGCTATGGTATGCATGACATATTTCATGAGTGAATTGATTGAGAAAGATTTGAGAGAACAAAATAATAGGCGACAATTTACTACAAAGTATGGAAATTCAAATAAGGATAATGTCATTAATAAGGATAACATCAAATTTTATTCATCAATATTTGATTGTCAAAATATTTACTACGAAGCACAGTAAAAATATAATAAGCCACAACCAGCAAGCTATAGAATCAGTTTTATATCATAACATATTTTATGGCCAAAACAGATAAACATGTCCAAAAATGAAAGCTTCAATTCATCATTTTCCGAATCATTGCAACTATATGTTAATTTATAGTTTACCTCCAATAAGTTTAGCAAATATTTTACACATGTCAACCTAACAGTGCATTACATAAAAACAATAAATATTTACGGAAAAATATGCATGAATCGCATATCAACATCGTAATGCATTCCAAAATTTGATATTTACTCTCTTGTTTATCTACCAAATTTAACTTATATTTCAAATGTATTTTTAAAAGCGCTGTTCAATTGTTACACGATGTTATTGGTACAAATAATATCCTTGAGAACAATGAACAGTATGAAGGCAACACTGAGTACAAGTATTCACAAATAAACAGTACAATGAACGACTGATTTCTATTAACACAGATTCAATTATGATTTACCTGTTTAAATACTCTTTTCTTCTTTATGTTTAAAAACAATGTTCTGATTTGATAGAAATTTGTCCTATTTTTTAATGTTTCATAATACCTTTTCTAGTTTTTGTAGCTTTCCAGTTTGAAGAAATTCGTCAATTTTTTTGGATATTTTGTCTCCGATTCCTGGAAGTTTTCTAGCTTCATCGCCTGACTGAATGCGTTTCCCATAGCTAGCCAATGCACTTGCAGCTTTTCGGTAGGCATTATATTTATAAACATTTCGATTTACGTTCCTTTCGTAATTTGCTAACTCTGTAAGACAAGAAATAAAATAAATAAAGCATTTAAGTTGCAGTGATCAAACGAAAAAATCTGTGCACCTGTTAGAAAATCGCAAAAGTCGTGGTTGGGATTGTTTTCACTCGATGGTGCTTTCCGTTTACTCATTTTATTTCGTGAAAAAATACACGAAGCATTTCCATAAACACCTAAACAGAAAGTTGTATTTATTGACTGTAACAAAAGCGCATCATAAAATTCTCGGGATTTTACCGCCCTCGTTCAATGTGTTGCATAAGAGATGGCAGGAATGTTGTTCATAGTTTAGAGTCCTCTGCGGAACATAATCGGACTTACTCAAGCTACGCCGCCACCAAGGAGGTATTTTTGAAGATCTCAAGCTGGGCCATGGAACTTCTCACAACTCCAATTTGAGAGTGGTGTAATGGATTTAATGGCTGAATTGAAGTTTTTCTTCAACGAAAGGGTTTTACAAGTGCTAATCTAACGCCGGCCTAAAAGTTCCTATGACTGCATACGTCGATGGAGTGTTACTTACCAATTGCTCCCAATACATCATGTTGTTAGTACCAACAGCAGAATGGATTTTTAGCCAAATAGTCAACATTTTGAAATAAAGAGTGAACGAGGGTCTGAATATGCAACTACTAAAAACCTCAAAATAATCACATGGAATGAAAAGGGAAGGTCTTCCTCTTGGATCCATTAGCAAGGATAATCAAGAGTTCACTGTACATTCGTTCCACCATATAAATTTGGAATGCTTTCTTTTTCTGGTAAAGCCCAGAATAGGACAATTATAATGATTTCCTATAAACTCGGCGTTGCTGGGCAGCCTAAATCAGATAGCACTTCTTGTAGAGGAATAAATCCCTATCAATAAAGACACTCATGGTAAACACCCACCTTTAAAGGAAGGAAGACCTGGCTACACAAGTGTGTGATAGGGTTCATTTCTATTTTTTTACAATGAGACCTAAAGGGGACATAGTGGAGGTTATCTATTTTACTACTATTGAAAATAATCATTCCAAGAAATGTATGAAAAATATCTGCTGAGCGGAAAATTTGATAAGAAATAAATTTTCTCCAGGTTGTACGATAGATATTTCTTTCTATGCCTATGATGTATGCCAACACGTTTCGCTACATCTCTCACTACAGCTTTCTGTGACCTTGATGAATTAGGGAGTTACGTTTTGCTGACAGTTGCACTAAAGGTAAGGAGTTTTGAAAGAATATAGCATAATTAGGGGTTTATTTCACCTGTAGCCTCAATATGTCTGCAAATTATATAGGTTGTTAACTATTGTTCATATCACTTTATTAACATTTTTTCTAATCCAGAAGAAAAATAATTTAAATAAACCCACATTAAATGTGACACCTGGATAATACCAGGCACCTGCTAGGGGAGAGCGTGGGTAATAGAAACAATTTTAAATGCGTAAAGAAATATTAGGGTCGGTACTTCACCACTTTTAAGAACTTATTGTTGGTAATATCCTACATGTAATGTCACACAAAAGAAAAATTAATAAAAACTACAAAAGACAACAATATTAATAATAATGTCAAATTGTAAAGAATATCACTGTCAATGATTAAAAAAACTTTCCTTCAAAACATTTATAAAAGTCTTGCTTCGACAAATAAAAAAATGACAAGTTGATATTTTTTATTTCAACTATTTAGAAAGTTAAAATAACCTCAAATATCTAGTAAATATATTTGAGACAGATTCTTTCAAATGTACCATGCACACGCAATAGAGCCATATTGAAAATTTAGTGTGATTTGGTAGGTATTTAAAAGTGTTTTTAAGGAGTAGACTGGTCAAATGAAATAATATTTATTTAATTAGAGTGCATATTATTCGTGTTATCATTATTTAATATTAGTGATAATATGGTGGTTAATTCTCATGCGGCAGTCATGAAGTGATCGAATTATTGCAAGTAACTTGATTCTGACAAGGAACGTCTAATTTGTGTTATTGTGATGAGGGTTTTCTTACAAAATACTCGAGTCTAAGAGATACTACGTTTTGAACAATTGTGGAAGTTGACGAGATTGAGTTGTTTTGTATTTAATGTCAAAGTAAACACTCAGCTGAAACGATCATGCATCCGAATTCATCGACAAGGAAGACGGAAAGACATGCGGAAGATGCAGCCATATCGAGTGTTTTTAGTGCTGCTGCTGAGCTGTCAGATCTTTTGAAAAAGCATATCGGCCGGTCAGATGTTGAAATTTCTGCCACAAATGTCAGGTTGGGTGCTCTCGAAAACAAAACAATGGGTATGAATAATGCTTATAGACTCTCGCAGGAGCTGGAAGAGAGGCGAAGAAGGGAGAAGTGTTATTATTTTCAATCTCAAAGAATCCTCGGATCAAACTGAAGATTCCAAGGTAAATATGTGCTCTCAAAGATTGACGCTATCGAAAGGACGAGTATCCCCGTGTTTAGATTAGGCAAAACATTGGTAAATGGAGTGCGCCCAGCTAAAATTGTATTTCAAAGTTGCTCGTCCAGCGGAAACATTTTCAGATGTTACACGGTGAACTCGAAAGAGCTGGTAAGCTGGTCAAAGTAACCCCACAATAATATTTGTAAACGGCTTCCAAATATTGTGCGAAAAAACTAAGCACACTAACTAATAACAAACTATTATAAAATACAGACTTAAAAGGCCCCCTATTATGTGTAATTACTTTTTGTGTGAAGGCCATTTAAACTAGAATAGAGTAGAATAATGTTCTGCATAATATTATGTAATAATAATACTTTATTCATTTTGAAAAATGGCCCAACCATATTAAATGTCGTCAATATAAATATTACTTAATATATAAACATAAGTTCTTGAATTTGATGAAGATTGTCACAAAAGAATTCATCCGATTAGTAAAGTTGGTGAGCATGTAATCTGGTATATACCCTATTCTTGAAATTCTGGGTAGTCCAATTTCAGCTGAGTAGGCAGGTAGTTATACAGTCGTATGTGCATATTATGAAATGTGTTGTAAGTTAATGACAGACGGACTAGATTCGCTTTACCTCTTGTGGTGTAGTCATGGATGTGAGATCTTAATTGTTAAGTTTCTAGATTAACTTTCATATGAATCAGAGCCTTAAAAATATATTAACTAAATACAGTCATGATTGCATGCTTAATAAAAAATGGTTTGCAGGAATCACGTGGTGGTTATTAGACAGAGAGCAAATAGCACTCTTTTGTGTTAGCAAAATCTGTTTAACATGTGGGAAATGACTCCATCCCTCAACACTATAATTCAAATGACATTGAAAGAAGGCATGGTAAAGTGTTAAATGATACTCGTTTGAAATGAGAGTTGAGCTTTCTTGACATATAAAAGCTTTCTCAATTAATTACAGATCTGACTGATTTGGGTCTCCCAGTTAAGTTTTGTATCAATATGAATTCCTAGTATTTTATCAGTTTCAATATCAGTTATTTTTTGTGTAAGACTGCATACAATATGGTGAGTTTTGTTAGCATTTAAATGTAAATGATTAAAATCAAACCATTCCTTGGTCTGTCTTTGGGTAGCGCTAGATTGTACCTTTGCATCTTCTAGATGTTGACATTTTTGCACAAAAGTATTGTCATCAGCATATAAAACAGATGTAGGTTTCATATTACAGGGAAAATCATTAATCATGATGATGAAAAGTACTGGGCCAAGTACAGAGTCCTGTGGTACACCACATTTTACTTTAAGAGTAGCAGATCGACAGCCATCAAGTTCAACCACTTGGTGGCGATCGTTCAACTATGACTTCCTTAGTTTCAGTGTAACTCCCTTAACACCATAATATTCTAGCTTTGATAGTAGTATTGTATGATTAATACAGTTGAAAGCTTTACGAAGATCACATAGTGTCATAGAAACTGATTCCTTCTCTTCAAATGTATTAATGACAAAATTAACTATGGAGTCTACAGCCAAAATTGTAGATTTACCAAATTGAAAGCCATACTGTGATTTGGAAAACAGATTTGACTAAAAAAAATCACATATTTGATATTTCATTGTAGCTTAAAAATTTTTATCAAAAATGGGGTGGTAGTTAGTTAAATCATCGTTATCAGGTTTCTTGTAGACATGTACTGTTTTGGAATATTTTAGAGTTGTTGGAAAATCTTCTGTCTCAAAACATAAGTTGATAAACATAGCTAATTGTTCAGTAATGAACACAATAATGCCCTTTAACAGTCAATATAATATCGAATGGAGTAATAAAATTTCATTTAAAATTGAAATTACGTGGAAGAAGAATTTGTAGCATATTGCCATCAGCATCAACGTTTCGAGAAAACAAAGTGTCTTCAGCAGCTCTTAAGAAAAAAATATTTATAGCATTTGGGTTAAAAGGAAGATTTTCTTCAGAATTACTATGAACAATTTTTTGATTGATTACTCTCCATGCTGCATTTTGTTTTTATTTTGCATTCATTATAAAATCCTTATAAACTTTATTTTTTGCTCACTTAATTGAGTTGTAATAATCTCTTTTGCATTTCAAGTAAGCCTCTTTGTCATGCAGGCTTCCACTGGTTTTGTAAGAGTGGTAGTAACCAAGTAAATCACTTCTAAGAGCTATTAACTCCCAAGTATACCAGAGATTATTTTTAGTTTAGTGGGCATACAGTTTAGTATATTTTAAGGAAAGCGATGTTCCAAAATGTCTAGGAAATTACCAAAAAATTTGGAAAGCAAAGTTGCTCAATAGAGTCAGTGCAAATACCATGCCATTTGATACATGATAGAAGCAGTTTGAAACTCTCTACACCTTCTATTGTTATGGACCTAATGATTATTGTTTTACCTCTATTTGAGAATATCTTTGGAGTTATTGGACTCTTAAAAGTGAAGCTTATACCATGATGGTCCGATAGGAGATAGTCAATAACACTTATACTATACACTTCAGGACCACAATTGGTAATTAAATTATCTAGGCAGGCAGAAAATCGAGTAGGATGTTTGTTTGCCCAGTATAAATTATAAGAAAGGAAAAGATTTTCAAGAACCTGACAATCGCTAGTTTTTAGTCTTATATCAATGTTGAGGTCTGCAAATTATTATATTGGCTTTCAGAGTCAAGAAAAGGGATGGTACTAGTTCCAGTTGATTACAGAAATGTTCAAATATATGATTATGGGAGTGATACGCAGAAGCAATGATCAGATTCAGGTCCTTCAACATGATCGCAGATATTTCAAAGTGCAATTCCAGACAGATTTGTCCAAGTCAATTACTTTGAAGGGCATAACTTTCAAGACATATATACAGGTAGCACTATTTTTTGCTACAGATCGGCAATATAGTAGATTGATGCTAAGCTAAAATCACCAAAGCTATACACATCAACTTCATTTTTTGTAATCCAGTGTTCATTGAGACACAGTACATTGTAGCCACCATGTTTGACAACTGCCTCTATCTCCGATATCTTATTTGTAGGTTTGGCCTCGCCTCTTTTGGTATTAGTTAAGATGTTATGGGAACTCAACTTGATTTACCCGAAGGAAAGTTGCTGGCCAATGTTTTAATGTCATTTGCTACAAAACTAAATTTACTACGCATATTTCTGGAAAAACTAGAACCTGACGCACACCTTAGAGTAGCACAAAAACCTAATACTAATATTCTTTTGTATGCTATTATTTAAAGAAATGTGAGGTTGTAACTGGTTATCACAAAATATCGATATTTTTTGATTCTCAATTTTGAAAATCAAGAATGCACTAAGCAATGAATTCTCTAATTGATCCCATTTAGTATGTTTTTTCTATTAAACTTGCTTTATTCAGTGTATGGCCAAAGTATTAGGGATGTAAGGAGAAGAATTGCGCTAGGCAAGGAGGCTTTCTCAAGGAGGAGGGAGTTGATGACGGGGACGTTGAGTAGGGAGGTTAAGAAAAGACTCGTAAAAACTTTGATATGGAGCGTAGCTATGTACAGCGTGGAGACGTGGTCGCTGAAGCAGGAGGATAGACGTAGACTGGAGGCTTTTGAAATGTGGGTGTGGAGAAGAATGGAGAAGGTGAAATGGACCGAAAGGAAAACAAATGAGGAAGTACTGGAGATGGTGGGTGGGGAGAGGGGTTTGTTGAGAGAAATCCTATGGAGGCAGGAAAAATGGATGAAAGGTGTATTGAGTGGCAGGGGGATGTTGAAGAAGGTAATAGAGGGGAGGATGTTGGGCAAGCGAGGAAAGGGCAGGAACAGGATAGGGTTGTTGGACGGGATGAAGGAAGTACACAGAGATGAAGAGGGACCTGATGTAGAGTAGGTTGCTGGATTGGGGAGTTACAAAATATTTATTTGATAGTTTTGTCCATCAAAAAACCTACCTTAACCGGTAGATTACCTAATTAGAAATTTAGTGTATATTTTTCTAAAATGCAAAATTGCAATGGGAGTTATATTGCTAGTTTTGTATTTTCTTCATTTATTTTGCCTTATCTTTTTTTGGCAAATGTAACTACATACCTTGGACTACTTATTATTATGATTACCTTTAAATACTTATCATTCCTTAGATTACTTGTTACTACTGTGTATTGGATTTTGTAACAGAGATATATTTTCCCATAATAAATGAATAAATATCATCTTGAGCTGTAAAAGTCCTCGGAAAAGTTGCATCTTAGTGCCCCTTAGTGATTGTAAATCCATACAATTTGTCATTTGAACTTCAGGTAATAGTGGTCACATTTAATACAGTGTGACTTCCTAGAAAATAGAAATCACTAAAATATTAATTTGTATAAAAAATATAGGGTTCTAGCTAACATATTCAGAGGTTTTCATGGGGTAAGAAAATATTATTTAATTTCATCATAAATTAAAGTCTAGAATTTGCTAATTGCCAAGTTATTTCAAAACATATCTGCCTCTCAATCCATAATTGTACTTAGTAATGCTTATATATCAAAATAATAAGAACCATGAACAAAGAGCAGTAAATTCTTCTCGGGATTTCATCCGGGTAATCTCCTCCATCTCCATCGCTGCCGACGTTTCGATGAAATTCTTTTTCATCGTCATCAGGGCCGATGATGCCAGTCTGTAGGTGCCGGGTTATATATCCTCGGTGGTCATGTTGGGTCCCTTCTGATTGGCTGAGGCCGAGAACGTTTTCTGCCATTTCCAGGATTGGGTCCCATGTCCTGCTTAGGTGTTGTTGGGTCCCTTCTGATTGGCGGAGGCTGAGCACGTTTTCCCGCCATTTTCAGGATCGGGTTCCATGTCCTGCTTAGGCTGAAACCCTCGTCTCTGTTAAAGTTTTTCTCAGAGAGCCGTATTTCAATTGCCTCCTTGGTGAGGCGGTCCCAGTAGCCTTTGGAATGGTGGAGCATTTTGGTTTCTTCCCAGCGTATCGCGTGGTCGCAATCAATGGCATGCTCCGCAACCGCCGATTTTGATGGTTGGTAGAGTCGGAGATGACGCTTATGTTCTTTAATTCGAGTCTCGATCCTTCTTCCCGTCTCACCGATATACTCTTCGCCACACTCGCATGGTATACTGCATGGTGCACTGTCCGTATGCACCTACCACACAAAAAACTAAGACAAGTCTTAGTTCATGCCAAAGACCCCGCTGGACTGAAATTGCCTGGTGTTTACAGTATACCATGCGAGTGTGGCGAAGAGTATATCGGTGAGACGGGAAGAACGATCGAGACCCGAATTAAAGAACATAAGCGTCATCTCCGACTCTACCAACCATCAAAATCGGCGGTTGTGGAGCATGCCATTGATTGCGACCACGCGATACGCTGGGAAGAAACCAAAATGCTCCACCATTCCAAAGGCTACTGGGACCGCCTCACCAAGGAGGCAATTGAAATACGGCTCTCTGAGAAAAACTTTAACAGAGACGAGGGTTTCAGCCTAAGCAGGACATGGAACCCGATCCTGAAAATGGCGGGAAAACGTGCTCGGCCTCCGCCAATCAGAAGGGACCCAACAACACCTAAGCAGGACATGGGACCCAATCCTGGAAATGGCGGAAAACGTTCTCGGCCTCAGCCAATCAGAAGGGACCCAACATGACCACCGAGGATATATAAACCGGCACCTACAGACTGGCATCATCGGCCCTGATGACGATGAAAAAGGATTTCATCGAAACGTCGGCAGCGATGGAGATGGAGGAGATTACCCGGATGAAATCCCGAGAAGAATTTACTGCCATCATCCGCCGGGAGAAATTGAAGTCCTACATGAACAAAGAGTTTTCACTGGAATGGTTTCAAGTTTGTGAACCTGATTATTGTGTAATGACCTTTAATTTCTTTTTAAATGAAAATATCTGGTAAGAGCAGCAATAATAGCTTATTTCTCGTAGAATCAGCCTCTTCATAAAGTTCCTACCCATAAAATGATATCATGGAGATCATAATTAAAGAGAGGACTTACTGTACTCCCCACATAACACCTTACATTTCCTGCAACTAATACCACCATTATTATCCCTAGGTAGGCATGTGCAGTCTGCCAGGTGTTCACTGAAGAAGACTCCAAGGATTCCAATTTGAAGGCAGCATCTTCATGGACTTAGGACACCCGGGGACACAACAACACCAGCTCAGATTGTTGCCAGTTCCTTTCATGTCTTGGTAATTGTGAGTGCCTTGGGAGATTATGTTATTGCCTTCATAAGGGAACTGCAGCTAGTGAGGTACAATATACTTTCATCTTCCTAGGTTTTTTTTCATTCAAATTTAATTAACTACACAGTATTTTGAAAATTAATAATTGGCATAACTATTGAATTACTGAAGAAATCATTATTACATAAATGTTTTAATGGTAGTTTCAATGTGCTTAATTTATTTTTGTTTCCTGTTATGGCATATGTGATTATTCATCAATTTATTACAAATCTTACAAATGCTAAGTCTCATCAATGAAGTCTCAATCAGGTTATTATTAGGTAATCTACCAGTTAAGGTAGGTTTTTGGATGGACACAACTACCGAATAAATATTTTGTAACTCCATGCAAAACCCAATCCAGCAACCTACTCTACATCAGTTCCCTCTTCATCTCTGTGTATTTCCTTCATTCCGTCCAACATCCCTATTCTGTTCCTGCCCTTTCCTCGCTTGCCCAACATTCTCCCCTCTATTACCCTCTTCAACATTCCACTACCGCTCAATACGCCTTTCATCCATTTTTCCTGCCTCCATAGGACTTCTCTCAACAAACCCCTCTCCTCCCCCACCATTTCCAGTACTTCCTCATTTGTTTTCCTTTCGGTCCATTTCACCTTCTCCATTCTTCTCCACACCCACATTTCAAAAGCCTCCAATCTACGTCTATCCTCCTGCTTCAGCGACCACGTTTCTGCGCCGTACATAGTTACGCTCCATATCAGAGTTTTTACGAGTCTTGTCTTAACATCTCTACTCAACGTCCCCGTCATCAACCTACTCCTCCTTGAGAAAGCCTCCTTGCCTAGCGCAATTCTTCTCCTTGTGTCCCTACTACTTTGACCGCATTGGTCCAAAACTCTTCCGAGATACGTAAACTGTTCCACCTACTCTATTTTGTCCCCTCCTATTTTAATATTTTGCTTAGCCTTTTTCTTTCTGGAAAATCGTGTAACCTTTATTTTATTAATATTGATTCTCATCCCATATCTATCGCACTGAACCTCCAATTCACTCAGCAATGCTTGCAACCTTTTGGCTGACTGAGCAACTAATGCTTGGTCATCAGCGAACCTAACCGATTTTACGAATTCCCCTCCAACTTTCATTCCTACCTCCAGTTCCTCCCATGCCTCTTTAATCATTTCCTCCACATATATTAACCAATTGATTGAATGAAATCGACTTGTAGAATGGAGGAATTGCTTCTAGAAATTTTAGTTTCACAGAGACCCATTTTAGCAAATTAAATTATATGGATTCATTTTCTGGGAATTAATTTTTTGTTGTTTGAGCAAGTAGTTTTTGATCCCTCAGATATAAATTTCGTTCAGGATCTGAGAAATCAGATCATTAGGTGCATATATGCCTTTGTATCTTAATTCATGTGTGGGAAATTAATATGAATTATTTCATTCAATTAATCAAATTCATTTGTTTTCATGCCATTAGGACAAATTCCTAATACTAATGGCTAGGAGTTGAGATTTTACTGTGATCTCATTTCAAAAGCAGGGATGTATTTAAATTTAACTTAATTTATTTCAGCATTTAGTTTAAAGATGCTTGTGGTACAACTACTGAGACTTCCATGGCTGAAGTTAACATTACAGTTTTAATTATTGAATAGACTTCTACTGTTATCTGATGATCCCCAAAAACTGGTGCAATCCTTTATGCAGATTTGAGTGCATAACAAAAACTCAAATGATCTTTTCTGTACACTACTACCATTTCTCACATTACATACTAATATCTTCTTCAATAATTTTGTCACTTTTTCCTGCTTACACGTATTGTATAATCATATACTTCAGCATCCCAATCAAAATTTTCATCATCAAATGTTTTACCCCTATTCAAATAATCTAACTAACTTTTCTCCTCTAAACTGATCTAAGAATTGGCTTGTCTCTCTTTTTAAACCAGTCTACATCCACGACAATGCACAATTCTGAACATCCTGGTGCAGTTTCTCAGCTCATATTAGAAATACATTTTGCCAACATAGTTCATACCTCTGTCTACCATTATTATATTTTTTTGCAAATTTTTCTTCTGTTTCATAAAATTCAAGCTTTAAATGCACATTTTGTGTCGATTACTGTAGTTTCAATGCATTCATCAGCAGTCTCTCCCATTCCTCATTTACTCTGCATATCAACACAATGACAAGTATGGATACAACTATTAATAACTTCCATCCAACTACTGAATTGGATTCCCAAATCATCATTCTCTACCTTTGTGATATGTAGATGTATCAGATTAGTCAAGCTCATGCAAAGAAAGATATGTCAATTGTTATTCATGTCTTTAATGCTATTATTCTCAGTAGTAATATATAGCCATTCATTCCTTTTAACTTCTTATGCTCAACATTGCTTAACTAAATAATTACTGCCAGCATTTCCAATCTTCCTTACATCAACCGTAATATTCCGATTTCTATGCATGAAATTAACTTTTTGTATCTTCTTGTGCATTTTTTCATTTAATCATATTTACAATGAAGAAAATTCATGTCACAAATTTTTACTACCAACTTCATAAATCTACAGAAACAGAAATAACTCTCCATGAATATTTTCCTTAGTAGCTACATAATACAACATATGTTGCCGTCTATTTTCTCTATTGTTGCTTTTTATTTAATCCAGAACTATTCTCATCCATATTGCACAATCTTATTTTTCCGTGTTTTTATATAGTAAGGGCTTTTTACAGTGTTGATAGTTATGGAGGAAATAAAACAGGGAACAATTTGAAGTATCAGTGTCACAAGCCTTTAATTAGTCCAAAAATGTTACAATTGTAATTTGGTGCAGGCGTTTACTATGGATAGATACAAAAATTAATATAATGATTTAACATGTCATGGTCTATCCAGTCAATGAACAGTTACAAGCTTGAATCGCCTCATCCTTTCATTTAAATCATCATTTATTGCTAAACCAGATTCCTTTGAAGTGAATAACTGGACTGCAACAAATCACTCTCCTCCTCCACCTAATCGAGGACCTTGGATGAAGCAGCAGGGAGGGCCACGGATGCACTTGGAGGGCAATCGTCTTCTTCATGCCACCAATACTTGGCTCTCCACCTCTCCGCCCTCAGGTGATGATGTCATGCCCTCATGCCCATGATCGCTGGTCAGAAATCGGCTGTGGTCAGAGATGGTGCTGGCTATCATCTGTCTTGGTCATCCAAAATGGCAGGAGGGCATTGCTCCTCTCAAATGAGTTTTGTTGACTAAAGTCAATAGAAATGCTCACACATTTAATTGCTCATGTTTCATTATTTTGATGTTAATTTTATCTTAAAAATTTCTAATGGAATGAATAGATTTAAACTTAATGACTACTCAAATTTCTTGATTGATGTTATATTAATAACCTAAAAACAGTTGATTACGTATTGTTTTCTATTTCAGGCTGCATGTTAAATATTAATGTACTTGAAAGAAAGCAAAGGATGAAATAAATGAGATAAAGAAATCCTAAACCAGTGCTGACTTATTTTTTACCGATACCTTCATAATTTCTTCTGTAAAAATGTTGGGAATATATGCAGAGAAAGATTTGCTGAAGTGCTTCCAAGTACTTGATCGGCAGTTGTGGGTGTTGCTTACAGTTCAAGGATTAGTGATTTGACTGAAGGCCAAACCTTGACTCACAAGTCAAAACTTGTGAGATGAGGTAAGGTTTGGACTTCAAGTCAAATCACTTATCCTTGGACTGTAAGCAACCCCTCACGACTGTCGACCAAGTTCTTGGAAGCACTCCAGCAAGCATATTGCTGATAACATGACTTTGGAGTACAGTTGGACTTTGAATGACCTTGAAAAATTCAAGAAAAAATTTGGCATAGCCTCCCCTTTAGACAGTAGGAGGAACCTTTGGGGGCCAATTCACCTCGGGCATATCGCATGGTAGGTTACCAAGCCCACCCACCACCCTTAGACCCTACGCCAAGTGCTTGATTCTTGACTTGGAACTTCTACATACTGGCAATTATTTTTATATCTTCTGTTTATGAATGTATTAACTAATAAACTCGATCAAAACTCACACTATTGGATAGGAAATTATTTTCTCCAACAAACCATCATATAACATTTGATGAATGCTTTAATGCAATGATGATTTATTGAAAAAATTATGATTCTTTTCCATCCCCATAAACCGACCATAGGGATATTCTGGACTTGTGAATATTTTTGCTATTTCTGATTCCTATTAATTCTCTGAATCCTTATTATTGGATTTTAGTCTTGGATAGTATTTTCTTCCTTCAGCCCACTTACAATCTTGGAAAATTAGTACAATACACTCTCTTAAGGACTTTGAATGGACTCTGAAGGACTTAACTCTGGACTTGAAATTATTTTGCTGTCTCCAGTTGGATTCCTCTGTATTTACTCTGTCCCCATAGCCATGGTTATGTTTAGGACTTGTGTTTTTGTCTCTCTCTCCAGTCCCTATGAACTTAGCAAATTTTTACCTCTCTCTATTCTAAAACATTAACAATTTTAGCTTTTGCCACTATGAACTTTACCATTCTATTTGGCTGCTATTCCTCTCTTCTCTTTCAAGTATTTTAGTTCTCTTGAAATCGGAATTCCTTGAAATGCTTCTTTGAGTTAAGGAACATAACCAACTTTTAAAATACTTAAATTAGTTATTTCTTCTCAAACTTTTAAAATGTATTGTATTGAGAGTGTATTGTACTAATGTTCCAAAATTTCTAGTGGGCTGAAGGAAGAAAAGACCTAAGGATTCAGAGAATTAGTAGGAATCAGAAATAGCGAAAATATTCATTTGTCCAGAAGAGCCTTGTGATCAGGTTACAGAGGTTGCAATTAAGCAAAAATATAAATCCAGAATATCCATATGGTTGGTTCATAGGGGTGGAAAAAATCAATTGTTTCAATAAATCATCATTGCATTAAAGCATCTAACAAATGTTATATGATGGTTTGTTGGGGGAAATAATTTACTATCCAATAGTGTGGGTTTTGATTGAGTTTATTTGTAAATAAATTCATAAAGAGAAGATTTTAAAATAATCTATCCTATGGGACTTATTATTTTTGCCACCTTGCTTTTACCCCAAATAAATACTATTTCTACTGATTTCATTATTATAATAATTGAATTTATTACTTTTCTGCTACAAATTTTCTTTGTCATTTATCTGTGGATTTGTTAGTTTTTTGAGTAATTTGGCCCTTATATTATTTGGCTCTTTTGTACTTTGCCACAAGTCAAACCGGCTGGGCAATTTGATTTTGCTCAGCATAGTATATTAAAAATAATTTAGAGAAGGAAATGGAATACTAGTATAGATACAGTTGGAAGAATAAATTGAGATGAGTAACAAATACAGACAAAGAAGCAAGGTGGAAGATTCAGTGTGGAGATATGGAAAATTACAGAGAAAGTGAGAATTGGATACACTATATAGATAAGTTAAAACACTGTTGGGAAGCAAGAAGGGAAAATCTGTTTTAAGTGTCAGGAAAAGTATATTTAATTAGGAAAACTATTATTTGGACCAGAAAAGATCCAAGAGAGATGGAAGGATTATACATTAAAGCAAAACTGTTGAGAACTTAGGCCAGCAAGGTTAGACTTAGAAAGAATTTGAGGTGGATGGAAATGGTTAAGTTCATGGTTACTCAACAGTGAGATAAGAGAGAGCATTATGGGAAATAAAATCAAATAAGGCTTCGGGGGTAGACAACATTCCATCACATTTTACATTTATACAAGGAATTTGGCCAGTGTTAGTTCCTATTCCAAATGTGGTTAAGGCTACATCCAGCACCTATTTTAACCCCTAAATTACCCTTAATAATACAAATATTCAGTACAGTAAAATTGATAGAAAGGTAGAATTCAGCATTCCTACTCTTGAGCTTATACATTAATTCATGAAAATTAAGAGCAATGATTAAGTTACATGTCAAATATATACTTCACTAGCTTAAGGTTGAATCACAGATGTTACCAAAAGAAAGTTTTCATATAAATTTGTTTAAAAAAATTTATTACTCATTTTAGGTACAAAATTTTACACAAATTGTCACAATTAACTATAGTACTAGCAGAGTAGAATTCAGCACAATACAAAGCAAACAATGCAGAAAAAAAGTGACCACTCAACTTTCACAATGACAAAGTAACCACTGTTACCTGATGATGATGTGATAGCATTGAAACCGGTCGTATTAAATGCTATTGTGAGGAAAATTGCCAATTTTTAATTAATAGAGGATTTAAAGTATTCACAGGGGTCAAAGTGATGGTTGGGGGAATCTACAACAGTTTTAAAGACTAAAATCACGGTAGAAAAATTTTAAATTTCTTAAACCTTCAATACCTCCATTCCTTATTTGCTCTGTCACTCACAAAACCCTATTCCTCTCACCTTACCACCTGTTACACCACATCCCATCATCAGTGGCCATTATTGTGCTTAGACAAGGGGAAATGCTACCAACATTCAGCTCCGCCAGGCACCCATTGTTGAAGGATTCTCCAGCAAGCAATCCAACTCTATGAATTATTATCTTCAGTAATCTTCACTTTTCCCTCACCCCACACATCTCTTCCCCCTTCACAATCACCACCTAATCTCTTAACTTGAACCCAATTGTCCAAAAGTTACCTATTTCACACAAATGAATAAACCAAGGTAATTGAATTCACCATAATTCAAGATGGGTGCAGAGCATTTTGATTGGTAGTGGGATGTTGAAGACAGCAGGGAGAATAACAGGCAAATGAGAAAGGGTTAGGAATAGTATAGGGCATGTTGGATTAGAGTTTTTGAAGGGAGGAAGTAAGCAATGCTGAATTGATGAGGGGCTTAATGTGGTGTTGGCTGTCAGGTTATGTTTTGTTGTCTGGGCAAGGAATTACCATTGGTAGCCTGTGTCCATCCAAAACCTACCTTAATCTTCAGGTTAGCAATAATTATTTCAATAGCAGAACTCAACTTCATTCTGGAAAGCATCTGAGCAGCAGCATTCTATACAATGAACCCTCTTGCAATCAATGTTATATTGATAGGGTATTCAAGACTAATGGCAAATGTCATGCTTGCTAGATAGTCAAAAGGTAAATATTGCACAATGACCAAAGCCTGGGACAGTTTACATGTAGTACTAGGTAAGTATAAACATAATTCAAAGCAAAAAGCAATTTTAAAATTAATTAATGCTCATTTTTATCTTAAAACAAACTGCATGCCAATATTAGCATCTATGTCAACACACTAAAAAGAAGTCTCATTTAGAAAAACTATTGTAGGTACCGAAATATACAGCAATGAAGGGAAGGCAATCCATGTATGCAAGTGAACTATTTCTTGGTAGAGGATTTTGTGCATTATGAAACATTTTCATCTATGGCAGGGTCTTTTATTATGATTATTTTATAGTCTAACATTTTGGGTAGGTTTTGGATAGACAAACTCCAATAGTTCCTCACCTCTGTGTCAAAATATGCATTCAAATTCAAAAGTTTTTGTTTTGAAAACGTTACAAAGGGAGTAGCTGGTGATCCATGGGGGCAGTGCACAGTATTTGAAAGTACTTTACTTAAGCTTTACATTGGTGAGCAGTAAGGTCTCCATTAGTAATCAACTGCATCTGTGAGTCAAATAAGAAAGTATGTGCAATATTTTACTGGAGAAACGTATGATCTTATGTGCTTAACGTGAATGGTAGATAGTTTTAATGTTGGTACTATTTTCTAAAATTAAATTTTAACTGTACCTCTTGTTACTTTTGTAGAGTGTAATTTATTTAAAGGTAATTTTGTATTAGGTCCACTTTCAACCCTGCTCAAAATGATTTAGGATTAACTTAGCTTAATCCAGTTGGTTCATGAAACAAATTTTCCCAAGTCCCTGTAGCTGTAACATAATTTTCATCTAAACTTAACACCTCAGTCAAAAGGGCAGAAAAATGGCCCAAGTATCTTTTTTCAGGAAAATTCATGCAGGGAATTTGACTAAATGCTTATTATATGCAATTCATAGAGAGGGAAATATTCTACTAGTATAAAATAGACTGTTTACTTCTACAGTAATAGTTTAAGTTTAGGACGTATTTCAAAGGAGAAATAGTAAGTTTTCATCTTTCTCAAACTCAAACAATGAAAATGTACTTCTACCAGCTAACCATGTTGAGAATTTTTCCTGAATGACTAATTTAAATATTTACTACTCAGGTGATGAATTCATGAAATTGGCTCTAAATTATTTGCACAGAACTTCATTATTTTACTTTTCATATGTTTGTTTGCTGGTTGCTTCATTAATTAACTCTGATGAAAATATGATCTTTATTTAAAAAACTGGTTTGTTTCTATCATTTCATGATAACTTAAAATTAACTAACTGATGAAAAAATGTTTTCTGATGTTGTAAGCTCATTATTGTGCTCATGTGTACATGGGCATTAATTTGGTCATTATATTTTCTAGTGAATGAGCGTGAGTAAGAAAGAGCCGCAGTCCTGGCAGAGAAGTTTTGAGACTTTGAAGCTTTCGTCCATATCTGTGATATCACTGAAAATGATGAAAGGATGAGTGAATACCAGGATAGATTTGAAGAGCAGATCTCTTCTAATTTTTTACTCTTACTCGTTTTTTTACTAATTTTAAGGTTTTTTAAGGTTACTAATTTTCTAATTCTTACCTCGCACTACAATATACCCTTCTTCAAGTCTACATTTGTTCTACCTCCATTCATTCTGTTCTACCTGCTCATCCATTTTTTTCTCCCTACCTCTATTGCCAAACATTCCCCCTGAATCAGCCTTCAACAACCTACAAGGGTAACCCCAAAAGTAAGGTCTCCAATTTTTGTAGAAATAGAAAAAACTATTTATTTTCTATGACATATAGATCATTTTAAAGATTGATTAATTATCTATCTTTCTACATAATCGCAATTTTGGTCAATGCATTTTTGTAAACGCTGTGACAGACAGATGGGGAGCTCCCGTTGCATGTTTCCGCCAAGTGTGAAGTTCGCGCAGTTATTCAGTTTTTGAATACAAAAAGGGTTGAGCTGCTTGAAATTCATTGCCAATTGATGGAAGTGTATGGACAATCGTGCATGGATGTCAAAAACGTTCGCAAGTGGTGTAGAGAGTTTACATCCGGTCGTACTGAAATTTACGATGAACAAAGGAGCGGGAGACGGTCAATTTCTGACGGGACTGGGATATCACGCTGGATAAACTCTGCGTTTTTATTCCTGATGTTTCTCAAAGCACCATTCACAGGATTTTAATGGAAAAGTTGCAATATCGGCAGGCGTGTGCAAGATGGGTGCCATGAATGCTGACTGAAGGCCACAAACGGCAATGAGTTTGATTCTTCACGTGAATTTCACTTGACTTGGGTTGGGACATTGTCATTTAGTCCGGACTTGGCCCCCAGTGACTTTCACCTGTTCCCCAAGTTGAAAGAACATTTGGCCGGAAGGAGATTCAGCTCTGACAAAGAGGTGAAGGATGAAGTTCAACGTTTCCTCAAGGACATGGCAGGGAGCTGGTTCGACATGGGCATACAAAAACTGTCACAGCGTTTACAAAAATTCATTGACCAAAATGGCGATTATGTAGAAAAATAGATAAGTGATCTTTAAAATGATATATATGTCATAGAAAATAAATAGTTTTTCCTATTTCTACAAAAACTCTACCAAAATTGGAGACCTTACTTTTGAGGTTACCCTCTTATCTTCAAAATGCTCAGCATCCACTTTTTCTTTGACTTCCTCATTTGTTATTATTTCCATCTATTTTACCTTTTCTGTCCTTCTCCAAAGATCTCCAAAGCCTACAAATCTATTCACATCACATTTCTTCAACAACCAAGTTTCCATGTCATACAAAGTTACACCCCATATCAGAGTTTTCACTATTTTTTATTAACATACTAATTCTCCCCATCAACCACTCCCACCTTCTTTGCCTAATCTTATTATGTCCCTACAGCATTGACCATTTTGGTCCATAATACATTCAAATTAGGTGATCTGTTCTAACTGCTTTAGTTTTTATCCCTGTATTTCAATGTTTCACTGAACTTCCTCCCCCTCAAGCCTAATTATCATAGTTTTTACATTGATTTTCATTAAATATCTATCACACTGATTTTTCTAATAAGCTTCTTAATGATTTTAACTATTTATCTGACTGGCTAACTAAAGCTTGATAATCCAGAAACCTAAGCACTTTTGAAAATTCCTCGCTAACTAATTCCCCTCTCCAGGTTTTCCCATGCTTTACCATGTCCTCAACGTACATTGAAAGGCATAGTTGATAATGGAGACCTGTACTATGCCTCTTTGCAACACTAACATCCCAACACCCCATCCAACACACACGGTAACCAGACGTACAGGTTATGGATAAGTCTTCTTCCCATTTATCTTGAATCTTTCCCAGGGAAATTAATTTTTATTAATCATGATATTCCACCATATCACGCCTGAAACGTCTCTTTAATTTTCTTGCATTAACTTTGATAGTGTTCTGGATTTTCCTTTCTTACTCCCTGATGATGTTCTCACTTTCCTACAGAGGGTGCACACCATCTGTTCTCTACTAACTCTCCATAACTTCACACCACATCAAATACTATGCTTCCATTAGTTTCCCATTGATTCCCTAGTATGTCCTTCAACCAAAATTATGAGTTAACATTCTTCCTTTTCTTATCCATCTTAATCATCTTGTATGTAACAAAGTCAGACTACAAATTGTTTTAATGATTCACCTTGTCTGGAATTCACTTTATTGGTGTAGGGAAATGATTTTTACACTTGGTAATTCAGCATTTTAATGCATATTAGTGGATTACGGCTTTAAAAGTTACTGTTGTGACATCTTCCACAGTTCTTTGAATTGTTTCGTAACCCCTAGTTTCCTAGCCTCTTTTCCTATAGTTTTCTTATGGACTTTGAGTAAACCTTCAGGCACTTTTAATATAATTTACATGAAAACATTGGAAAATATAATTTAAATCCATGGGACTCATTTGCTTCTCCTCCACTCTAAGCTGCAGGCATAACTTTTAAGACTTCATTTTTTTCAATCAGATGCATCACTAATTGAACAAAATGGTCAATGGAAGTTAATAGATTTAATCTCTCATACCTGATTGTCTTCATGAACCTTGAACGAAAAAGGTTTTTACATTAGTTGTATCAATACATCAGTCCTATCCATACCACAGTGACAAGAAAATATCCAAAATCAATTAATGCTTATGTAAAAAAATCTTTACATTAGAAAATCTACCAAGCTATATGTCAGCATATATAATTATTCCTACACACACACCAGCATTTTCAATAGTATAAATACATTTTAAAGACCAGCAATAAAATAATGTACCCAATTCCAGAGTCCAATGGTAGTAGCGGAAGTGTAAATTATTGTTCTAGGATATTTGAAGTGGCAAAGCAGGCCATAATATGTAGGCATTAAATACCCACATTGCATCTTTTTCTCTTAGATAGGGTCCAATCCTCGATGCAAGTGGTTCCTGTACCTGGAACAGAACGGAACTATTAATGATTTCATATTAAGTCCTGGTATCTTACTTTCATACTGATAAAAATCACATTTGATTTTTTACAGCCAAGACAAAATATTTAATCTAAATGCTATAAACGAAACTCATACTTAAATAAGCTTCCACTAACCTCATTTAACAAACACCCAAAACAAAAAAAAAACAAAGTTCCAAACCTAAGTGCCTATTTACTCTATTTTCAAACACTTCCATTAAATATGAATCAAATTATTCAGATATCTACTGAAATGGTAAGTAGGCCTCATTCAGTAATAACCTTGTCCAGAAAATAATTATCCTTCCATGCTCCCACCCAAAAAATAGTCGTCCAACATCAGAGAAGTAGAGCCACCCAGTGTAGGTAAGAACATTGTTCAGAACAAAGCCATATAATTCCAAGACAAGAAATGTAAATGGAAAACATGCCAAACAAGTGAAGCTCTCATGCCATGTTTGACTTCATGGCAGGATTTGTCACAGACCTGTCTATTGCTATCACACACACATGAAGCTAAATGGACTATTTCCAAGCAACAATCATTTTCAATCCATCACAGCTTATTCAGCCTTCTTGAAATGCAATTGAGAAGGTAATAAATATCTTCGAAGAATGTATTTTGGGTAGAAAGGTTGACTTGCAGTCAAATAAAAACAGAACACCCACTACAGCGTGACAGTGGAATGGTTTTATTCAAATGTAATGACCAAAAGCATTGATACATTTATTCCATTGGGAGATGAGATGATCAATTCGTATTGTTGAAAGAGGTAGGTTGATGAGAGATCCACAACCTCACCCACTTGTGCACTTCCTTTTTTGAATGAAACCGACATCCACAATGTTTTTCTTTCGGTCACCAAAGACGTGAAAATCACAAGATGAAAGATCTGGCTTCCATTTCATTTCTATTTCGTCATTTCTTGGTCCTAAACTGAAATCCCTACCTCACGTCCATCCCTCCATTCACCCACCACTAAGTTCCAATTTCACAGCACTTTTTCCTCTCAGGCGCACAAAGTTATTTCTTCTACCTGATTGGACACCCTATTTCTCCCTCCCTATGATTACTTGTTGCATGTAGGCCTCAACAATGACATGTTCATTTGTTCAGCTTTCACTTTTTACAATATTCTATCAGTTACTTGGGTCTATGTTTATTAGGTTTTCTTAATCTGTACTTTATAATTATCATTCCTCTTATCCCCACCGATATTCCTCTTCACCTTGGATTCCACTAAAATATCTACATAATCTCCATCCTCAAGATTCATTTTGATAGGTTTGTTTGACCATTAAAATAAAAAAAATGTTCATTAGAAAAAGTTTTGATTGGCAGTTTTAGTTTCCTGAAAACCTACTTCACTATTCTACAAACTTTTACACACTTTCATTAATACAACACCAGATTCTTTAACCACAATTGTAATTTGCCGCCTGGGAATTGAACCAGATGACCACGGTGCTCTTGAGTCCCTCTTTATCTTGAAACCATTGTCCATCAAACCACTTGTTTCAAGAGGGAGAAGAGGAAATGGCCACTGGGTGCAAGATCAGGACTGGCAATAGCAGTCAAAAAACACTTGTCCACTAAACAGTCTTTACTCTGTGTTGGTCAGTAAACATCTTGAGTATACACCTAACACAAAATTAGTGATATCAGAGTTTTCTGAAACAATTGCGTAAATAGTGGTGCATCCAAGAGGAAATTCATCAGCAAGGGCACTTATCATCAATCTGATCACAGTTCCTGATCCACTCTAATGATTTCATCAGTCTAGATACTGGGTCTACCACTGTCTTCATCATACAAATTTGTATGTCCTTTTTTAAGTCTAGACACCATTGTCTAACCTTCCCTTCACTCATTACTGTAGGTCCATACTCTAGGCGGAAACCCCAATGGAGCTGCTTGGCAGATGATCCTTTTGCACACACAAGTCTAATCACAGCACACACCTTGTAACTGGCAGAAGCTATATTTTCACGGATTTTGCACACAGAAGTCTAATCATTGTATGCACCTTCTAACTGATAGGAGCAATAATTTTCATGGACATTATTATCTGCAACAGGCGAACTACTACTATGTTAAAGCTAACTTCAGGGGCTTCAGAAAAAAATCACTAGGTGGTGCTACATGCGTACAACTTTGTTCTGACCAACAAATGTTTAAATATAAGAAAACAGCCCTTACTTTTCAAATATACCTTTGAATTGAATCAGTTCCTTTGTGCCTTTTTCTCTGCTACTGATGTCAATTCCTCTCTACAAGGAATTGGTGATGAGGACCAAGTTAAGTTTTTACCTCTCCTGCTACTGGGGACAGCACTTCTCAATGGATTCACTTCCACAGTTGCTGGGATTTAAAATCATATTTCTCTCCATGATAAGTTAGTGAGATAAATTATTGAGGCAGTTTCCCAGGGCAACAATTATTTTCCCCTAAATAATTACATACTTTGCTCAATTATTAATCATCATGATTTCTTGTTGGCATGTAGACCTGAAGAATGATCAAGTTTCAACATTTTGCATTCATTTCTACCAATAATTTTCTATCATTAAACTGCTCTCTATTGACTATGCTTCTTCCTGCCATTGCTGCTCAATATTACGGCCATCCCTCACTGGCTCTCTTCCCTTTTGCTGTATATTACTCAAATTATTGCTCCAATAAACAAATGCTTCCATCTGTTCTCACGAAGCCCTAAAAATTCAATATTTCCTTATTTTCCATTACATAGTTTCCATTTCCCTGTTCTCAACATCTCCCTAGTTTTCTTAGTCACTATTTTAACTGGTCCAGTGACTTTCCAGATTTTAACTCTTCCCGTGCACCTTCTCTGCTGTTGCTGCTGGTGAAAATTCCTCTTTGCAATGATTTTGTGTGATGACTGGAAGTCTTGCATCCTCCTCCCACTGCCAGGCAAAAAATACAGCCCAGTGGGCTAAGGTCTTTAGTTCCCAGGACTCGTTTTGATAATTTTGCTCATCACTGGTTCATGGGATAATGATTGAGATGGTTCCCTGTTGCATACCTCACGTTTTTTTAATGTGACACCATCACCCAAGTGGCCACCCCACTGGGATCAAATGCCTTTACATACTATTACATATTTCAATAATAATGTGTGTAATGACCAGCAATGAAAGGATCTAGTCAAGTTGTTGATGGACATAATTAAAATAAAGCTAATGAAGTTAGAATTTCAATGGAGGACTTGGAAGATCAAGAATAGAATGAAATGGAAGAATGATCATAAAATCATTACCTTTATAATGATGAATTCAGCCGAGAATAAAATGTGTGCAGGCACGACCAATTATCCAGGAAAGAGGTAAGTTTCTGATTGAAGCTTAAATATTTTCTCTTAAGAGTTTGGTTATAATATTCCTAATGAGACAAATTCACAACTGTGAACACCTTCACATAGGCTACAACCTGAACTTAACAAAATAACTGCCACATTGGACTGACACCAAGAGTTGGTACTGAGAGATGGAATGAAATTTCTGCCAACAAAATCACTTATGCTAGACATATTAAAGGGTAGGAGTAAAATAAAATGTAACCCTTGTCACTATGGATTACTCATGTGCACACCCAGAGGGTTGAGAAACCTACACCCTAGCCACCACATCAACCCTATCTCCTCAAATTTAAGTATGAGCTGGCATGACAAAGGCATACTAAACTATCTCAACACCTAAAAAAATGGATCAATCAAAATGGCATTATGTAAAAAAAAATAAAGGAATGTTGAAGCTTGAAAATGATTTATCAATTCATAGAAAACAATCTTTCTATGCATATGATGACTTTATAATGAATATGAAAAAATAGTTGCTGCAATTATTATTTCTATGCATAAAAAATACAGTGATTACTAAAAAATCTTTCTAGGAGGATAAAAACTGGAAAAATTTTATACTGACAAATTTCTATTAAGAAAGCAATAAAGGTTATCCCAACAAAAAGGCACAAACCTCATTGAATCATCCATGGACACATCAGCAACTCAAGTTGACATCCTTGCACCCAATCAAGTCCTTAGCCATGAGGTTTCAGTTATGAGTTCTTGATATCTCCAAATAAGCACCAGTCTTAATGAAAACCCACAATAACCAGAACTATTATGCAATTATTGCTACACCACAGATGCTCTCTGGGATTTCATTACTCCCTTCCAAGATGCAAGAGGGCATCTGTACATCTGAATATTAATACAAGGCTCATATGAGAAAGGAATGACTTCTTATTCTCAGATAATATTGCCGAATGAAAAAAATATTAAATCTAATTTGGCCGTGGCCTCAATGTGTAGGTGGATAACTATTTTCTCAATAGGGGCACTTATTGATTAAGCTTTGTAACAACTTAGCGGCAGATGTGTTGACAGAAAACTGAATTTGGTCTTATACCCGACAATTTTATAGGAATTACAGATAATCCAGTTCATATTATCATTTCCTAGTCGAGTGCCAAAAAGTAATAATTTTTGTCACGAAAACACTGTCAACACTTTAGGTAAATAATGCCAAGCATCACTATCAAAATTCATTATATGGACATCTGAATCAAATTAACAATTAAATCAATAACCAATAAATAATTTTAGATGCATAAAAAGAATACTTCCTAATACTTAAATGATGGTTTTCATGAAATGTCAGCTCATAGCTTGAGTAAGTTATTTCCCTCGCATAAAAAATTCTACTCTAAGAGGATTGATATGAACAAAAAAAAGAATTTCATAACTACCGTTAGAAACATTTCTTTCCAATATTTACATTTTACAGGATCGTGATTTCCCATAAAGTCCAGAACCACACCCGAGCTGGTAAGATATAGAATCGGTAGTTATCTCAGCTTACTATTAACTGACGTTGTACTTTCCACCATTTCACACATGCCGGTGGGTGAAACGATACGAAGAATGATGAAACGGCGACGCGGCGGAGAAAATCCCGACGTCTCGGAATGAAAGGTGCTTGGCGGATCAGGCTGGTGCGGTGGCTAACATACAGGCATCCCAAGGAGAGGGTCCGAGTTCAAATTCTGGAGACAAATATTTGTCAGTGGTATTCCGATACCTACTTGAGGTGCTTTGTGGAGGATAGTCTTGAGTGAGTACGACGTCGTCGGATGGGACGTTAAACTGCGGTCCCCTTGGCGCCCTTCGACAAGACTAGGCTACTCGGGGTTTCTCTCCACCCTTTCTTTCCCATCCATCCCTAATGGCGCAAATGACCTTAGCTGTCGGTCGCCTCCCTTAAAACTACTACTATGAAAGGTGTTTAAGTTTAACTTCCCATCCAACGGAAGGGCCGCTCGCACCACAGGTGATTACCACCGAAAATTTGACAATCGTGATTCCGACGAGTTGTGACAAATTCCGCAGGCATTTAGAAAACTGTAGCCGAAATACTCTAGCATATTATTTCTAAAGAAATGTGCAATGTATCTTTACCTTGTGATCGACATCGTGGTGATTGAAGAGCGGGCGACGAAGCACCTCAAATCCGGTGAATTCAGCGATGCAGATTCCCTCTCGAAGACGGTGGTAGAGTAATCGGACCATGGACGGTAAATGAACAGATGGAAGTTTGCGGAGAAATACTTCTCGTTGCTGAACGCTGTGAATATTGAAAAAACACAAAAATAAATCTAGGATAATTGAACCATCGCATAATTCATTCCCGGAGTATTAATTGCAATTAACCAATTAATAAGACTGAATAACACAATAGAGATTGGCTAAACTTGAGTCCTATGCTTAAGCTGGTGTATAAGTTAGAAAGTATTAGATTTCAATAACATTTTAAAAGACGAGAATGACTTCGTCGATTAAGGAAAATGAGTGTTCATGTTCAAACAGTGAAAAACATACTCTTGTGAATTCGTTCGACTAACACGCCTTGCTCAACTGCGAAATATCCCCTTCCCGTTTGTCCCCAGCTCTGCTATATTCGCGGGATTTCACCAGTTTTCAAAAACACCACTAAAACAAAGATAATACTAGAGTTTTAAAAGGGGAACGGATTTAATAATACATTTAGTCAATTTAATGGATTGGGGTATCAAATACACACAAGACACTGGGAAATCAAATTAACAGCTTTGGCGTTCCCTTTTTTCACTAGTACGGTAGGCACCATTAAAATTCATACAATACATCATCAGTACAAATGCAACATCGACGACTCCCGAAGCTTCGAGTGAAATATCAAATTGAAACAGCGACCCTTACGGGTCGCTGTTTCAATTTGATTCAATAAGCTTGTGCAGACAAGGTTTTTGATAGGCAATCGATTTTAAATGCGAGTACTTCAAAAACGTGCACTAAATATAGGCAGAAAGATTTATATAATGACCTGAAATATACGAAAAACCTCCTCGAGATCCTTTCTCGTTTCACTCTACACCGACAACTTGTGCAGTAAACCAGTAGTACGTCTCGTACCCATGCACGCCTACCGATGGAGACGAAGGTGGAATGAAGAATGAATCATACTATATGCGCAGGAGAGAGGTCGGCGCGAGGGAGGAGAGGTCATGGAATGGGAAGAAAGGAGAAAGAGGGGTAAGAATTCGAGGGCGAACGAAGTCGCCCATGTGGGGAGTATTGTTTTGTGGCGACAGGGATCCCTAGATGGCGCAACGTGTAAGTTAAGAAGTCGTTAATACGCCAAAGGATGTATCACAAAAATGCACGGAATATTGACGTTCCGTTTGAAAATATTAATGCGAATAGCAAAACATAATATGAAAGCATTAAACTCATTCAAAATAATTAAATTAGCTAACAATTTGCACGGATATTAACGAGGATGGTGCACGGACCGGGGTTTAGAAGCAGATCCTAGACATTGTATGGTTATGCACTTCATCAAAGTAAAAAGATGAGTAGACTTTACCAACTTACACGCGCTGAGGTTTTAGGACGAACGTTGTACAAAATACTTGGGGGTCACCATTGTATCATACCTTGGGGAAAAACGCATTATGTGTGGAGGGGCCCCAAGGAAGCTGGCATTCAAACGATTTGCAAATGTAGTTATGATAAAGTGAAGGTGACGTGATTTTCTTTAGTAAGACCCCACAGTAGCAGAGAAGGACCACCATATTCGAGAAAAGATTTATACGAGAACACGGCGTCACATTTGCCACAACTGGGATGGGGACCTAAGTTATGAGAAGACTCGGGGCAAGATTAAACCTACAGCAAATATAGCAGTCGTATGGTTTTGAACCCAGTGGATATGATTCAGGCCTCGACCGTATATGCAGGATAGACAAATATCACAAATTAAGAGGGACTGCTGAACGAAAAGTGGACCGTTCTCGCGAACTGATGGTCCTGGATTCTGTATCAGCTGAAGAGGATAGGATTTGCTGGTATCGGGCATTAGAGGGAATAGTAGTTAATATATTTCGTGAGTCTTGGAAGGATACATGCTCTGGTTTAGAAGATAATGACGAGTACTTTACTGAAAATCTATACACTTCGCTCGGGAGTCTTGCATCAACTTCAGTTTAGTATTCCGCTCTCCTCATACACTAAATGAACATATAACATCAACATGCAGTAGATGGAGACTTAACAGCAAAATATAATTCAATATTTGCAATTCAAATCTTGGCGACCCTAACTTGCATTTATTACACTTAGCAGGATCTTCGACAATTTTGATTATATGGGAGTTAACGTTTTAGCCAAACCGAAATCCCATTGATTTATCGTGTAGGCAATTGAAACACTTGAGTCTTCATTTCCATTACTTCCTAATTTAATGAAAACTTATAGTGTTTTCCCTAAAATTTATTTGAAGACTGCCGAAAATTAGTAAATATAATGAAGGATTTTTATCATATTCCTCAACTCCGCGTTCGGAATAAAAGAGGAAATTACCTAATTAATTACCTACGGACGTCCGTGGCTGCAGTAATAGTAATACAAGTATGTCCTGGAAAGTTGACGGATCACGGAAATTGGGGCGGGTTATGAACGTTTCAATATTTTGATTGCTATAAGGTGAGAATGATGTACATTTTTAGGATCACGTCATTTCTCGGGAGAAAAATAACTTTGACACGACCCTGTCAATTTTTTTTACGAACTTCAGATGGAGGGTTTGAGTGAAAGCAGAGGAAGTTTCGAAAATTAATAACAGATCAACGCAATGTTAGAGATCCATTAAGAGTAAAAAGTGAATAAAATAAAGAAAATCCCGGCACTCGAGCTACCTTTCCGAAGTTACTTGTCATAACGTCATGGGCACTGCTATCATCTCGCCGATGACCAGACCGGTGTTCATCTCTTCCGTTGCTTAGTGAAAATGTTCTGCGAGTCCTCAAATTCCAAATATGGTAAGGATTTGAAGAGATGCACTTCGATGGTTCTGAGGTTGATAGATCTTGTTTTCCCCTGCCGGCATTCACGCAATAATTATGAAAATATATTGTCGGGGCAATTTTATTAGCTAACTTGAGACAGTCCTGCTTCAATATGAATTTAGTTTACAATAACAAAGAGAGAGATAGGATTTCAATCAGTTTAGAAGCATGATGAGCCAAAAACTAAATATATATTTGAATAAACTATTCTAAAATAAGAGGACAAAATTAATACAGTAACAAACACATTTTCGAACTAATCATGATAATTATCACGAAAATGAGTATATTTTTTAATTATTGAATTTCCTTAAAACAGAATATAATGCTTGTGATATCGAATGGACCATGGTTTAGACCTTCTGATATACAGGTATTACGACGCCGAACCTAACAACAGAAATTAAATTGTAAAGCATAATGATAGCTATTTGTAAAAACATAGCATTATATTTTCAAATTTAACATACACGATAAATTCATTGGTAAACCATTACATTGATTCCTGGCATATCCATATCTAATGGAAATTCTATTTCAAGACCCATTCCACATATCTTCTAACACAATTCTGAATGATTGCCTCAAAATGCTTTTCACTAACTGTACATTCGTTGTTATTTATCCTACCATTTTCTATGGTATAATGTTGGTTTTGGATGGACATAGATGGAACAAAGATATAACATTTCCTTGTCTCTCCTAGCGAAACACAAACCAACATCCGACACTACAAAAAACCCTTTTTCGATTCCAAATACTCCACGCCATCCAGCATCCCTTCCTCGCTTACCTAACGTTCCCCGTCTTTCACTGCACTCAGCGTCCTATCGCCAATCAAAATAATCTGAACCTATATTTCCTGTCTCCTTTGTATTTCTCCCAACGATCCTCTCTCCTCCCCAATCATGCCTGGCAATTCTTGGTTTGTGCTCATTTCCATCCTTCTCCACAGGCCCACATTTCAAAAGACTCCAATCTACGCCTATATTCCCTATATCTTCTGGCTAAAATGATCAAAATTTCCGCGGCGTACAAAACCACGCTCTTTATGAAAGTTTGAACAAGTCTTTTCTTAACCTTATTAATCAAGGCCCCTGTCATCAATTCCCTCTTTTGTAAAAGCTTCTTTACTCAACGCTATTTTTCTTCTAATGTCCCTCGGGCAAGTGCTCATAGATTTTCCTCCTTCGCCAACCTAAAAGAGCTCTCGCCTTTCTGTATAGTGCACCAATTGCACCCTTCCTTTGAAAACTGCCTATGGGATCGTATACCCTTGCACGGTGTCTTCCATTCCATACTTCTTCCGACCAGTTAGTTTCTTGTCTCAACTTTATATTCGACTGTCAACATACAGGGTTCGTCCGGAAAATAAGTGTACTGAGCTCAGGAAAAAAAATTTATTACCCTTTTACATATCTTAAGCTAATATTCCTCAAAATAGGACCCTTGTGAGTCGATACACTTGTTCCAGCGGCGTTCCCATTCCTGGAACGCTCCCGCGAAGGCATCATCGGGAACCTCTCGAAGACACGTCGTCACGGGCTCTTTGACGGCGTCCAAAGTCCCGTATCGCGTTCCTTTCAAACTCCTCTTTATCTTCGGGAACAGAAAAAAGTCCGGTGGTGCCAAGTCCGGGCTGTAGGGCGGGTGCGGCAGCGTTGCCACGCCGTGCTTGGCCAAGAAGTCCGACACGACAAGCGCGGTGTGAGACGGCGCATTGTCGTGAAGCAGCCGCCAGATGTTTTTGATCGCTGGCCGGACACGGGCGACTCGTTTTCGAAGCCTGTCGAGCAGCTAGACGTAAAATGCAGCATTTACAGTTTGTCGTTCAGGTACAAATTCGTAGTGGACGACTCCCCTTTTGTCAAAAAAGACAATGAGCATCATAAACTTATATTCCGGACGAACCCTGTACTTTCTTTTATCTAACCTGCGTTTACACTCTTCCAGGTCCTTCCTTCGTCTATCTTTATCTTGTCCATGATTCTTGCCCTTTTCCTATTTACCCTTCTTGTAGTTTCTTTTGTTGCATCCAATGTCCCTTTTCTTCTATATTATCCAACATTCTATTCTCTCCCATAATTTTCTTCACATTCTTTCTATTCGTCCCGGTTAATACTTGCACGTTCCATTTCCCCCATCGTCTTCCCTGATTCATCCTCTTGGACCTGACGTCACAATAAATTAGTACTAAAGAATATCTGAATCCGGTCTAGGGAAACTGCGGTGAGAATTAACCCCGCTGCTCTTACATTTGTGGCTAATCCTAATATAGTCCAACTGATATCTTTCTGAATACCCGTGTTACCCCTCTCCCGTGGAATTTTCCATGTGTAGCTGAGTCTATTGTGGTGTTCAAATCAAGTGTTTTTTTTATGATTAACCTCTGTCTCCTACAGAATTCCACTACTTTCGTCCCTAATTCATTCCATGCTCCTAAACCGCGGTCCCCAATCTCATCACCATCTCCTCTTTCGCAAACCGTCGCGTTTCGACCCGGATCTCTTATGCAATGTTTCCCTCCAGGAACACCCGAAATTATGTTCTCTGTTCGTATACCCTATCGACTTCTTCCTTGATTGGTTGGAGGCCTGTACAGGTATACATAAACAATAACCAAGTTCGTTGGTTCAGCTTTAACTTCTACTAATTTCATTCTATCATATCTGTTTACTACCCTTCTTCTTCGATGTCCCTGTTGAATGGGCTACCTGAAGTTTTAAAGTAAACGAATTCGTGTTCACAAAATTTTCGGTCCCATCTTTCTCCGTTCTTGACGATACGGCAACCGACCCGAATAAATAACCCTCCTCTTGAAACCGCACCTGCAATTCCCCTCGATGGAATTCTTTCATTTCCCAAACTCCATACGCCTCAATAACGTCCATTCCGCCTCGCCATAACGTCCTTCCATCCCCTCGGCCTATCTCTCCGACTATGCCTTTATGCGTGTGTTCATACACAAACATATTATTATTAGGTAATCTACCGGTTAAGGTAGATTTTTGGATGGACACAACTATCAAATAAATATTTTATACAAACATATTCATGTATATATTCATATATACACATATACATGTATATTAATATATTGAAACTGAAGGAAAGAAAATAATTTCATTTTAATAGTACGTAGAATAAACTAGGCACGCAAATTATTGGTTTTAATTTCCCTTCACGGAACTCTTCTATTTATAAAAAGAGACCTTTCAGGCGTGATATGGTGGCAATTTTCCAGACCAGAAGATGATATAGTTACATTTAAACCGATCGTATTAATAAAATTTATTTTTGTGGAAAATTTCCAATTTTAATTAATCCTTCTATTTAGGTATTCAACCTACACGAATAAACGTATAATGTCTCTACCTACATCGTTCACCAAGAATTACTCTCTTATTTATTAAGACTTACCTCGCTTATTTATTGGAGGCAAACGTTTCCGTTGGACGCAGTGATGCATGCAAGTGATCACGGTGCCCTTGTAAATCCCTAACTCTGCCAGTGTCCTTTGCATGCCATTCCTTGGCTTCTCTATAAAGACAACTCCCGACTAACGTCGATAGATAGTTTATTGTTCTGGGGCACGCCCTATGAGAACAAATACATGAGCAGAAAAAATCTCTACTCTGGCTTCTAAACATGAGTGTTTAGTCGCAGTACTAAATAAAAGAACTGAAGGCGCAGGATCAAAACAAATAATAATATTTTCCTACACTATACAAACAATCAATTCTATATTAAATTTTTCTATAATTTTGTTTTCTTACACCATTATAGTATTGAGTATATACACGTATAGATTAAAGAGGCATGGGGAGAACTGGAGGTAAGAATGAGAGTCGGAGGGGAATTCGTAAAATCGGTTAGGTTTGCTGATGACCAAGGATTAGTTGCTCAGTCAACCAAGGGGTTGTAAGCATTGCTGAGTGAATTGGAGGTTCAGTGCGATAAATATGGGATGAGAGTCAATATTAATTAAACAAAAGTTATGCGATTTTCCAGAAAGAAAAAAGCTAAGCTAAACATTAAAATAGGAGGGGGAAAATAGAGCAGGTAGAACAGTTTACGTACCTCGGGAGGGTTTTTTTTGACCAACACGGTCAAAGTAGTAGAGACGTAAGGAGAAGAATTGCGCTAAGCAAAGAGGCTTTCTCAAGGAGGAGGGAGTTGATGACGGGGACGTTGAGTAGGGAGGTTACCCTATTTCACAATTTGCCACCTCTGTAAATTATGCCCCCGTAGATAACTACTTACCTCACCTATTTAAAATTTGGAGGCTCTATAGGTCAGCGCATTGAAGTCTAATGATTACCAATCCATGCCCACAATCAAGTACCCATTAATATTATTTTACTCAATACTCTAAGCAGAAATCACATTCTTCCTACGGAGTATATAACAAACTTCCTATGCAGCATATAACAAATTGAATTTAACTTTTCAGGTTAAATTGCTTTGTTTTCATGAACACATGAAATGATATTATGATTTTATTGTCCAATTGCAGTGGTATTTTGTTCTAGACAGGGCTAAACAATAAACTAGGGTGATTATATAATCTAATGAGGTAAAATAAACATGATTTAAGATGGATTGTGAGGATATGAAAATTTTACAGAGATAAGATGAAATGGGAATGCTATACATAAAGTTAAAGGAACTGTCATGAAGTAAGAAAGAAACATTTACTTGGACTGTGACAGTTGAAATTAGTAAAATATTAATGGAAGCAGAAGAGGATCTGAGGAGATAGTAAGAATGTACAGAGATATACTATATATGGTAAGGCCAGGAGCTATAATACAAAAAGGGAATATGATAAAGCTAACAGTTTCAGGCTTAACTTTGTGGAATTCCTTCATGGTGAGGGTAAAAGAAAGAGAAAAAAACTTTGCACTTCCACACACTTTTGATACAACACGACCATGGTTTCGATGCTGTGGATCATCATCAGGTACAATTCAACAAATTTTTCCAACTTATATAGTCAGGCGCCAGGTAGGGGAAGTAAGGGAGAGGGGTGGTACTGTAGCAACCATTGGTGGGTGAAGGGAAGGTGAGGGTGAACTATTAGATGCAGATGGCATAAAGGGGGGTGTTTGTTTGCAATGGTTGACCCTTATTAATGGAGGGTCGGTGACTGTCACTGCCTTGGTGGGGGAGGGGATGGTGTGGGAAGGCATTCAAGAATTTAAGGAGAGGGGAACGCGAGAGGTAAAGGATATCGTTGACCATCTCAAGATTACCGGACTGAAGGATGCTGGGAACAAACACCCTCCTTTGTACCGTCTGCATCCAATAGTTCACCCTCACCTTCCCTTCACCCACAAATGATTGTTACAGCACCACCCCTCTCCCTAACTTCCCCTACCTGGCTCCTGGCTATATAAGTTGAAAAATTTTGCTGAATTGTACCTGATGATGTTGCGCAGCATCGAAACCATGGTCGTGTTGTATCAAAAGTGTGTGGAAGTGCAAAGTTTTTCTCTTTCTTTTGCCCTCACCAGGGAATATGATGTCAAAAAGAATAGCTTAGGACCAGAAATACTATAGTTGACTGTGAGATGGACAAGGCATTAAAGCAGGAGATAATAAAGTGTTTCTTGGGATTAGATATATGAACGCAACTACTCAAGAAAACAGGGAAGGATGAGTTTTTATGGTCTCATTTGAAGTATTTAAGTGAGAAAAAATTGGCTGTAAGGCCGTACTTATTAGATTAGTACGGAGGCTCATCCCAAAAATAGTGAAAAGCAGCCATATGCAAGGCTATATGCTTGATTTTGCATGCATCAAAGGTATTACAATAATCTTAGGGTCATCAATGGAAGGAAGGACAAGGTAGAAGTTGCACAATTACACGAAGATCAATTTGGGTTTAGAAAGGCTAGGGATATGCATTGTGCCACAGCAATGAGGTTACCAGTATAAAGGAACATAGAATAAAATCAGCATCTATTTGTATTTTTTGTGGATTATGAGATGTATCACAGAGTAAACTGGCAGCATTAATGAAAAATTTTGTATACAATTGGAGTAGACGGGAGATGAATGATCAGGAATCTGAGTACATATGTCTCAAACTGCAGTAATGCAGTGCAGATATGGTTGTGAATGAAGAGTTGGGGGCTGGCATCACTATGCAGGGAAGTAATACATGAATATACATTATGATATGTTATTTTGACACATATGCAGAGGAAATGGCAGGTAAGGCATGGGAAGATCTCATGATAGGAGTGAAATTAGGTGGGGAAACTTTTCAAACTGTATAGCTATACTTGCAGATGGAAAAACATTAGTTAGCCAATCAGCCTTAATCATAAAAAAATGAAGGTAATAAAAATCTCAAAAAAATAATAGGCTAATTTATGGGGACATGAACTAGAACAATGGGCAGTTTGAGAAATTCACAAATTTAAGAAGTATTTTAGAAGGAAAGAGAAGTAATGGAGACATTAAATGAAGAACTGGGTTAGGTGAAGAAACAGTTAAAAAAATGTGGGCAGTGCTTATGGTCACCTTAAGTAAATTTGTAAAGAAAAGGCTGGATAAACGATGGAGAAAAATATAGCCTTATCGTTGGTCATGAGATGTTAGAATTTACACTAGACAAGTATCAGTATGGATACTTCCCATAATGCAACTTGCCTACTCAATCCATGCAGCTATATTATTAAATTTTAACTTCTACCAAACAGGAAAGACCATCAAACCAACTGGATATGAACTTTTCCATGGTGTTGGATACTACAAATTTTACACAGTAGGGGCAATGACTTATTACCAAGCTTTATCTACTTGTAAAAATGATGGACCACACCTTGCCATCATTAACTCGCAGACAGAAGAAGAAGTCCTAAAGAGCATATATGCAAAAAACCCCTCAGCCAAACCATGGGCCTACCTGAGGTTCAATGACATTGAGAAAGAGGGTGATTATGTCACAATATTTGGTGAGTATGGAGAAAAGCTACCACTTTGGTCATGACATAAACATTAAAGACAATAATAGATGGGAAATGGGACTGATGGAAAGTAAGGTTGTGATAACAATGCCAAATTGAGAATGTGTAAGCTTTTGGTGTCATGGATAAAAAATAGCACATAAGCTACCCTTAATTCTTGAATTTTTGTGAATGACATGAATGCATTCTTGAGGGGTGGATGCATTCTTGGATGAATTGAAATTAAATTCACTCATGTATTCAATTCATTCATCAGTATAGCTTATCAGCATTAGTAAGTATTCAATTCATTCATCAGGATAGAGATGTGAATATTTACATACTCATGAACAAAAATGCACTGGACGTAATTTGAATATGAATATTGGTAATATTATGATAAATCTTTAGGAAATGATTTTGCCATCCCAAAGGAAGTATACGATGTTTGTCATGATGATAAGCCATGAATATTGCCTTTTATGCAAGTATATTTTCGAGTATAATTTGAGAACAATTAAGAAGTTTCAACTTAATTTGAAATCATTTCACTAATTTTTTATACAATTGAATTTAGACTGTTAAAGTTATGACTAATGCTAAATATCATGTATTCAAGTAATTCAGCATTCTAAGGGTCAATGTGGAAGTCAATTTTATCAGCAACTTTCTCTTTTATACAATATGAATTATGTAAGAGAAAATTCAGAGCAAATATATTTAAGAAAATAAAGCCACCAACTTGTCTTATAAATGTTCTCTCATACTATATACTCATATTATCAACGTGTATGATAATCATCACTTAAATGCTTTTATGTTGTAGGTGAACACTTATATGACACAGGTTTTATGAAATGGCATCCTGGCGAACCCAACAATCATGAAGAAAATGAAGACTGTGGCTCTATGTTTCAGAATGGAGGGTTAAATGACTTATTCTGTGACAAGCATGGCCCATGGCCATTTTTCTGCGAGTATGAACTTCAAGGCTATCCAAGTCCTAAAAGTTTATAATTTGTTCCCTGATTCCTATTGCTAATGTACTAATGAAAAAACGGTAATAAAATGAAATTTTAATCGACAGCATAAAATAAATACAAAAGTTATAACATAATACTTAACCTATTTCCAATTTTTGAAATTTCCATATTCTGAGCCATATATTGTAGTTTTAAGTTTTGATGGTTTATCCACTTATATAATGATAATACTTCATTAATTTCGATAAATGGTACAACCATATTAAATGTGGCCAATGTAAATATTACTTAATGTGCAGACATAAATTCTTAAATGTGATAAAGATTGTCATAAAAGAATTAATCAATTGAGTTGTAAGTTGAGGATAGTCAACAATAAGTAGTATTTAGATTCGTTTTACCCCTAATTGTATAGCTATGGATGTGTTCTTAATTGACGATTTTCTAGATTAGCTTTCACATAAATCAGTCCTGAAGATATATAAAATACAGTCATGATTCCATGCCTGATAAATGAAGGCTTGCAGGACTCATGTGGTTGCATATTAGCAAGAGCTCTCTTTTGTAGTAGTAAGATTTGTTTAATGTGTGGGGAATGACCCCATAACTCAACACCATAATTCAAATGATATTGAAAGAAGGCATAATAGACAGTTAAACGATACTCATTTGAAATTAGAAAGTTGAGCTTTCTTAACATAAAAACAGGTTTACTCAGTTTATTACAGATCTGACAGGTGAATGTGACACAGATAAATAATGCAACTTACTGTATTCAGGCTGGATCTTTGGTCTCTTTTACTGCTGAATATTTCCTCAACAAGGGCAAAGTAACATTGCTGGTTGGATAAATATCTTTAGAAATAATTTATTTCCAGGCTTAATGGAGAGGGCCAGTATGTAAATTGTATTCGGCCAAGGAATAATACAATAAAAATTTACGGAATTGAAATAGTAAACTTCAAGGGGAGAAATCATATTATTTTTCATTTAACAATAGTGTTGTAATTCGGAGTCATATTACAAAAATGAGATAATACAAGGATGCGCGCTATATTAATGTGAATAAAAAATCCACGAGGTGTCAAACATAATGAATCTTTTACATCCGAGAATTAGTCATTTTGCTCTGATCGTGCACAATCTAAACATCCAAAAATAAAATGCATATTTAATTTTCCCTAAAGAAATGTTTCCATTGTAGAGATACCCGTGTATATCCGTAAAATGACATTCGGAATGGTAACTACTGAGACAATGTGAAAATATGCAAAGTTTCATGATCAAAGTCGGAAGCATAACCTTTGTTTTTTTGGAAAATAATGCAACAATGAGATATGAGCAAAAAAATAGGTCGTTTGGAAATTAAGTCAATAGGCAACGCTTAAATGATTCCAGAAAACACTATACCATTCTATTGTTAATGTTTTTGGGTTCAAAATACCGCGGAAGCATGAAATCTAAACTTACGCTACGAAAATACACAGAGCACTTAAATAAACTCTGACTGCAGACACAATCTATTGATTCCGTCCCCATTTAATATATATATTAAATGTTAGAAAATCGCAAAAGTCGAGGTTGGGATTGTTTTCACTCGATGGTGTTTTCCGTTTACTCATTTTATTTCGTGAAAAAATACACGAAGCATTTCCATAAACACCTAAACAGAAAGTTGAATCTTTTGATTGTAACAAAAGCCCAACATAAAATTCTCGGGATTTTACCGCCATGGTACAAAGTTTGGCTAATAGATGGCAGGAATGTTGTTCATAGTTGAGAGTCCTCTGCGGAACATAATCGAACTTACTCAAGCTACGCCGCCACCAAGGAGGTATTTTTGAAGATCTTAAGCTGGGACTTGAAACTTCCCATAGCTCCAATTTGAGAGTGTTGTAATGGATTTAATGGTTGATTTCAGTTTTTCTTCAACGAGAGGATTTTACAAGTGCTAATCTAACGCCGGCCTAAAATTTTCCCATGAATTAAAACGTCGATGGTGTGGTACTTACCAATTGCTCCCAGTGCATTGTATTTATTGTTAGTACCAACAACAGAATGGATTTTTAGCCCAATGGTCAAAATTTTAAAATAAAGAGTAAACGAGGGTCTAAATATTCCATAATATAAGATGAAATCTCAGAGTGACGTTGAGATTGACGTTGAAATTGAGATAATCAACCTACAATACTTAAGTAGATTATTCATCCTACCTAAAAATTATCTTTAAAACATTAATTAGAAAAATTCTGTTGAACTTTTAAATGGTTGCACCATTTTTATTTTGATGCCTTTTTATTTATGTTGAATATCCAACATCAAAGATCCTGCATTATAATAACATTTGGTTAAACATACGATGTGAATATAGTATATTATAGTCAACGTTTTTCTCATCGAATGCTTCTGTTCCATTATTATGCATGGATTCATCAAACGTAATTTTCGCACCACTCATTACCGTCAATATTAGATGCATATATGTACAGCATAAGCAAGGTACACCACATTAATTCTTATCTTGACGAAATATAATGGTTACACGCAAAAAGCGAGGAATATACTTTTTGGGTGTGATTTTATTAAAAATGTTTGGAAGTAGAAATCCACATTAGCTACTAGACATTTTTCCAATAAACCCTTGACCCTGATTCGTTTCCCTCGATAGATCTGAGCCCTTTTACGTTCTCCCTGTCACCACACCACCCTTTTTCAAACATCACTCTAAAAATATCCATTGAAATCTGAAACCCCCTCTTCACACCTTTGAAACAAAGTTCATCGATCAGTTATTTCAATACCAAACTACACGTGAAGTTTCATTTAAAAGCATAACCTTTGAAGATAGCATTTGCTAATAATACCTTCATCGTTATTTGTGCGCCTGTTATATTACTTATTTTAAGTCTACTTTTAGTAAATTAACTTCTGTGTTATACATGTATTATTAGGTAGGTAATCTACCGGTTAAGGTAGGTTTTTGGATGGACACAATTATCAAATAAACATTTTGTAATCCCAAGCAAAACCCAATCAAGCAACCTACTCTACATCAGGTCTCTCTTCATTCATCAGGTACGTACCTGAGGATGACGCCGTAGCGTCGAAACTAGTAGTATCGAAAATAAAGTGGTGGATTGTAACAAAGTTTTTCTACTTTCATTTACGAGCAATTTTTATCATGACCATTTAAGTTATTCACCTTTCAGTAGTGTGTCAAAATTGATCCTTCTTGTCCATTTTACGAGATACTATCCTGACTATACTACTCGTATACTGCCTATGAGATGCTGGCCCAGCGGGTAATTAATGAATGAACCAACTAAAAGAAAGAAAGTTTTTAAAAGCTAGTGTATATTTATGTATATATATGTACTATATTTTTATATATAAATGAATACCATATATATATATTATTAGGTAATCTACCGGTTAAGGTAGGTTTTTGGATGGACACAACTATCAAGTAAACATTTTGTGACTCCCCACCTAGCAAACTAATCTATATCAGGTCCCTCTTCATCTCGGTGTACTTCCTTCCTCCCTTCATCCCGTCCAACATCCCCATCCTGTTCCTGCCCTTACCTCGCTTGCCCAACATTCTCCCCTCTATTACTCTCTTCAACATTCCACTACCGCTCAATACGCCTTTCATCCATTTTTCCTGCCTCCATGGGATTTCTCTCAAAAAGCCCCTCTCGTCACCCACCATCCCTAGTACTTCCTCATTTGTTTTCCTTTCGGTCCATTTCACCTTCCCCATTCTTCTCCATACCCAAATTTCAAAAGCCTCCAATCTACGTCTATCCTCCTGCTTCAGTGACCACGTTTCCGCGCCGTACACAGCTACGCTCCATATCAGAGTTTTTACGAGTCTTGTCTTAACCTTCCTACTCAATGTCCCCGTCATCAACTCCCTCCCCCTTGAGAAAGCCTCCTTGCCTAGCGCAATTCTTCTCCTTACGTCTCTACTACTTTGACCGCGTTGGTCCAAAACACTTCCGAGATATGTAAACTGCTCTACCTGCTCTATTTTTTCCCCGTCTATTTTAATGTTTAGCTTAGACTTTTTCTTTCTGGAAAATCGCATGGCCTTTGTTTTATTAATATTGGTTCTCATCACATATTTATCGCACTGAACCTCCAATTCACTCAGCAATGCTTGCAACCCCTTGGCTGACTGAGCAACTAATCCTTGGTCATCAGCAAACCTAACCGATTTTACGAATTCCCCTCCGACTCTCATTCTTACCTCCAGTTTTTCCCATGCCTTTTTAATCAAAACGTGTATATACTCAATACTACAATGGTGTAAGAAATCAAATTATAGAATTTCATATAAAATTGATTTTTTAAAAAGTGTAGGAAAATATTACTATTTGTTTTGATCCTGCGCCTTCAGTTCTTTTATGTAGTAGTGCGACTAAACACTCATATTTAGAAGCCAGAGTAGAGATTTTTCTGCTCATGTATTTGTTCTCATAGGGCGTGCCCCAGAACAATAAACTATCTATCGACGTTAGTCGGGAGTTGTCTTTATAGAGAAGCCAAGGAACTTGTAAATCACTCATTATGGCATGCAAAGGACACTGGCAGAGTTAGGTATTAACAAGGGCACCGTGATCACTGGCATGCATCACTGCGTCCAGCGGAAACGTTTGCCTCCAATAAATAAAAGAGGTAAGTCTTAAATAATAAGTATTAATAAATAAGAGAGTAATTCTTGGTGAACGATGTAGGTAGAGACATTATACGTTTGTTCGTGTAGGTTGAATACCTAAGTAGAAGGATTAATTAAAATTGGAAATTTTCCACAAAAATAAATTTTATTAATACGATCGGTTTAAATGTAACTACATCATCTTCTGGTCTGGAAAATTGCCACCATACCACGCCTGAAAGGTCTCTTTTTATAAATGGAAGGAGTTCCGTGAAGGGAAATTAAAACCAATAATTTGCGTGCCTAGTTTATTCTACGAACTATTAAAATGAAATTATTTTCTTTCCTTCAGTTTCAATATATGTATATACATGTATATGTGTATATATGAATATATACATGAATATGTTTGTATAAAATATTTATTTGATAGTTGTGTCCATCCAAAAATCTACCTTAACCGGTAGATTACCTAATAATAATATGTTTGTATTTGAACACACGCATAAAGGCATAGTCGGAGAGATAGGCCGAGGGGATGGAAGGACGTTATTGAGGCGTATGGAGTTTGGGAAATGAAAGAATTCCATCGAGGGGAATTGGAGGTGCGGTTTCAAGAGGAGGGTTATTTATTCGGGTCGGTTGCCGTATCGTCAAGAACGGAGAAAGATGAGACCGAAAATTTTGTGAAAATATGAGAAAAATAACGAAAAGAGGGGAGGAGGAGAGTAAAGTGATGCCGCCATAATTTCTCATGATGCGCGCCATTGGAAGATAGAAGGAAGGTGGGGAGGAGATAAATCGCAATTGCAAAGGAAGCGTCTTGTTTGGTGGAAGGAAGAAAAGTGGCCGGGGGGGGGGGGAAGCAAGGGCTCGCCTTCTTAAGAGGGTTTAAGATGGAGGAGATCACAAGGTCCCATCATCGAACAGCAACTGAAAATAAATGCAATAAGGAATGAGCGGAAAGCTTGTGTACACGTATGTTTGTGTGTCTTGTCTTCTACGTGTGTTCATCCTTTATCCGTTTCCCCGTATTTGCCGGGTGAGGAGTACCCTCACGACTCGTTCAGGTGACCGTAGTGTTTTCGTGGAATTTCTGCGTTCACTAATTTTCGATCGGATTGGATATTAGCGGATGTAATGGAGGCGGTCGCGAAATGGTGTTGATGGTTTTCAAAACATTGGAAATTTAAAATATCCAAAGGATGAATATTATTCAATAGAATGAGAACACTTTATCAGTTCTAAGATTACCAAAAATTATTTCTTACGATGCAATATCGTGTCTGATCATCTCGTCTGATAAAGAGAGAATAGGTAGAAACACTCCTGGAAAAGATGAAGACGCCATAATCAACCACTAAAAATATATTTTAAAATTTTTTCACTGCATATTCCAATTAGAATCGATAAATGTCTATGAAGCGTTTTGTATGAAGGTGGTCGATTAGTAGAATAATTTCTTCAGGCAAAGAAGCTTTAACAGTTGTTGATGACAGTTGTTGTTAACAGATTTGATGACAAAAATCTTACGCAAAACGTAACCTTGCGTAAATTATCATAGTTGAACCTCAATTACTCATTTTTACTAATTGTAAGACCAAGTTTTGAATCCATTGCAGCCCTGAATTTGACTTAAATATTTCGGCAATTTGAATGCATGCAAACTAATGTCTTCCTACTCGAAACTCTTAAAACTGGTGTATATTTCGAAAAAAGTGTTTCTACTTGGTTCACAGTCGGTTAGAAAAATTTTGATCCCTTTAAACGTAAGGAGAATTGTATTAAAATATTGCAAATGTGTCGGAAATTGATGCCGGAAATGTTCATATTGAAAAGCTAATATTACGAATTCTTAGTAATGGAATTTATTTCTTCGCTTGCCCATCAACGGTGCCGTTTAACGTATATGTGGAGGAAATGATTAAAGAGGCATGGGAAGAACTGGGGGTAGGAATAAAAGTCGGAGGGGAATTCGTAAAATCGGTTAGGTTTGCTGATGACCAAGCATCAGTTGTTCAGTCAGCAAAGGGGTTGCAAGCATTGTTGAGTGAATTGGAGGTTCAGTGCGGTAGATATGGGATGAGAATCAATATTAATAAAACAAAAGTTATGCGATTTTCCAGAAAGAAAAAGGCTAAGCTAAACATTAAAATAGGAGGGGAAAAATAGAGCAGGTAGAGCAGTTTACGTATCTCGGAAGTGTTTGGACCAACGCGGTCAAAGTAGTTGGGACGTAAGGAGAAGTATTGCGCTAGGCAAGGAGGCTTTCTCAAGGAGGAGGGAGTTGATGACGGGGACGTTGAGTAGGGATGTTAAGACAAGACTCGTAAAAACTCTGATATGGAGCGTAGCTATGTATGGTGCGGAAACGTGGTCACTGAAGTAGGAGGATAGACGTAGATTGGAGGCTTTTGAAATGTGGGTGTGGAGAAGAATGGAGAAGGTGAAATGGACTGAAAGGAAAACAAATGAGGAAGTACTGGAGATGGTGGGTGAGGAGAGGGGTTTGTTGAGAGAAATCCTATGGAGGCAGGAAAAATGGATGAAAGGCGTATTGAGCAGTAGTGGAATGTTGAAGGGGGTAATAGAGGGGAGAATGTTGGGCAAGCGAGGTAAGGGGAGGAACAGGATAGGGATGTTGGACGGGATGAAGGGAGGAAAGAAGTACACAGAGATGAAGAGGGACCTGATATAGAGTAGGTTGCCAAATTGGGTTTATTTATTTGATAGTGGCGTCCATCCGAAAACCTACCTTAACCGGTAGATTATCTAATAATATAAAATAATAATATATATATTGGAAGGTCCGGTGTTCAAATCCTGGTAAAGGAAATATTTTTACGTTTGTGATCTGCTCAAATCCGCCTTCCCCACCTTTCCTCTGTTCGTCTTTTATGTGTTTTGCTATCCCCTTTCCTTTTTCTATTTCTATGTGTGAAGTAATATTTGTTCGCCGTATGGCGGGATTTCGTGTTTCAATATATACATAGAAACATAATAGATAGAAAACTCTCCAGCTTTATTTCTTCCGTTGAGAAAGGTGATTGTGTCACTCAAATATTTATAAACCAAAACAGTATCTCTTTATTATTTTTGTCTAAGATATATATTTATACATAAATATTTATATATATATATATAAATATTTATGTATAAATATATATCTTAGACAAAAATAATAAAGAGATACTGTTTTGGTTTATAAATATTTGAGTGACACAATCACCTTTCTCAACGGAAGAAATAAAGCTGGAGAGTTTTCTATCTATTATGTTTCTATATATATATTGAAACACGAAATCCCGCCATACGGCGAACAAATATTACTTCACACATAGAAATAGAAAAAGGAAAGGGGATAGCAAAACACATAAAAGACGAACAGAGGAAAGGTGGGGAAGGCGGATTTGAGCAGATCACAAACGTAAAAATATTTCCTTTTTTTTATGGTTTTATATATATATATATATATATATATATATAAACCATAAACACAGTAATCAACCCGAAGGTCGGTTTAGTAGGTGATGGCAGAGCCCACCCATGCACTAAGCCCGACGGCATGTGAATATTCACATATCAGGGTAGGGGGGCCAGTTCCTTTCCCTTTGCCGGTTATGGTTTACCAGAAAGATCTGGTACCCGAAAAATCAACTAGCTTGATTGGAGCTGCAGGTGCCCAGAGTGCCTTGCCCGGGAATCGAACCCGGGACCCTTCGGTCAGTAGTCCAACGCTCTACTGGACTACCGCGACCGATATATTTTTATATTTTTTGTATACAAATATATACATAGATGCATATATATATTCCCATATAATATGAGTGTACGTAGATATAACTTCAAATGATGCCTCTCTCTCTCTCTCTAACACTCCTTTCGCCCAAAAACGGTAGCCCACACACCCTCTAATCCCCCAGAACGGAGAAAGATCTGACGCCTTCCATCCCTGGAATTTTATTTAACCTACCACTCCACTCCCCCCCCTCCCAATCGTTCCCCTCTCACCACCACCCATCGTCCCTCCTCGCTCTGCTCCGTTCCTTTTGCCACGCTGAACATAAGAGAGAGGGAGATTGGAAAGGGTAGGTGAGGGAAGATGGAAAGGGACCCGGGGTTCCCCTGGGACTCGATCCCTCTCGAGGGGGCGAGGAGAAGGAAGGAGAGAGAGGAAGAGTGGGGTGAAAAAAAATACATATATATATATCTCCACCGATCGTTCGGGAGACCTTTTGGGCGGGATCAACCCCCTTCTTCTCCGGCGTGGAGGCGCGACGAGGTCAGGAGAGGAGGGAAAAAAAGCGACGGAAAGACTTTATTGCCTCCTTTGTGGCGGCTGGCTTTTTCGGAACGGAGAAAGATGATCGCGGGTTGGGGAGAGAGTGTGGGTGGCTTGGAAAAAAGATTGGCCGAATGCACACAAAGAGGGGAGGTTTCCTTCGATATCGGGAGATAACGGAGAGGGTGGGGGGATCCAATTTGTAGATATTTCCTCCCATCTAATTTCTAACCCCCTCATCCTTCTACCCAACCACATTCCCCGCACAAACCCTCCCCGCACACTACTCTCCCGCAGCCAGTGAACCTCAAAAGGTTTCGCTGCCGAGAATTTTCAAAATGCTAACGATACGCGGGAGAACATATCCTTTGCTCCTGGGATGAGATCACCACCCACCCCCTTCTCCCCACACACCAATTCACAAGACCGTGTTCGTGGGGGGAGAGAGGGCGGGGAGGGCGAGGGGCTTCCGCGTGATCTGGGTGGAGGAAGTTCCCCACTCATCCGCTCGCTAATGCACCACGTATGTAATTTTTTATACATGGCGCGCACAAAAACACGCATCTTGCACGTGGCTGTTGTCTTTACACATGGAAGAAATCGACTCTTCCCTGTGTGCTACAGGAAGATGGCGGAAAAAAGTTAAATTCACAATTGGTAATTGATTCAAGTACGAGAAATGCACCGAATAAAAATCATTCGATTGATGGAATAAGTACTTCGTTGGTGCGAATGATTTTTAACCCCATAAAGTTAACCAATTTACGCACCTACAATTCGGAGGCTGGCTCCGCTAAAATTACTTTTTTTGCAGTTTCCGCATTCTCAGGGGAAAGTAATAATCAAGAATAAACTGTATTAATATAAAAATGTAACTACGCTATCTGATTTCTTCGTTTAACATGTATCCACCTTGTATGTTATTTCTGGTGTTGCGAGGGATTTCACGAAATAATAAAAATGTCTCAAATAGCAAGCGTATATATTTAATTTCACTTTGATCATTTTTGTCTGAAGCTCGGATTGACGAGGAAAGTATGCAAATTGCAATTACTCTTATACTAGAGTCTAAAGAACAGATGGGGTAAAACGCAAATTTTGGAAGGGAAGTGAGGAGGGATGCTAAGGAAAAGAAGAATGGTGGAGTGATAACTGGTGTCGGAATTTAATAACCGTTAACGAAAGGGCCAGGTACTCCAAAGTTTAACGCCTAATCCAGGTAAATTGATATTTTATTTTTATTAGTTTGGTTCGGAGACCGAGAGGATTGCTGACCACCGTACGGTGGGGTAGACTCCTTGCATGACAGTTTGGAGGACACGGAATGGAAACCCGAATATATGTTTCTCCACAACTAGAATATGAATGTTTACCTTTGTCGCCTTTTGTCAATAGCGTTTGTTAAAATAAATATAAATAGATATATGAGCTTGTGTGCAATGAAGGAAATATTTTTACTAATTAAACATCGTCCTCCCTTTCCCAGTGTACTCGATATTCCCTCCCTTGCATCTCCTTAGCACACTACATTTGACTAATTCCAATATGAACATCTTTTAGCATATACTCCTAGGGTTAGGTCTGTACATTCACAAAGCAATGAATAAGAAGTGAAGACAGCTCTCGACAGGGGTTTGATTTGAGGTTAGGATAGGTTGAGGCAATTTAAAATGTAATGCTAGGGTCAGTATTGTAATGGATTTTGAGGAACTATGCGGTTGACAGTCGCTCCAAGAAAATTATTTTAAATGTAATAAATCCTATATAATGTAAGGTAAGTCATTGATGAATATGAAAAAAAATAGCACGTTTCGTCACAGCAAAATATATGCATTACGAGACATGTTTAATGCATGAAATGAGATATTGATTTTTTTATTTTCTTAATAATGGACACGATAGAAATACAGGTAGTTAGAACATAAGAAATTAGCAAAATACATTTACAACATACATTATGGGCTCTAGTGAAATATTTGCAAATTTGTGTGTAGTGAAATATTGCAAATTCTAGTGAAATATTTGCAAAAACATTAGAATAAGTTTGAACGGAGATCTTCGAAATATGTATAGATTTAATTCGATTGATGCATGCCTTGTTTAGGAGGGTGTTTCAAAGATTTAAATGCTGCAACACCGAATGATCTCTGGTATTTTGTCAATCTATGTAAGGGTTGTGAGGACCAGTAAAAATTGCCTTTGGAATATCTTGTGTTTGGGCGGTGGTCCTATGAAGGACGCTGAAAGAACTTACTTATGAAGCAAGTAACATGGTATCTCATTGCTAACCATTGCGCGTACAAATACCCCAAAGAAGTATTTCCACGTCAATACTGTAGTCAGTCACCACAGTTGGCGTGAATAAGGACTGATGTGATGTATTTTTTGGGATCGAAGAAGAATCTCGCGCAAGAATTAACTAGGCGTTGGAGTTTTATATATATGAGTCCCTCAGTAGCTTCAATGTAAAACAGACAGCAGGATTCAATAATTGGAAAACAGAGACACGAGAATGTTACGAGGGTATACAGAAAGGTGCCAGCTTAATTTAAGTAAATATAATGAGGATATAACCTTGTTCTTTATATCCATGTATGATTTATTATTAGGTAATCTACCGGTTAAGGTAGGTTTTTGGATGGACACAACTATCAAATAAATATTTTGTAACTCCAAACAAAACCCAATCCAGCAACCTAATCTACATCAGGTCTCTCTTCATCTCTGTGTACTTCTTTCCTCCTTTCATCCCGTCCAACATCCCTATCCTGTTCCTACACTTTCCTCGCTTGCCCAACATTCTCCCCTCTATTACCTTCTTCAACATCCCACTGCCGCTCAATACGCCTTTCATCCATTTTTCCTGCCTCCATAGGATTTCTCTCAACAAACCCCTCTCCTCACCTACCACCTCTAGTACTTCCTCATTTGTTTTCCTTTCGGTCCATTTCACCTTCACCATTCTTCTCCACACGCATATTTCAAAAGCCTCCAATCTACGTCTATCCTCCTGCTTCAGCGACCACGTTTCCGCGCCGTATTCATGTATGATACGTGATTGGAAATACTATAGAATAATAAATAGAGATTGATAAGTCCATTTAGGAGCGAGAATACATGAATTACCCATGCATTAGAACAATTGCAACCTTCGGGTGACCAGAGAGAATTCAATGGTGAGCTATAATCACAAAACACAAGAAATAAAACTGACAAAAATGTTAAGATTACAGAACCAGAAAATTTCATTACATTAACCAATGTAAAAAGAATTGAATATTACTAATGAGACCACTAAAGTAGTGCAAGAATAAACGGATACATATTTCACATGAATAATGGTCCAGAACAGATATTTTAAGGATAGCTACTCATTCTCTGGTATACCTTCTTCTGATGCATATTTTTTCCCGAGCCCATGTCACAGTAATTCGGTTTTCTTTTCCTTTTTAAGAGCATGAGACCAGGATAAAAGCACTATGTTATGAATGTGAGGCATTTGTTCAGATGGATGGGAAGATTAGGTGTATGATACCCCCCAAGGTCGAACGTGTCCAGGTCACCCTTGACCCGAGGGGCCTGTACGGAGTCAGAAGCATCTGTATATCTAAGGAAGGACAGGGGGAAGAACTCGTGTCGATTGAGTCACTAGACTTCGTCCACACACAAACAATTAGGCTTACTAGAAGAGTGTTAGGGAATAAAATGTTGGGTGGAGCTATATATATATGTTGGACTGAAAGGAAAACAAATGAGGAAGTACATGATATTGTGGGTGAGGAGAGGGGCTTGTTGAGAGAAATCCTATGGAGGCAGGAGAAATGGATGAAAGGCGTATTGAGCGGTAGGGGGATGTTGAAGACGGTAATAGAGGGGAGAATGTTAGGCAAACGAGGAAAGAGCAGGAACAGGATAGGGATGTTGGACGGGATGAAGGGAGGAAAGAAGTACACAGAGATGAAGAGGGATCTGATGTAAAGTAGGTTGCTCGATTGTGTTTTGTTTGGAGTCGCAAGTCAATTATGTGATAGTTGTGTCCATCCAAAAACCTGCCTTCAACGGAAAATTACCTTATAAATATTATATATATATATAAACCATAAACACAGTATTCAACCCGAAGGTCGGTTTGGTAGGTGATGGTAGAGTTCACCCAGTACTAAGCTCGACGGCGAGTGAAATTCACGCATCAGGGTAGGGGGGCTAGTTACTTTCCCTGTGTCAGTTAAGGTTTCCCAGGAAGATCTGGTACCTGAAAAATCACATAGCTTGGGTGGAGCTGCAGGTTCCCAGAGTGACTTGCCCGGGAATTGAACTCCGGTCAGTAGTCCAACGCTCTACCCCCTCTATATATATAAGAGCGTTCTATTTCGTAGATATATATCTCTTGGAAATAGCACGCTCTTCGGTGACGCACAAATATATAAAAACACAGATATATGTTTTAAAAATCTATATCTATACTTTTATATATACATATATATATATATATATATATATATATATATATATATATATATATATATATATATATAGATGATTTCTTCGAAGTAACACGGAAGTGTTGAATAAAAAACTTAGACAGTAACACACAGCACGAGAACACATAAAAAGAACACTCACAATAATATCTTGATAATTTCGACGGACTCGAGCTCCGTCTTCTTCGGAAGATAAGATATGACTGACCAGTCATATATATATATATATATATATATATATATATATATATATATATATATATATATATATATATATATATATATATATATATAACTTTTGGACGGCACAATAGAACACAGAATAAAACAGATAACACGTAAAAGGACACTCACACTGTAGATGATTTAAGCTTTCGGCCTACTCTGAGGCCTTCTTCAGGTCAGACTGAATATATATATATATATATATATATATATATAAACATAGATTTTGATTTTTAAATGAATATAATCAATTTGGCTGAAGCAGGCGTGACATACAGAAGCAAAAGAAAAATTTTGCATAAAATACGGTTCACATCAATGAGAAAATGAATAGAGCTCAGTCCTCTCCTTCCTTCCACTGATGAAGGTGATTCTGCCACCGTAAATGCAATTCTCGTGCGAGATTCTCCATTTTGCATTCTCCATGTAAGTTTGCATTTTGATTATTCGTGTGCTCATAAGTTGTGCCTATGTCAGTCAGCTATTAAATATCATTTCGCCAGCTCTTCCATACACAAATGTTTGTTCTAAAATATATACGTTTACATAATATTTATCTAATAATGAGCATTTCCGTTCATTACCACTCTTCCAACTCCATAAACATGTCCTTCTTCATAATGAATAAAAGGAGAGTTTGCACTTTTCCACAGATTTATTATAGCGTACGACGCGTTTCAACTCACAGAGTCATCACTCACACTTCCACGACCTTAAGCCTGAATCTGTTGAACCTGTCCTTCTTCGACTATATTTTCGTTCAGTCTTTTCTCTGGATACTAACCATCATCATCGTCAGCAGGGAAACAGATGCTGACGGCTCCTTGCAGCCGAGGAAGATGAAATGTCACAAAGAAAAGACAAGGGCGTCAGCAGTCTTGGCATCCCGCAGAATATAGGCACCACCGTCCGGGTGAGGGGGCGATTTTCTTTCCTCGTGACGGGAGCGAGTGCACTTTGCTTCCGTCTCCAGGTCACATACATGCCATCAAGATGCGCGAGAGATGAATACGGCGTAGGTAGGAACGTCACACGTTTCGATTCCCACTGAATTCCCTCTCCGTTCCTCTTTTTTCCCCAACCGATCTAATGGGATGTCGATGAGGAGGCGAAGGAGGGCGGAAAGGCTGGCTGAAGGGAAAGAGTAAGGCGAGGGGGAGAGAGGGAGGAAAAAAAAACCTCCAACCTTTTATCCTTCAGTCGGGAGCGCGATTCCCTTTGTGACGCAAATCGGCCAATTCCGCGCGGGCGGAAGCCGCATGATTGAGGGCCGAACGCATTCCGAGGGGGCGGCCCGATCGGAATCGAAGGCGTCCTCCACCTCCCGGCCCTTGCACAATCAGGGGTGGCGGATCGGAAAGGGAAGAAACTGCGGACGGACGTCCCGGAGCTGTCCTTTCCCCTCCCATCACCATCCTGCCACCATCCATTTTACATTTTACCCCACCCCTGCCCCGCTTCCTCACCTTCCTTCTCCGGGCAGCCTTCCTGGGAGGACATTCGCCAATCACATCCGCCCGACATGCAAAACCCGCTCGCCCTCAGCCGAAACCGTCGCGACCGGCCACCCGAGCGAAACGACCAAAGGTATTTTCCAGGGGTGCGAAGTGACCGATGAAAAGATATGGGACTGGACTTTGGGCACACCTACGGTGTCACCGAGCACTGGATGTATGAATATGAATATGTTTTGTTCACGGTAAATCTTTTTTTTTACAGAATTCACGAAAATTTACTTTTTGTAAATGTAAGGTAACAAACGTAGCATATACTATGGTTCGGCAATAACATCACAGTTACAACTGACACTTATTTTTATTATTACGTGTTTTATTTAAGAATACCCTGCAATCCTTCGCTAGGGTACGTGGCAGGGGGTTATTACACACCAAATCAACGTTGACCCAAACTATCTATCCGTCCTAGCGCGGTTGGAGAACGTTATTCTGATCCCGTAACCTTCGTGACAAAAATGGCATCTTAAATCTATCCGTTCTGTACTTTTATCTCTCGAATTTTATTGACATGATCTCTCCTACCGTAATACGATGAGTCTAATATTACATTTTCAACATCATTGCTAAAGAGACATCCTTCCAATTTACACAAAAGATTTAATCTGTACTTTAACCTTCACCCCACTATTGATTTCCAACCTAGATCGTCTCATAATTTTGAAACACTATTCACTTTGCCATAACAACGTTTTACATATCTAGCTCGCTAACACTAAAAAAAAAACAGCCAGGCCAAATACGGCGTATGGATTTATAAATTTTATGTAACGAACATTAAAAAAATCAATTATTATTTCTGATATGAAAATTACATGTTTTTTAAAGATAGTCTACTAGCTATGATACATTTTGAATGAGCACTCAGACTAATCACCAATACACTTGAAATCATCGACTATCAAGACACAAGACAAGAAGAACAAGGGTTAACACCCTACTGTTCAATAAACCCCTCTTCAATTCCGCATTCTTTCATATTCCTTTCATTCCGTCCATCATACCCATTCCTTCCCTTACCTCAACTCGCCGGTCTGACGTCCTTCCCTCTACTACGGTCTTCAATAATCCGTTTCCAATCAAAATACCTTTCACCTATTTTTCTTACCTCCGAAAAACCCTGTTTAAATCCCCGTTTGCCTTGGCCTTCTTTTTTGTTTCCTTTTCCGATGATTTTACCTCTTTTTCACACAAGAATACTAATCTTAAAGATACGGCACCAGAAATAGAATATATTAGAGTTTACAATAATGTCAAAACTGCACTTACAATGTAAGCTAGTTCAATATCAGATACGTTTGCACATTTTATAAAGTGAAAAATTAAAAACATGTGAATTTTCATGTGCAATATGACAGTTAAATGCTGACAAATAAATGAAAACAAGACTTGTAACTGATTGTTGCCGATTTGTTAAATGCGAAGAAAACAATGCATAGACACTATAAATATAAACAAAAAGATAGATACCATAAATAAATTTTAATAGCCGTAAGTATTTGAGCATTACACCGAGATGAAGAGGGACCTGATATAGATTAGTTTGCTAGGTGGGGAGTCACAAAATGTTTATTTGATAGTTGTGTCCATCCAAAAACCTACCTTAGCCGGTAGATTACCTAATAATAATTTGAGCATTACTTTTGAAAATGCCTATTGAATTAGGTGGCGGATGTGAAAGTGGCATAGAATATCGTTAAGTGAGGAATTATGGAAGAAGTGGATTGTTTTAACTTACGCGAAAATTGTGTAGGTGCGTCTTGAAAGAGGACTTATATAATAGCTATTGACCTTAATGATAGCTATTTTGGGAAATTGATTATGTTATTAACTTAATGGTAAAGAAGTACAGTTACACAAGCTGATATATTTCATTCCTCTTTGTGAGGAGAAAAACAAAACTCACTCCTAAGACTTTTTGTGAGATCCTATTGAAATTTATTGATTCCAACTAGAGATTTTTAAATGAACTTGTGACTCTGAAGGGAATATTGTTAATGCATACTTGTATATCGTATTTTAATTTATCGTTTGCAGTAGTCATTTAGTAGAGTCGTTCACTTTTTTCTCTCTCTCCCCTTAACCCATTGCATTGTTGGGTATGTTTATCAAATTTACGAAAACTATGTGTTTTCTTAGAAAATACCTCGTCCTATGTGCTAAAAATATCTGCATTGTTAATACGGAGAATTTGGGAAGCTTCATGTCTCGAGACGTAAAACTGTTCGGTAACTCTGAAGAACTTTAGTTTGGATGGAAAATCTTTAAAAAAAACTTCCTAAATTCAAATAATTAGAGCAATTGGACCTCTAGATGTTAATTATTAAAAGCATGTTACAATAACCAACACTACTTCGGACAACTAAGAAGAAAGAATTATCTAATATAGTATTAGAATAATGTAAAAAAACTCCAATAGCCGTAAACAGTTAACCTTTCGAAACAGGGTACCATTGGAATTGGTTGGCAAACGCCACAAGTCAAAGGATGGGGTAAAGGGTAAATATGGAAAAGGAAAAGAAAGGTATATACGAATACGCGTATTTGGACAACAAAGTAGCCCTCTTTAGCGCACTGAAGGTAAATCGGCACGACAATACGAGTTGAAGTACGCGTATTATTAGCTCACTTCAACTCGTATCGTCGTGCCGATTTACCTTCAGTACGCTGAAGAGGGCTACTTTGTTGCCCAAATACGCGTATTCGTATATACCTTTCTTTTCCTTTTCCATGTTTACCCTTTACCCCATCCTTTGACTTGTGGCGTTTGCCAACCAATTCCAATTGTACCCTGTTTCGAAAGGTTAACTGTTTACGGCTATTGGAGTTTTTTTCCATTATTCTAATACTATTGGCCGTAAGAGCTCAATTAATTTATTATTAACTAATAAAGTAATTGAGATTTTAAATACATGACCATTCCGAATGGTAGAATTTTTAGGAATAGATATACTTCATAATTGAAGCAAAATCAAAATCCTACTTTTCTATAGAACAGCTATTCCCTATGAATAGTGGAAACTTTGCCGCAATACCGACATGAGTGATGGGACGATATCTCTTTTTCATCTTCGGTCTGTGTAATGTATTCATTAAGGTAATACCAAATCCTGAGAAAGTCACAAACTAAATAATTAAAGAGACGATAAGCTGAAGTATCGTTTGGAAATTAATGGAATTATCTATCGAGCAGATGATTACAGTTAAAGAAGAAAAATATTCGTCTGCACCCATCTATAGTATGTCCACAAAGCGCGCGATTTGATTTCATTATCAAAAGAATATTTAAAGTCATTAAAAGTTTTAATCTTCATCACCACTTCAACTTACTCACCTGTAGATGACCACGGTATTTTCGGTTTCATATAGGCTACGAAAAGCATTAGTTGCTCAGTCAGCCAAGGGGTTGCAAGCATTGCTGAGTGAATTGGAGGTTCAGTGCGATAGATATGGGATGAGATTTAATATTAATAAAACAAAGGTTATGTGATTTTCCAGAAAGAAAAAGGCTAAACTAAACTTTAAAATAGGCGGGGAAAAAATAGAGCAGGTAGAACAGTTTACATATCTCGGAAGTGCTTTGGACCAATACGGTCAAAGTAGTAGGGACGTAAGGAGAAGAATTGCGCTAGGCAAGGAGGCTTTCTCAAGGAGGAGGGAGTTCATGACGGGGACGCCGAGTAGGGGGGTTAAGAAAAGACTCGTAAAAACTCTGATATTGAGCGTGGCTATGTACGGCGCGGAAACGTGGTCACTGAAGCAGGAGGATAGACGTAGATTGGAGGTTTTTGAAATGTGGGTGTGGAGAAGAATGGAGAAGGTGAAATGGACCGAAAGAAAAACAAATGAGGAAGTACTGGAGATGGTGGGTGAGGAGAGGGGTTTGTTGAGAGAAATCCTATGGAGGCAGGAAAAATGGATGAAAGGCGTATTGAGCGGTAGTGTAATGTTAAAGAAGGTAATAGAGGGGAGATTGTTGGGCAAGCGAGGAAAGGGCAGGAACAGGATAGGGATGTTGGACGGGATGAAGGGGGGAAAAGAAGTACACAGAGATGAAGAGGGACCTGCTGTAGAGTAGCTTGCTGGATTGGGTTTTGCTTGGAGTTACAAAATATTTATTTGATAGTTGTGGGTTATCGAAAAACCTACCTTAACCGGTAGATTACCTTAAAAATAGGCTACGAACTTGGGATACTCCTTTTCTTACACTACCGCCACTATTAGATGCGTAACATCAGTATGAGTATTGATGTTTAGATGTTAAGATGTAGTCGGAATTATATTACATTACATATTATATTACATATAAATTATATTAAATTACATATTATATTATATTACATATAAACACGCAGAATATTGTTTAATTTTAAGGTTATACTTTTTAAAATTGGAGGAGGTAGGGGAAAAAGAGGAGATATTTAGAACGGCCATTTAATGGAAGGGTAGGGTCATCAGTGAGAAAAGTATTTAGGTTAACTCTTCTTAGTCTCCACTCTCGGAGGCTGTTGAATTTTCATTTGAAATCAGGAAGCGACAGCAGTGCCTTGTCGACTGCGATATCTCGGCAACGAAATTTGAATTATAAAACAAATGAAACCAACTCGGCGAAATTGGAGTCGGGGGAAAAAAAAATTTTGCCCATTCCGAAAACTCAATTCTGCCGCCTCGGAGACGGATGGGAAGAAGAAGAATGCTCACCGCTGTCCTTCCTTTGCACACCCTGCCCCTTAAAACCTCTTTTCCTATTGCACCCTTCTGCCTTTTGAAACAAAAAAAATCCACGCACACACTCCTTTCCAATATTCGTTAGGGGACAGTTAAGCAAATATCTCATTTTGACAAGACTCGGTCCACTTTTATTAGTCTGAAGTTTTCAAGATTCTTCTCAAGGCAAATTCTTTTTTTTTTCCTTAATTCTTTCTTCGCTAAAAGTATTGAGCGTGAGTTCCTAAGGTAGATTTTTTTTAACGTGATACATTACTAATTCAAGAATTAAAAATTCTTGAGTATCACAGAAAAAAGAAGAATTTGAACTTATTTCAGATTCGCGTAAACATTTTATGGTGGAGAGGCAAACAAAATGTGGTCAATATGAAGGAAAAGTTGTCAAGTACAGATCTGCAGCAGTCTACATAATATTATATAGATATATTATTCTGCAACTCGTCACAATGGCGCACTGTAAAGGATATGTGGACACTAATTCCGAGGGGATTTTTGGTATTTTTATCACGGACACGGAGGGGGAGTATTAGAATAGCTGAAATAATATGACGCAAAACTTACACTGCTGCGAATACTGTTAATTCGTTAAAGAAGGATTCTTTGTACCTGCAGCTTTCTTTCTTCTTCCTTCCCAACTGCATATGAACCTGGAGTTATTTCCTCCTGTGCCAGCATGAACCTCGTATGATTTTCATTACAGCAGTTTTAGAATTGATTTTGGAATAAACGAATCGATTAAATTCTATTTTAAATATTGAAATACTATTGAAATTTTTCCTGATTATCCATAGTAATTTCTAACGAATCCTATTACTTCAATTTTGTATATTCCGTACCCTAAATTCATTTCCTTCGGATTCTTTGATATGACATAGCCTAACAAATTTCATTCGTAACTGCGGTTTTATTTAAGCGTTTTAAAGTTCAGATAACTTACACAGCATACATAAAATTAATATCCAGGAATATAAATGACCATCATTTCAATGGTGATCAAATATGTGGAAGTAATTTATTCACAAACCGGCAGTCCTCTCTTCGTTTCCGCTGAATATGATTGTTGTGACACCTGAAATTTAATTCTTGAGTGAGTTTCTATCTTATTTTGTACTCTCTAAGTGTTTTACTTACTCTTGTACGTCACACCTATGTCAGTTATATGTATACGCATACACATTTGCATACATATCTATTCCTATGCTCAATATGGCATATTAAATTCAATTACAACATTGTAATCAGTTCACATGCCTTGGAATTCACTCGTGCTATGCATTGCTTGACCAACTTCACCTTTGGCCACCAGTCGCCTTATAATAGCCTTGAAAGGTCATGAACGTACAATTTGACACCATTATCTTCAGACACTTGCTAAACCAGCAGGAATAATAGTAATTACTCAGCGAAGATTTCCATTTTTAATATGTCAATACAACTCTCCGAAGCACTCTACTTTGTTTGCTTGCACAGTATTTCAATAATATCATCAAATTACGTTTTACGACCAGTTATATATTGATGAAGACATTTTTTGTATTATTTACTAATAACTACAACTGGTACACTATTCCTTATCTTAATGGGACGCTCATGCAACTTTTAATAGGACCTCTCACACTCAGTGAAGGTTCTACAGTGGTAATAGCTTTTAGGGGCGACCGATAGCTGAGGTCATTTGCGCCATTAGGGATGAAGGGTGGACCCGGCGTCGTCATTAGCCTACTCTTTAACGAAAAGCGCCAAGGGGTCCGCAGCTTAACGTCCCATTGGACGGACGGCGTACTGACTCAAAGTGCTCCCCATAAAGCACCTCAAATAGGTATCGGGATATCACTGAAAAAAAAAGAATTACTGCTTCCGGCTCTCGAACCCGGGCCCTCTTGATGAGAAGCCAGCACATTAGCCACCGCACTATCCCGATCCCCAGTTTCTATATGTTTCAAGAAATGCGTATACTGAATTCTTCATAGATAGATGACAGTAAGTACTTGAGTAAGTAGTAAGTTTGAGTTCACATGGCGAAAGAGCATCGAAGTCAACCATTTAGGACAACTGAAACATTAATAAAAAACTATTTACGGAAATCATTGCGCAGCGTTTTACTCCCATCAACACGCTGCCCACCAGCTCGGAGAGGCATTTGAGACGCGTCTCCCTCGGAAACCGACACTCATCCTTTTTATTTCTTCCTTGTTGACCACTTTTCGGTGTAGCTGGGGCGAAACTCGATGAATTTTTGTTTTGGCAACACTGCTCGCATTACCACCCTCAGCTACTACCCGAGACGAACTGTGCCTCTCTCTCTCTCTCCCCTCCCCTCCCCACCCACGCCCGCAGATCCATCCGCCCTCCTCTCCTCCCAGTCTTTCCGCGCCGGACACGCTCGTTTAGGATTCAGGTCGACAGATTTGCTGCCCGGGGTGACGAGTGGGGGAGGCGGAGGGACCGGGAGATTTCGGACGGGGGCGCCGCGCGGGCATCAAGGGAGAAGATGAATGCAAGAGAAATATCATGAATGATAAAGGACCCCTCTCCGCACCAATCTCCTCCTCCCCCTACTTCTTTCTTCCATCCTTTTTCTATTTTTTGCCCACTCTCCCACTTTTCCTACCCCCTCCTCCGCCCGCAAACTCTCGCGGTGATGAATAAACAAACTTAATCGTGGTCGGGAGAGAGGGAAAAAAATCACATTAAAATAAATTTTAGAAAAACTTTCCACCAACGCTTTTCCAACCGGCGGCGTAGGAGAATGAAGAATTCCGTGGCGGGAAAAAAATTAGAACCCTACGTCCGTCCGTATTTTTAATTTTATCAAGCTTTTGGATGGATTTAGAAAATAAAAAAAAATCCGCTCACCCGTATTTTCGTCTCACAATCCATTCAGTCATGTTTTTAAGATACAAGCGAGGTGGTTTCGAAACTTTGGGATCGCTTCGTACGCGCACTTAATATACGCTCACGACATACTTAGTCAGACGGTCGCCATCGCCCTTCGGGACAATTCCCGTGATGAAGCGGGAGTTCTTCCTCCTTAAGGTGGTGATTTCAATTACCTTCCATTGACTTCCTTTTGCTCTGCGTTAGGTGTGATTAAAAAACACAGCTATTACACCAAAATTTGTTTCCAAGCAATGTCAATCATATCTACACTTAAAGCTGAGGTTTTATGCAATGTAAAAGATCGCTCCGGCGTACTCAAATCTCAATTTTAGTCTCGGACATGAATCAATTTATGCCTGGGTCAAAGAAGTAAATTTATGATGCCTGCTGGTGTCATGTCATGAAACTGAGACCGCGTGTCCTTGCCTAGTGAATCCCGCACTTGGATTTTTCCCACGAATCCAGAGAGCTTGAAAAAGAGATCGCTCTCATAAATAGTCTTTCCTCTTATATGAAATCTGTAGCGTTTTATTTAAATTTATTCGTCGGAAAATTTCTTTTGGCCCACATTTAGAGAACTGATGACATAAACAGTTTATAGAGATGCGAAGAAAAGATTAGTTGAAACTTCAGTACCCAGGATACTGCTTTGTGGATCTGAAGCCTGGTCTTTGAAGAAAGAGGAGGAGCGTAGATTGGAGGCTTTTGACATTTTCGTGTGGTAGAAAATGGCAAAAAAAAGTCAGACAGAGACGCTGACAAACGCCATGGTTTTAATAATGGCGAGGGAAAGAGGGGAAGTTACAGGGGCAAGTCTAAAAATAGGCAGCAAAAGGTGGATGGAGGACATATGGAAAGGCATGTATGTTGAGAGTCATGGTTGAAGGGAGATGTTGGATAAGCGGTGCTGAGGAAGGAAGAGTGGAGGCATTTTAGAGTGCGTGTAGGCAGGCGAAAGTCTCGAATAAATGAAGGAAGATACGTATAATGAAGAGCAAATATAGAGGAGGTTCTCACATTACTTATATATTCGTTATAAACCCTCCGAAATCAACCTTTGAATAGGTGGAGAACCTTGAATGAATCGATATCTATCTGCAACGAACTAAGTCTTGTGGGATAATTTTGATTATTATTAGGTAATCTACCGGTTAAGGTAGGTTTTTGGATGAACACAACTATCAAATAAACACTTTGTAACTCCAAACAAAACCCAATCCAGCAAGCTACTCTACAGCAGGTCCCTCTTCATCTCTGTGTACTTCTTTCCTCCCTTCATCCCATCCAACATCCCTATCCTGTTCCTGCCCTTTCCTCGCTTGCCCAACATTCTCCACTCTATTACCCTCTTCAACATTCCACTACCGCACAATACGCCTTTCATCCATTTTTCCTGCCTCCATAGGATTTCTCTCAACAAAACCCTCTCCTCACCCACCATCTCCAGTAGGGGGGGGGGTGAGGTGAGGGGTTTCTTGGGATAATGTTGATAATAAACAAATTTTAGCAGCTTGTTTCTCAAATAGTCGCAGAATAATAAAAGTATAAATGCCTCAAATATGAACTAGTTCTGAAGATGTTTTATCGGCAATAGTATAGAAAACATCTAGCATATAAAACGGGGTACGCGGCGCATACTTCAGTAGCGTTTCTAATAGGATTTGCTAATACAATTTAAATATTTATAAGTGGCAAAGCTGCTTTCTGTTTTTTCACAGAATAATAGCATGGATAGTGGTGGTAGATCGGATGGCATTAAACTATTGGAATGTAATTTTTAGTATTTCAGTCTTGGAGGTGATCTGTTTGGATTAAAACCAGGTGAAAGTATAATAAAAAATTAGAAAACTGGAGAAAATAAGTATGTTAAGGGAAATTTTGTATGGGAAAATTATATTACCACGTCGGAGAACAAATACTATAGGTATCGACGAATAAATACTTCTTTATGTCTTTTGCGACGTCAACACGGTCTCTTTTTTGCATGAAATTGAGGTCTTTTGGCACCAACTTTGCTGCTACACGACGGAAACCCAAATCATTAACCACAATGTCTTGGGCGGATCCATAGGCAATGTTCAAGTCCTCCGCTATTTCTCTGATGGTTAATTTGCGGTTATTGACCAAAATTTCTTTTACTTTATCAATTTTTTCACCGACTTTCGATGTCGATGGTCTGCCACTGCGTTCATCATCTTCGATTGACTCACGACCACTTCTGAACCGCTCGTGCCACTGGTAAACGACCGTTTTTTTAGAGAATCGTTGCCGAAACACTTTTCCAACATTTCCAACGTCCGTGCGCCACTAAATCCGTTTTTTACGCAAAATTTAATACAAGTTCGTTGTTGCAAATTTAAATCCATTTCTGCAATTGTAAAAAATCGCCAACACACACAGAGATAGATGTACTCTTGGCTACGTAACTTTTGCAAATGTCAAGTTATGACACTAAGATTTAAAGGGAATATCAACAACAGATGTACCAATTTAACAAAAAAACAGAACTCAAATCGGAACGATGGGAGCGCCACACGGTGGTTACTCGGGGAACTTTTTGTTCAAGGTAGTATTCTCAATTGAGCGATTTACAAAATACGGAATACTCGTTACTAATACTCAATACAGAATTTTAAAAGATAGAAAATCCAACGAACTTAAAAGTACATATTATTAATGGAGGCCACTAATTTTTCAGAAATCTGTCGAAACTTTTGACAGCACCGTAATTAGTTTATCGCCATTGCAAAGCATGTACAATCATGGCACTGAGTCTGCCAAAATTGATTCGCGGATCGAGTCCCATATCTACGAGTATTTACTCCGACTGGTGACTGAGATTCAAGACGGTCTGTACGCAAGCTTGTATACGTATTTTTACCTCAAAATATTTTAGGTTAACACGAGGGTAAAAGAAAATAGAACGAGACGTAGAATATGGTTTCCAGGGCGGAAAACGTTTTCTTTTGAGGGGAATGGGCACTTTGACCCCTCTCCCAGCCTACACATATACGCACATACACACACGCAGTAGGTATCGGGCCCTGAGAGTCCATCTCCGAAAGTTATAAGCTGTCGCCTTATACGATAAAGAAAGTCCCATTCTGTGAAGGGAATGAAATAAGGGGTGATATGCCGAGAGGTGGACGGTAGGGAGGGCACGGCTCGGGGGGTGTGGGTTGTGGGTTAACGGGGGAGGGGGTAGAATGATGCGGAGAACGGGAGGATTTGAAAAATAAGGGTTCAGGGAAGCGAGGAGTAGGAGAGGTGGACATCAAAAAGGGAAGGGATACAAGTGGACTTTGGATCTCGGGTAAGGTGCGACGAAAAATACCGAAAATTGGACGAGGTCGGGGAAAAATAAGTGGGTAACCCGATTTGAGACATATTTATTATTGATATGCGAGGGTGAAATTGTGATAAATTCTTAAAGTTTGGGAAAGGTAAGAGTGCGCGGCCAATGCTCCGATAGAGAAAGCAGTACCAGCCAAGTCACAACGTATCGGCATGCTATTTTGCGCGGTGGTGCAAAAATTACATGCCTTCAAAAGTGATTCCACGTCAAAATTACGATCAACAGCCAACTCAGTCGTCACAAAATCGTTTAGCTACTCATTCCATTAACTGATTCCCAAAGAAACAACGTTGAAACTGGTCTAGTGTAAAAATAACTCGGTAATTACTAAACTTTACGTTGCCATTAGCGATTATCTTATTTATTTATGCTGAGTGTATCGACCGCTTTGGCAGTAGTATCAAAAATACCTGAAAAATTGGAAATTTTATTCATCCTTTCACTCGCTAAATCTCTTAATTCGCTTAATCTCTTAAATCTCGTTCAATTACACACATACAAGTAAAATAATGAATCATGACCATAAACTAAATAAATAAAATATTGATTAATAAAATTATTTAACTATTGAATTGAATATTATACTATAAAAAGAGACGTTTCATGCGTGATATGTTGGCATATCATGATTAATTAAAATTGGCAATTTTCCACAAAATAAAATTTTTTTGTATTTTCCTTATTAATACGAACGGTTTCGATGAAACTACATCATCTTCTGGACCACACCAAAAGATGATGTAATTACATCGAAACCGGTCGTATCAATAAAAAAAAATTTATTTTGTGGAAACTTGCCAATTTTATTTAATGAATATTATACATTCGTAAAAGTGATATGCAAGTTAAAAGAAAGCCATCTTAATCATTAATGATAAAACAAATAATGATAACAATATTTTTATCAATCATCACAGAATGTATAAAATTATCTTAAGTTGTAATTCCTAGAAATCTCATCATTTACCGAGTACTTACTTCCATAATCAATGCAACCTATTGCAAAATGAAACCATTCATAATATGTTCGAAGCCATTACCACCTATGGCTTTGTACAATTATTTGAGAACCGTTTTAACGCTAAATACTCCTATGGAATACCAAATTTATAATATATGAAATAATAAATCAATTATTCTGCGTCACAATCGACGGAATATCACAGCACTATATTTTTATCTCCAAAAGATTAAAAACTTTCTTAGTCCAAAAAAACTGCTCAAAAAAACATAATTCAGTGCAGCCAAAAAGAGTAAATGTGAACATTATTACATGCCATGGAAATGGGAATTCAGTCATAAACAAGTAGGTGCATACATTTATTAGATTTCCCTAAATTATTATTTTTTAATTCTAAAATTTGCATAATTCCATCAAACATTCAACTGTAAATCACCAAAGTAATGAATTCTGAAACCAATGACGTCCACAACTTTTTCAGACGATGGGGGGTGGATCATTGCCATTGAGATAATTTATCGCTAAAACTCCTCAGGTGCATATTGTTCATTGCGACCTCACCACCCATTTCGCCTCCATCGATTCCGAACGTCAGGGCCCGGCGCATGGACGTAACAAGCTCCATTTGGCGGGGGAAGGCTGACGGGAGAAGGAAGCCTAAGGGGCGCGTGGAAGAGGACAGGAAAGGGTGGGAAGCAGAGGGATGGAAAACGGGCAGCGTCGACGACGAGGGTGGAAGGGGTTTTCTGGGAAGAGATGAGAAAGGAGGAGGAGGGGACAGGCAGGGGGGGGAGCGGAGGTGTGAGGGGCAGTGAGGGGGTGGCGTAGTCTGGGTAAGAGATTGGAGAGAGGGGCGGTGAGAGAAAGAGAGATGTCGCAGTCCCGAGGCACAGAAGGAGACTTCGTTTGCAGAAGAGAGAGACTGAAATGGCAACCTGGACGCCCTTAACTTCGTTTCGCAGGTGACCCTTAAAGGAAAAGACTGTGCGTTGCTGATGGAGTCTCCCAAAACCCTCCCCTATCTCCCTTTCCACTCACCCTTCTGTCCTTCCAGCCCCCGGAAAACTAGCTCAATACCACCACCACCACCAAGACCTAGTCTCACACCCCTCCCCCCTCTTTTCACGTCCTGTCTACGTCCCCACTCTTCCACACCTCTCTCTCCCTCGTCCGAGATAGAGAGAGGGAGAGTAAGATAGAGAGAGAGAGCTCCAGTTCCTTTTAACCCCCCCCCCACCCAAACCCCTAGTTTCTCCACCCTGCTACATATCCCCACCCCCTTCCCCGACAGAGTCACTTCGATTTCGTGGCAATTCCGTCCCTTCTTCCTCCCTCTTTTCCCCTTCTTCCTCCCCACCCCACACACACACACACCCACACACACCCACACGTCTCCCACCCCCCACCACCACATCCCTCCCTCTCTAGTTCCCCTCCCCTCCACCCGCTTAACCGGTCGAGTGAACTTCATCCACTTCTCTTGGGAAGAGAGAAAAAAAATGCGACTTGCCTTTCTCGCGAAGCGTCGAGTCTTTGTGTGGTGGGGGAGAGGTGTAGGTGGGGGGGGGGAGGGTTGGGGAAAATGGCGAACGGTGGAGTGGGGGTGGGGAGGGTGGGAAGAAGTGGACGGAAAACTTGGTCGAAATCCCTTTACGGGGCGGCAAAAAGATGTCCCCGAATCCCAATCGAGAGTGGACGGTTCTGGAGGAGGAGGAGGGGGTAGGAAGTGGCGGGGAGGAGGAGGTCAGATTCACGTAGATTCGGCTCGTTTCCTCTGAGGTGCATGTCGTCGGACGAAAAGAAAAGGAGAAGTTTGTCTCATCTGACACCAAAGGAAGGATGCCTTAAAATTCTGAAACTGCAAACATTTTTTCACGACGCCTGAATGGAAAATAAATCAACACCGATGCCACTGGATTTGAGTATAGACTACACCAATGAAAGTAATTTTCACGCGCGAAATATATCATTTGGATTTAGCCTACATAGTTACACATGAAGCACATCGACAGTTATTAATTCTTGAGTTTCCATTTATAACAGAGGGAGCATCATTAATTTTTCATATAATTTCGAATCAAATTTCTCGCAAGTGGCTTGAGATAAAAAATTCACAATGAGCCAATTTTAAAATCCCAGGCCAGAAGGAGAAATATCAATATCAACGATGCTGCTGAAGAGTTAAAACCATAGCACGTGCCATGAGCTACCAGGAAGAAGCCATCATGGTTGATGAACAATGAAGCTTATTAAAAAAATTAAATTGGATTTATGGACCAATGGTAAGTGAATTTAATAGTCACGTATGAATCAGAAATCATCATTCAAATAAAACCTGATCAAGAGGACTGGACTTTCATGTACTTTTGTTAAATGCTGTTTTTGAAATAGGTATGCTTGCATATTTAGTTGTAGTTAGCTAGTACAGTTATTATAGTTATAGCTGCATTTTGTTGAAATATTGAGCCATATGCACCAAATGCAACATATAATGTGATACCCCTAGCTGACCTTCGAACTCAATAATTAACAAATTAGTATTCGTGAATGGACTAAATGATTTTAATCAGAGGACTAGGGCTCATATGTTAGTCGTAAGGGAAATATCAAAATCTTCTTGGAGTTATATTTACATCTTCTCGGTAATAGATTGAAAAGTGGACTTAGTTACCACGCTTGAATATAACCCCAATAATATATAATAATCCCAAACCTCCTAAACGTTTGTCCATATCTCCAAAATACTCATTCGCCGACAACACATCACGTTTTTTTCGAACGAGAGCTTTTATCAGTGTGTCTTCGTAATTAAAATCGCCACTTTTTTTAGTCGGGAACAAGTCCACACCAAATTTGGAAAGACAAAGATGGCGAGATGCAACGCGAGAAATCTCATCAGTTCATGTGTAACCTCTACATTCCCACCGAGGATATTTTTCTCATTTTCACCGAGTCTATCTCACGCGAATGTGGACGACCTCCCCGACCATTCCCCGAGATTATTTAATTCCCTCCTCGTTGTTGAAACACATCCGAGCCACCCGAATTGCAAGCGCGTGTGGATGAAAATGCCTACTTCACCTTCTGTGCGTGAGAGAGAGAGAGAGAGAGAGATAGAACAACGGGAGAGAGATGAAGGGAGAAAGGGAAAGAAAAACGATTTTTATTTTTAAAAAAAATCACGACTCCCTTCCTCCCCTCTCCCTCTACCTCCCCCCCCTTACGCCTGAAGAGTAACGAGGTTTAATTTTAATGGAAAGGATTTCCCCCGCGAACACACTCGGATAACTTTTAAGCGGGGAATTTTCCCCGGATAATAAATTCCATTACGCCGAACTATATATAAACTTATGCAAGGCGGAGAGAAGTGAAAAAAATGGCGAAAATAATAATGATGAAAAGATTTAAAAAAATAATAATAATAATGGAGAGAAAATAAGCTCGCGCGCGAAATACTTTCGCAGATTTGGAACAGGGAGGGGGAGATGAGGTTCGGGTGAAAGAGGAGGGGGGGGGGTTGTGAGACCCACTTCATCATCCCACCTCCGGCGGAATGCATAAGATAATTCGTGTTCCGTCCGCGAGGCGTTGTTAATATTCTCCTCCACCTTCTTAAGGGTGGGAGATTTCCCGGCGAAGGGTGGTGCGAGGGGGGGGTGTTAGGGGGTGACGTAGTCTGGGTGGCATTAAAGGGGGAAGGGGACGTGTCCTTCCCGACTCCGTGTCGGCCGAATATTGTCTCTCCCCCACTGCTGATCGGCTTATTTTGAGGCCACGGAAATTGGTATTCAGCGGGGCGCGGCCTTCATTTTTTTTTCCTTCCTCCACCTCCTCTTCATGGTGCTGCTACGGCCAAGGGGCATCACAGCGCCGCCGTCCACAGCTGCGGCTCTCACGAAATTCCCGCTGCGAAAAAACCCTGATGCTCTCTTTATACCCTCTTTTCGCTGATCCCACAGGGTGGGGCGGGGGTGTCGAGGGGTTTGCGGGGTGGGTAGGAGGAGGAGTGGGGTGGAAGTTGACCGGCGGAAGAAAATAAATAAAAGCATTCCTTCCCGAGCTCGCCCGCCGCCATCCCCACGGCCCTCCACCCACAAAAGCTGTAACTCGCAAACTGCAGCCTCCGACCTCGCCTCCCTCTCCGGACCTCCCACCTCTCTGAGGCTCCCCCTCCTCCCAATTACGTCCTCACCAACCCACCTCCTTGCCCTCCCCTTCACCCCACCCCTCTCACCCCATCCCCCCCTCACGCGACACCTCAGTCTCCCGGGAGATGTACGCTCGTATTGCGCTACTGCTTCCGCGGCGTAACGCGACGCGACGTCAAATAGAAGAGTAACGCAGTGCATCGCGCAGCAAATTCAAGATGTGCGTTATTCCACCTTTTTAAATTACACCTCCGTTTTGAAACAAACACCAAGGTGACGGGGACAGGCTCAGGTGAGTCGAGCAATTGTAATCAATTAGGGGCGAGTGTAATATATTTTTCTGTGGAGAGTTCAACTCTACTTAAGAGTAATATTATCTTCTCAGATGGAATTTAAAGTAATTGTGGCCCATATACGAGGCGTGTTCAATGAATAAAGGGAATTGCAGTAATTTCGTAATAATTTATTCAATTCGCCTATATTAACGGTATCCCCTTCGAAGTAGTCCCCATTGGAAATGATGGTATATATACACTTATAAGGGGATCGGGATGGTGCGGAGACTAACGTATAGGCTTCCCACCGCGGAGTCCTGGGTTCAAATCCTGGAGACAACAAATATTTATATTTTGAGTGAGTACGATGGATGGTACGTTAAACCGCGGACTCCTTGGCGCCTTTCGACAAGGGTACGCTAATGCCGACGCCGGGTTTTTCTCCACCCTTCCTTTCCCACCCATCACTAATGGTGCAAATGACCTTAGCTGTCGGTCGCCTCCCAAACAAAATCAGACCAACACACAGTGATTTTTCCAATGCTCGAACCACTTCTGGAACTTGATGTTTGGCATAGATTTTAGCTCTCTTAGCGGTGAGTTTTTAATTTCATCTTTTCTTCTAAAACTATGGTCCATTAAGGTTCCATTTATTTTGGAGAGTTAAAAAAATGTCGCATGGGGCCACTTCTGGCAAATAGAGAAGCTGAGAGATCATCACAGTGCTGTTTTTGCCCAAATATTCACAAACAAGCAGTGCTAGTAGTATGAACAGGTGCATTAACGTGGTGATGCTAAAGCCATGAATTGTTTCGCTAAAAATAGGGGTGTTTTTTTTCGTATGGCTTCACGTAAACGGCGTTGAACTTGTATGTAGTACCATTTATTGATCGTTTGACCTTGTGGCTAGAACAAATGGAATACTATGCCGCGTGCACTATGAACTATGCTAGATTACAAAAGTCCCATTACTTTTTTACCCCACCTCATATAACCATCCTTGACCATGACTAGGCAATTCATCAATTTGGAAATACATGATATACTACTTCTGTTCATTTGTACCGAACGGGAATATATTTCTACGCAGAGTACTTAATCTTACGTTGTATATTTACATAATTTTTTTTCTACCTAGGAACATTCAATATGCACGCATTAATACAAAACGAAACTCTATTTAAATAAAGATTTTTCAAAACCTTTTCTTGGTCCTGATGATGCCGGATTTGGGGATATTTTCCTTATTTTGGAATGCTAATTTGGCGACGACGTGAAAACTGAAAATTCGCATCCCTCTAGACAGAATCCGTATAAGTGCAACTGGTTTCGGCGATGAACTCTGACTGTATTTTCTGACTTCATTAATAACGACTTCCTTCAATGATACCTGATGATGACGCCGAAGCGTTGAAACCGGTAGTACGAATAAAAATTGTGTAGAAGTTACAAAGTATATTCATTTAAAACGAAAATGAACCTCCACAAAGTCGAGCCTGAGACCATAGAATTCTTCATTAATAACTGTTTATTGTTCATCCCGCTTTTTCGCAAAAGGAATAAGATCTTGCTGAGAAATCAAACAGATGGAGTAATGGAGGGGGAGGATATCGGACAATTTAATTTTTACTTGTTAATTATTTTTTTACGTGCTTCCCGTCTATATGAGTACATTTTCTGACCTTGAAGTTCCATCAATTATAATCGATTTTTGATAATTACCAACTACAACCCCGAAAAAGTTTGATAAAGTAAATGCGATAACAATAACATCACTGACCTTAAACAATTTCCCAGAGAAGAAAATAGTTTTGATGTTGTAGCTAACAGCTAATGTTTACAACTAACCTCTGCACCGTGTCTTAGTGACGATTTTCATGGTGTAACGTTGTATTTGTTGGGTGTAAATCTGAGACTTCATGAGTTATCACAGTAAGAGTTAAAGAAGTAACTGTACAAATGTAGAACGAATGGGATTAATGGTTCATATGAAAGTTAGAATGAGCGATGTAATTCACTTTTTGGCATAACCCAATTACCATAAAAAGCCTTCGGTGAACCGCAAAAAATAAGCGATGTAACCCGATGTAGGTATGTGATAAGAAAAAAGGTAAGAAAACACCATGCACAAACGCCAAATATTTTCAATTGGTCCTTCAAACTTAATCTTGTAACTCATAAAGGTTATTAAACAGGACTGAAATGAATGTCCACATACTTATGAGTCACAAGATAATTATTTGGTAGTTGTGTCCATCCAATAGCCTACCTTAACCGGTAGATTATTTTATAATAATCCATGTGAATGAATGTGTTCACCATTGGGCAAGTTATCGTGTTTGAATGTAAATATAAATGGATATTGAATGTAAATATAATATATATATATATATATAATATATGTATGCACATATTTATATATATGTACATTATATATATATATATAACTTCACACATAGAAATAGATATAAGGAAAGAGGATAGGAAAACACATAAAAGACGAACACAGTAAAGGTGGGGAAGGCGGATTTGAGCAGATCACAAACGTAAAAATATTTCCTTATCCGGGATATATATCCATTTATCCGGATCATATATATATATATAAATATATATATATATATATCATATATATATTATATCATATATATATTAATATATATATATATATTAATATATATATATATATATATGTAAATTCACTAACTAGTCGACAAACACAAAAACTAAAACATATAAAAGAGGGACTCACTGTTTCTCGAATTTTCGGTGGTGCAACCACCTTTCTCAAGAGGAATTAGGAAGAGAACTCAAGAAAGACTTTCAAGAAAATGACTTCATATATATATATACATATATATATATGCATATATATGCATATATATATATATATATCTATGGTATTAATTTATATATAAAAATATAGTACATATATATACATAAATATACACTAGCTTTTAAAAACTTTCTTTCTTTTAGCTGGTTCATTCATTAATTACCCGCTAGGTCAGCATCTCATAGGCAGTATACGAGTAGTATAGTCAGGATAGTGTCTCGTAAAATGGACAAGTAGGATCAATTTTGACACACTACTGAAAGGTGAATAACTTAAATGGTCATGATATAAATTGCTCGTATATATTATTTTATACTTATATTATATTATATTTAAATTTTCAAAATTGAAGTAAATAAAAGCGACGGCTTTAGGTAATCATACGGAAGTACGATTGTAGCCTCCTCCGGTCGATGATTGTAAGCTTAAATAGATGCAACGCAAATCCACGAGGGGTGTCTCCTATCTTTTGGTTCCGGATATCCACAAACTATTCATCATCACTTATACTCTTCACGTCAGCTTCACACTCTTACGTGTCTTTTAAGCACAAGAGATAAATTTTCATCATTCTGGCGTATTATTCTATATCAGTCTACTTCCAACGAGATTAATAATGTCCTGATCATTACGGTTTATAAGTCCCAGGGGACAGTGAAAGACAGATAAAAGTTAAACTTTCAGCATTTTAAAGATACAGGCATAACTAACGTACGTGTATAATGACGTTCTCTTTCAGTTTTAATGATTGCTCTAAGTTAATGCTGATGGTTAAAAAACAGCAGTCAACTTCAATAATTGGGAATTTTTCCATTTTTTCAGTCCAGGAGAGGTTTATTAATAAAATTCCCTTGTATTGTGACCATTTGAGGTATTTTTTGTTAAAATGAAGTTCGAAGCATCAAATATATATGGAAATCAAATATGAAAATTAAAATGAAATTTTTGCATAGTGGTAAAGCCATTGGATCTTTAACTTGGAGATATAAGCTTACAATAGAATTTTCAAATTATAAAGGTGACTGAGTAGAATCCACTGAAAGTTTGAAAATATAACGTTGACGATAGCAAAACAGTCACTCATGTGAGTATTCCTACTTTGGTAATCTGTTTAGGTTTATTCAATCCTTGATATCACCTCCTCACATGAAATATCTTCGCGTAAGGTTGCTAGGGACAAGGAGAATTAGGCAGGAAGCCTTCAGGCCCCTAAGATGTTTCAGAAACTACTCAGTGTGTTAATTAGTCGGCTTCACCCCCCAAGCGTGGCGGAGGAGGATCACATACCTGATCCCAGAACCTTTTGCGCTCGCATCGGATATGGGTCTACCATTACGGTGAGAATTAAACCATTCCATCACTGGTGATGCCATTATTCAAGCACGACCGAGAGAAGGTTTTCGAGTGGTTGAACTTAATTACTCCTCTTACAAGTCACTCAGCATCCATTAAAACATGAAGGTGGAAACTCCAAAACACATTGTCATTTCTTCACCGAAGGTTGATGAACTCTCCTTTCTCTTGAATCCCACCGTGACATTATGGGCAAACGACCCCTCACATGCGGTATCAATGATCAACACGTGGTATTAAGGAGCGAACAAAAATACAACAGACATTCCACTCGAAGGTTAGAGTGAGTGATGAGGATATCATACTCGTGCTATACCCTACAGCGTGTGAAGTTCACACCTTCTGGATAGGAGAAGCAATTCTCTCTCCTGTGCAAAATCCACTATTCCAGAAGTTCCATTATCTGGAAAAATTAGAAGGCTTGAGTTTAGCTGGGAATGTTCAGGGCCATGACTCGATTCTGAACCAAGGACTTCCCGGCGGGCGGCTGATCATTATACCCCCTCGACGTCCAACTTCATTAAGCATTCTAAAGCTAATAATTTCTTCTTCAGTGAGTAACTCTCTGCACTCTTTAAGTCTCTCACTCTTAAAAGACTCTAAGTCTTTTAAGTCGCACGCAACAAGGTCGAATGCTAGATGATACCACACATATTTATAAATAAATTAACATTATTAATTTAACAAATAAAATAATATCTTATTAATTATTGTGAAATTCCACAAATTTAAGATATGCATCATGAGCTACTTTTCATGTTAATAAGTGCGTACAAAGGATTTATCATGGATTATAATACAAATATTCCCCGGGAGAGGGCAGCTGCCCGCTTTCACGTGAAAGAAGGTGGAATGTACAGGGTATAAGGGCTTTAAGTCGCATTTTATAATTTTTACACTATAGTTTCGCTGACGTTCCAGTAGGCTTCTTCAGGAAAAGGGCTGAACAATAATAAGTGTACTCATTAAAATAAAAACCATCGCATTAGCTGTATACTACAAATACTCATGAAAACCACAAACAAGTATTTAATCATTAACAATGTCGACAACATTTTAGATTTAATGCATTCTGCTACACAAGCAGTAATTACTTCCAGTGAATTATTTATTCGGCGGATGTGAACACAGCAACGGAGGACATTGTAACAATACAAGTATAATAAAACAAATTTCACTCAAAGCCACACATGGACAAGTTCCCTGTTACCAGAATTGTAACTTTATTTTTAGACGGAATCGAAAGAGGGTATAATATAGTATGTGGGGTATTGCGAGTTGATGCCCTGTCGTATAGTTGTTTGCTTTTACGAGTTTGTTTCCATTTTAAACCTACATTAAATGGTAGACTTTAAAGTTAATTTAAAAAAAACCTTTGTAGTTTCCTCACCTATTTAGTGAAGGTACATGGCACAACGTGTTTCGCTACACTGTCGCATAATTGCGTTGTTCAATGTGACTCCAATGAAAAAGCGAGGAAACTAAAAAAATAACTTATTAATCTGGGTATCCATAATTTTCACCAAGCAGCGTCTGATTCCATTTATATTGTTTCATGCAATAATTAGTTATAATTAACGGATAGAGTTGGAGAGGTGCTTACGGTCACGATTGGATCAAATCGTCTAGCTAAATGGTTTATATTTCAGAATACGATTACCCGAAAGAGTCGCCTTAACAAACCGCAGGCCATCACCGCCAATCCGGTCAGGATTGTCTCTCGAGAAAACCCGGTGTGGGTGGCACCACCGTTAATTTGCGATTCGAAGAGTGCATCTCGCATTACGGAGGCGACCTAGGGACCCTTGAATAGGGATGGCGAAGGGATTGAGGGGTAAGGATATACCCTCCGTCTTTCGGCTCCTGCGACACCCACCCACAGCACCCGGGGGGGCAGACCCCTTCACCTTCTCTCATGTGCAGCCCTCCCTACGTACACCTTCGCCCCGACCTCGCACGCACACAAACCTTCCCCCTCTCCACGGCCTCCGGACTTCCTCCCTCCCCCAAACCCTCTTCCTTCCCCCCTCCCCGCCCCACACCCTACCGACAACCCACACCTTCGTTTCTCATCTAATTTGTCACTCCAGTAAGCCTAAGCCGGTTGCCCTGCCTTTCATATCTCGTCTCGAAAGAGAATTATGGCGATCCTGATTATGATAACGGACGGTCCCTGAGGAGAGGACGCGGGAGGAAGGGATGGTGAAGGGTACTGCGTTTCCAGGGTGGGTTTCGGTGGGAGGGGAGGGGTGCCAGGGTGTCATGCTGGGACCCCCAAGCCCTTTCGACCTCCCCCCTCCCCTCGGGGGGAAAGGGGGAGGGTTTTTTGGTGGGGAAGGAGGATGCGGTGGATCTTTTTTTTCTCAGGACCGGGAGGGTTACGTATGAAAAAATAATAAAAAAGGGCCGGGATAAAGGGGGGGGGGAGCGAAAGAGCACGTGAGGGTTGCAATGGTGTTGTATGTGGTGGGGGGGAAGGGGGACATGTCAGGGAGATAATGGGAAGGGGAGGGCGGCCTAAGCCCCCGTACACACCGCTCGATTCCGTGCGGTTATTAAATAAACAACGGGAAGTATCCCACGCGTGAGCATAATTTGTTGAAGATTGAGGCGGCGATAAGGCTTGTGGAGTCAAAGGAAAACGCAAGAAGAAAGTAAGATATTAATGCGCATTCGACGAGTCGGCGAGAAGCATGGCACGAGTCCCATATTGGAGAGTTCCTTCTCCCTTCACTTTTCGGCCTCTGCCCTCCATTAAATATTTATCCATATTATCGAGTCATATAATCATTATTATTATTATTAATAGTAATCTAACGACGAAAGCTATGGATGGACATTCTAACTAACAACTACACAATTCCCGAGCCTCACTACGGGCTAAATGATAGGACTATTTGAAGATAAGCAGTGGAACGTTCTTTCTTATGGATAGGTTCCTTGGATGGCCTAAACAACTTAAAGTGTACCCATCCAAAATGTGACATATGCTGAGTTTCAATTATGTTTTTTTAGTGATACATATCCGATGATCCTGCCTTCTAACTCAAGAGATTTGTGAATTCACGCACATTTTTGTTTGATAACCCGATGACGCACTTCAAGTTATGCGAACTTTGCACAAATTTCACGGTGTAAAAATCATTCGCCTTGGTCAAGGCCATTGATTTTTACACTCTGAAATTGTTTCAATGAAATGCATATTGGCGGATGACTCCGTCAAAAGTTACTGTTGCGACATCTCCCGCAATTTCTAGAAATTTTTGCGAACTTGTTTGGCTTACAGTTAAATAACCTACTGTCATGAACTCATAAACATATCCGTGGGTTATTTACATTTTCAGTCTTAATATAAAAAACTTTAATCCAGTGATTAAATTTTTCCAATTAAAAATGTATGCATTGATTGAAAATTAGGATTTTTACATAGATACTTGTACAGCAACGTGAAATGGAACGTACAAAAACGTGTTCTTCATGATTGACTCTATGCCAATCAAGAACGCTCATTTATGCACCACGATATGTGGCACCTTTGCGATATTATTAGGATTTTTTTATGATTTTTGAAATTTGAGTAAAAACGACATCACAATTCCTCTGGATATGAACCAATGTGATTTCTGCAACTACGGGTGTGGACTGAAAGGTAATATTAACACATGCTTGTCAAGCGCGAACAAAAACAAATAGCAAGATCGGGCAAAAAGTATAATAAACCACAATTCCTAAGTTTTTAAATCATATATTTTTTTAAATTTCGTCACCCTGAAGGCTGAGACATTTCTCCCAAGGTGTAACAAGTTTTTTCATTCCGTCACAGAAAAACTTCCGACTTTTCTCGAATCCAGGACTTGACAACTGGTTTCATTCACCTTATCGTCCGAATTGTAATGATTACCCTTGAGGTGTCTCATGAGTTGAGAAGAAAAAATAAAAATCGCAAGGCGAAAGATCGGGGGAATAAGGAGGGTGAGGAATCGGTTCAAATTTCAGGTTTCGCAGAACCTCTCCAGTTTCGCGCGAGGTGTGTGGACGAGTGTTGTCATGCTGCAAGATTATTAGCGCCAGACTACTTTTAACACGACAAACTCGACCAATACGGTTTGCAATACGCTTTTGAGTGATTCGCAGGTCATTTTGAATGAAATCTTCGACGAGTTTGAGATGTTTCTCGTTGGTGGCACTGATTGGACGTCCGCTGCGTGTTTTATCAACAATTATGGCTTTTCCAGTCCCCCAACCACGAAATTTTACTAGCCATTGACCTAGTACCATTAGTAGACCTCTCAATAGTCTTTAATAAACGATTGATCTCTGTTGGAGTCACTTATTCAGCAGTTAAAAATTTTTACAACAGCACGCTGTTTAACTTGCATTGACATGGCACTAGAACACGGCTCCATACTTCCGCTTCTCAAAATACACTGGATGAATGAAACGACCTCAAACCTGCGCATGCGTGTTGAGGGGAAATGTTACTTCCACATTCCACGGGGAATGCTTCTAAAGGTCATTTTATTTATGGTCTACAGTCCGATTTTCCTAACTCAAAAAAATTTATCTGAATGAACGCAGAACGAACTTTTCATCAGAATGGTTCTGAACAGATCTAGGGCCTGAGCAAAATGAGCCATTCTCAAGATCCATTGTCTATTAGCCTGCGTCTCATAAGGGCTTCTTAGCTCACAACTCACGAGCAGGTAGGCCAATTATATTTAATGTATTTTTTCATCTTATCTTCAGCTACCACTTATGGGGACTGATCCTACTATATCCATTACACAATTTCTACTGACGTCCCCATCAATCAATGCAAAGCTGTATGCTTGGTTCATTTTTTCATTGTTATCTTAATATACAGGTTGAACATCATAGTCCGAATACGTTTGCCTATTGAGAGTGTGTGTGAGGGTTCAAATTCACAAAACATTAAGAAATAACTCCTTAACAAAACGTAAGAAACCTTAGGAAGGAAAAAATGTATAATTCACACAGACCCAAACATCAGCATATACTTATTACACGTATATATCTCCATACACACATTTTTACAATAATGTCATTATTTGTTTGCTTTATAACAGCTATTAACTAACGTTTATCACTTAGAAGGTAGAGAGATATTTCATTACAGTTTCAATGGATTAGGTACGTGTTTTTCCATTCCGATATTAATAGCATTAATTTATGCATGCTACTGCAAATTCAAATTACGAGGTAGGAGTAGTCTTCGGTGCGGAGATAGGTTGAAGTTCATTCCTGAGTATACTTCTGCAGCCATACTTAGATATGCTCATGGCATTCTGAATCAGTTCCACAGGAAAACACGTGAAACTCGTCTTCATTACATTATTTCATTCCCTATAAATATTCTCTTTATTGTAACTCATCTTCATGCTATCCAAAATGCTCATTCCCTTCTCCAATTTATCCGCCAATATATGATTCTCACTTCAATGAAAAACCTCCACTTTTTAAGCTTATTTGGATTTATCCTAAAAATTAGCTCTTTTTCTATAAATTATCCAGATCTTCTTTCCTATCTTTGCTCCCTACCAGTTCTTCATTTTTCCCATCCTTCGATGCACCAGATCAAAGGCTTCCAATCTCCAATGTGGTAAGCCCATGAATCAACTTTAGGACCAAGCTACTCTACATTCCATGTCCAGGTATTCATTAATATTTCCTTTGCTACGCGCTACAAAGCATCAGCCATCAAGTTCCACTTTTGCGCAAATGCTTGTCATTTAAAAACAACGGATCTTATTATAATAAATACTGTGGCCGATTTTTCTCAGGGTATTGCCCAATCTTGTAGCTTTTGACAGGCATTTAATCCCTACTTCAACTAAGCTTGCACTTACTTATTGATGATCTCCCTACGCATTCTTTTCTTATGACCTATCTTTATTCCATGATATCTCGAATTAGCTTGCGAGAGTTCAATTATATACCAATATTATATTTTACGAGGTGTGTTAAAAAATTAACGGGAATTTTAATTTTTCGGACAATAATATTTATTCATTCTTATACATTGATGTTGTCACCTTCAAAGTAGTCCCCATTGGAGATGATGCACTTGTGCCAGCGCTTCTTCCAATCCCCGAAACACTTCTCAAACCCGATCTTTGAGATAGCCTTTAGTTCTTTCAGCGATGTGCTTTTAATGTCATCTACAGCTGCAAAACGACGGCCCTTCAAGGTTCTCTTAATTTTTGGAAATAGGAAAAAGTCACACGGAGCCATATCTGGCGAATATGGAAGCTGGGGCATCGTTACAGTATTGCTTTTGGCCAAAAATTCACGAACAAGCAATGGAGTGTGAGTTGGTGCATTATAGTGGTGCAAAAGCCATTTTGGAGCGAATTTTGCTGCCACGCGTTTCATACCCAAAAAAATGGAAAAAATGTCATGGCATGATTCAATCGATATGTCAAAATCCTCAGCGACCTCTCTAATTGTGATTCGGCGATCGTTCATAACCATTTCTTTCACTTTTTCCATGTTTTCATCGATTGAAGTGCTGGGGCGAACAGGGCGTTCATCATCTTCAAGGTCCTCTTGGCCTTCTTGGAAACGCTTACACCACTCGTAAACTCTTGATTTACTCATAGCAGACTCATCATAAGCCTTTGTTAACATTTCACATACTTTTTACACTTTATTAAATTTTTTAAGCAAAATTTGATACAAATTCTATGAACAATTTCTTTTAACAAACGAAAATCGCCAAGCTCATAAAACACGTCCAACCTTAGTGGCTGTCACAAACAAAGTTCACAATGAAAACAGCTGAAAGTTTTATCATACTTCAGGGGCATGTATACCAGCATAAAAAAAAGTTTGACAATCGGTCTCTCCAAGCACGCGAAATGAAAAAATTCCCGTTAATTTTTTAACACACCTCGTACACTGGTAAATATTATTTGATAACAGAGGCCTACAAAAAAAAATTGTTTTGGTGCCGGGAATCTTTGTGATGATTTTAACTATATTTGTAGAGCTGAATCCAAATATGAAATCCGTTTTTATTAAACAGCAGTACTTTTTTAGATATGGCACATCTTACGATTAGTTGTTTTCATATTTGATATATTCCGGGAAATAATTTTCAAAGTTAAATAATTCTATAAGGATACTAATTTATAACCACTCTGCGGTGTTCCTTTTATTTTCAATAAACTGTCAATAAGTTTTATGTATATTTCTATATTGTAGGCCAATGAGATTAAAAAACAAAAATCGATTGTATCGACTTCGGTAAAAGATGGCGAAATTAGTTCATAAGGTATTCGTTAGATGGCATAAACGTTTTCTGTTCTCATGACAGCCATTTTTGTTTCATTAGTTGCCCTTGGCTATTCGGAGCAGGTGGACGGACTTTACTTCAAAGTGTAACTTTTTGTAAAACATCATCTAAAAATGAGCTCAAGTCGTAGATGCTGTGTTAATGATCCTGATGTGTTTTGTTACGTTTGTGGGGAATATATGGTAAAAGAAAATAGGAAAAATATTACAGACTTTGTGAAACGTGCATACTTGGGATATTTTGGTGTTAAGCTTGGTGACCAAGATAAAACATGGGCACCGCATTTTGTGTGTAAAACATGTACTGAACATCTCCGGCAATGGACAACAGGACAAAGTAAAAGTCTAAAATTTGGTGTGCCAATGGTGTGGAGAGAACCTGTGAACCATATTGACGACTGTTATTTTTGCATAGTAAATGTTTCGGGAATTAATCGAAAAAATCGCCACAAGTGGACATATCCAGATTTGCCTTCAGCTAGACGCCCGGTACCCCATTCAGAAGAAATACCGATCCCAATATTTCAGACGTTACCAGATATATCTAAGGAAGAATTTGAGTTATTTGAAAACATTTCTCATTCTATTGACGATAGTGGCAGTGACTACGAGGGGGTATCAACAATTCCTCAACTATTTAATCAAGATGAACTAAGCGATCTTGCTAGAGAACTGAACTTATCGAAGGAAGCATCCGAACTACTAGCATCAAGACTGCACGAAAAGAATTTACTGCAACCCGGTACAAAAATAAGTTTAATCGCACAAGGGAAAAGGATATGCTACCCTTCTTTACTCAAGAAGACAATCTTACATTTTGTTTAGACGTTAAGGGTCTTTTGGAAAAAATGGGACTACTATCACAATATGATCCTGGTGATTGGCGTTTGTTTATTGATAGCTCCAAGCGTAGTTTAAAATGTGTACTTCTCCACAATGGTAACAGGTTTGGCGCAATACCAATCGCTCATTCAACTAAAATGAAAGAAGAATACGATACAATAGTATTGGTCTTACAGAAGATAAAATACCAGGAACATCGCTGAGTGATTTGTGTAGATTTAAAAATGGTGAACTTTCTTCTTGGGCAGCAAAGTGGCTACCCAAAATATCCTTGTTTCTTTTGCCTCTGGGATAGCAGGGACAGACAAAACCACTGAATTAAGAAGGAGTGGCCTAAGAGAGAAAACTTGGTTGTTGGGAAAGAAAACATCATTACTGAATATTTAGTTGAAAGAGAGAAAATCATCTTACCGCCTCTGCATATTAAACTAGGCCTAATGAAGCAATTTGTAAAGGCTCTTGACAAGGATGGACTACTGCTTGCTTCGGCTACTTAAGACTAAAGATGGCCCATATAAGTATTGAAAAACTTAAAGCTGGTATTTTTGAGGGGCTACAAATCAGACAACTTACAAAGGATCCTGCTTTTGTCGAATCAATGAATGAGATTGAAAAAATTAGTTGGATGTCATTTGTTGAGGTCATAAAAAATTTTCTAGGAAATCACAAAAGTGAAAATTATATTGAGCTGGTAAACATTATGCTCAGTAACTTCAAATCTTTTGAGTGTAATATGAGCACAAAAGTTCACTACCTACACAGCCACTTAGACAATTTTCTTGGAAATTTAGGAGACACAAGTGAAGAACAAGGTAAAAGATTTCACCAGGATATAAAAACAATGGAAGCTCGTTACCAAGGAAGATGGGATAACCATATGATGGCAGATTACTGCTGGTGCTTAAAACGAGACTATTTGAACAAAGTGCACTCATGAAAATCGCGCAAAAGAAGCTTCCGATGTGTTGAGTGATGTTTTTATGTATTTTTTCTTTTCAATTTGTTTTATTACAGTAAAAAATTTTAGTATTTGTGTTCAATTGTATTGTAAAATTCTGTTGTGTTTGTGGGTGATTTAACAGCCCTAGAAATAAATCAAGTCTTTATATTTAGTGGGTTTTATTATTAATATAATATTCCCATATCATCATGTAGAAGATTTTTTTACGTAAGTAACAACATATCTATACCTTGAAAATTATAGCTGATAGGAAAAAACTAGTGTCATGATTGGATTCAGCACCCCAATTTTTCTTTAAATCATCATTAAAAGCTCCGGCACCAAAACCACTGTTGGCCTGCGTAATCATTACGTAGGAAGTCACTGGTAATACGTGAGTAGTGTTCTACCTTTTTACACTTTTGGAGACTTATGAACGCTAGAATTGTTATTAACTTTGAACGCACTTCTTCATTTTTGTAAGGACAATTAGCAGAAGAGAAATTAAAAAAAAAGCTAAGTAAACGAAATGTATTCCAAAGGCATTGAATATCGGAAACTATTCTCATATTTTGTAAATTAACAGTTTCATGAAATTACTTAACCAATGGCAAGTTAGAATGAACCTAATTATTCCTGATTACTTTGAAGGTTTAATTTATTTCATAATTTATAGATTTTTAGTTTCAAAGAAAATGTGAACCTTTTCAAACGGCAAACAATAAATTTCATCTGTATATTGGATTAAATTGCCATTATGCTACATAATAAATTTATAGGAATAATCAGAAAGAAATGTATGTTTAAATAATTCATTTGAAGTATCTACTTTTTATTTGAAAGTGAAATGATAACGTTGGAACTTAATTTGAGTATACAAGGGACGTAGCAACGGTCGTGAATCACTATAAACAAAAAAAAATGCCGAGACCGTAAGTTTACCTTGGAACTTTCGCTCAAAATATTCCAAACTTCTCGATTAACTCTATCAGAAAACAATTAATCCAATGCATAATATCAAAAATATTTATGGAAAATAGCCGGAAAAATATATTTTTTCCGAAATTGTAATCTACCACTAACAATATTTGTAGCCTTGGTTAGCAATCGAATGTGTTCTCGAAATTCTTCATTAGATAATTAAAAGAGATAAGGATGATATCAAATTTCTTAATTATAGAATAATTGTGAAGAACGGCTAATTCCATAAGAATTCGGAAGTGTGGTCAAAATGAATACACTGCTGAGGGCCTAGCCATCAGTTTTGTAATTATGGCGTTGAGATTTACGCCCAAAATATTTAAGAGGTGAGGAACGCCGCATTTTTACCTGCCTAATGTCCTCTTTATCTTTTTCTCATTAAAGCTCACAAAATCTTCCAACATTCCGTATTCCTGGCCTCAGAAACAGACACTCAATGGAACTTCATCCTAACCCAAATGACTTAGGTGGAAAATTTTCATCTTATCGTATTAAAAAAATTTCCACCTGAGTGGAAAATTTTGAAACATTTTAATGAATAAGAAAACTCCACGTTTTCTGTTACTTCCAAATACCATTGTTTAGTGACAAAGAACTAATTAAATACGCATTAACTGTATAATATTCTTAGGTGGACAGTTTTGAATATTTTAGTGTGCAGGAAATATTCTAACCTTGCTTATTAAAAACTTATTTTTTAACTCAATTTCCTTATTTTTGGACGAGGAAAAGAACTGAGATCTTATATCCCATCGTTTCGTTTTTCTTCCACTTCTATTCGGCATGTATTTTATAGAGATTAGCGTACAAAAACACAAGCGAGGGAATTAAAATAGTATCAAATACGGGGTTAAGGAGACAGTTGAACAACAAAAACATTTTGCTGAATGAGCAATCAAGCTAGGGTTTTAGCAATAGTTCATAAGGATCAAAACTGTCCCGCGAAGCTAGGGTCTTAAAGCGACCAGAAATTCGTAATAAAATTGTAACCGAATGAATTCGTCGATTTAAATTATCCACCAAATGACAACTTAGAAATTCAACATGTATGATCAATAGCTGCAGGATTACGGGTATGGTTATTTGCATGTATTCCGCATAGGAATAAGTGAGACTCATAGGTTCTCGGCCTGCCTTTGCGTGTTTGCCAGCGTCAGTTCGTCCGATGCTCGATGATATTTTTTTGGTTATGGCTGCATTGTGTTAGCGGTAGGTCATAATGGAATTTTGTTGCCAAAAACTGAATATATTACTGTTAATAGGCTATGGGTGCTTAAAGTTGTATCGCATGTGTTATTCTAATGCAGTTGCATTAGAATAACATACGTACGAATCAATGGCATGGAATAAAAATACGCTAGTACTTAATAATAGTGATTAGTGCGTAATAACTAGAAATAATTATATCAAATGCATAATATTCATAATGATGGTCAAATGGTCAAGGCCAAGATGGTCAAATTCGTGTGGATATAAGAAGAAGAAATGTGGTAGGCAAAAAGCTTTCACTGGGAGGACAGATTTGATGATTGGAGCGTTGAGTAAGAATGTTAAGAAAAGACTCACCAAAACTTTAATTTGAAGCGTGATTTTGCACTTTACGGAAGCATGATCATTAAAGCAAGACGATTGAAACAAATTGGAGGCTTTTGAAATGTGGCTGTGGGCAAGGATGGAAAAGGTGAAACTCAATGAAAGGAAAACAAACGTGGAAGAGCTATGCATGGAGGGGGAGGAGAGAGGATTGTTGGGAGAAATTCAAATGAGGCAGGAAAGATGGATACAGAGTATTAAGATTGGCAATGGGATGTTGAAGACTGTCATAGAGGGGAGAACGTCAGGCAAGCGAGGAAGTGGTAGGAATATGATAAGCATGTAGGACGGAATAAAGGGGGGAAGGAAGTATGCGGAATTGAATACTGTTGGATGTCAGGTTGTGTTTTGTCAGAAGTGGCAAGTAAATGTATAGTTGTACTGTCGACTAGTCTTTCCATCCAGAACCTATCTTAACCGGTGGAATACCAATAATGATACTAATAACAGCATTGCCAATAAAAACAAATAACTATGATAAATTATAGAATTATGTTCACCGACATTATCCCGAAAGTCACAAGTAATGGTGGCTTTTAAGGGACAAAAAGGAACATGGAAGGCAACCTCAAGGAGGCCGTGACGAGGTGCCTGAACGAAGTTCCCGTCGAAACCTTCCAGGAAGCATTTCGTGCATGGCAGAAGCGCTATCATCGGAGTGTCAATGCAGAAAGAGTTTTCTTTTGAAGAATTTTATTGATTTGTGCTATCTGATCTGCAGTACGCTTTTTCCTCGGATTTATTTTACTTATTTTTAGGACAGATAAACCATATGTGTGTGTGTGTGTATTTGCATATTAAAAGCTTATTTTGTCGATAGAATTCTTCTTTTCAGATAAATAGACTACTATATGGTGAATATAATAAAAAAATTATCATTAACGGTCGAGATATTGCAGAACTCCATATACCATACATTGATAGAAACGTGAAACAGTATTTAGACTTTCCGTACCACCGAAAATAAATGTATTTTTCAACTGGTTTCACTACAGGGTGACATTATTCCCGTAGATCTCAATCACTTTGCATTATTCCTGAAGACTTGTTGATGAAAACAAATGATATATTTATTTTTTGGATTAATTAATTTTCTGATAAACTATGTAGACATGCGTTTTCCTCAATGTCAAGCCCGCCGGTCGTATTGACATGACAGTTCTTTCCTTCGAAGCCTATCGCGCGCACCTAACCGTATACAAAATGCCACTTCACATCATCCCATACCAGTGCATACTTCCTTCTTTATTGTAAGCGCTCGAATAACAATATATATCTCCCTCCCCCACTTTCTCGGCACGTACTATTTCGGGGTGGATGGAGAGGGGAGGGGAGAGGGGGGGTAAGGGAAAAGGGAGGCTCGCCCTTTCACCCGACGCGTCAACCCGGCGATGGATGGATGTCTTGGATCTCTTCGCTTTTGGATATTCCCTTAAGTCCCAGAGCCAATCAATTGGTCCGATGGGCAGAATTGCTCCTGCCAATGGGTTACAGAAGGGGTGGGAATTCTGTGAGGGGTTGGGGGAGGGGGAGGGTGCGGAGGAGGATGGATCCCTGGGTGGGTAGGAGGACCAGGGGTTTCGTTCCCCTGCGCCCACACGCGCACAGATACACACGGATGGATACACTCGGATTAAAAAGAAAACAAAAAAATGTCAACTCCCCCTTTCTCCGTTTCTTCACCTGAGCTTCCTACTCGGCAGGATGGTCGTTAGAACAATGCACGATTCGATGTATCGAACGGTATAACGTACGATATATGCACATATGAATAGTATCGTAACACGAGGCGTGTTGCGATATTCAGATCACAACATTTTGATGCAACTATACCGTGATGTAATCGGTGATGACGCATTGCCAAACAAACTTTTCACATCGAAACAGCATCGGAAATTGTTTTCAAATTAAGTGTTTATGATCTCACAACAAAATGATTTATGAAATGAAAATTTATCTCCTTTTCGCTACCAAATGTTTATGTGAAAAGTATCGATACAACTGACGTTTTACCTGGCAAATCCACCGCAATATGGCGTCTAAGGAAGGAGTTCCACTACACTCATGCATGCGACATCTATTTTATCCATCACTATGAGGTCAGGGACTAATACAGAAATGCTACGATTCAAATGTTGGAGGTAACTGGCGTTTGAAATAACTACTGTAGACGGATACTCTCGGTATTTCTTATATTTGTCGCAAAAGTCTGACTGATTTGTTCTATGTTATGCACTGCGGGCAGCAAGAAGTTAAATTACATAAGTATCCGAACGGAGAGGGAACGAGCAATATGAAACTGAGTGGCTTTGGATTCTGAAAGAGAAATATGGTAGACTTAATGGATTTAAATTACTCTAAAGAGTCGAAATAAAAACAGCAAGTACGTTAATAGTCATTCAGTACAGATCTTTACGGAAGAGCTATGAATGTTTCGAATACTTGATTAGTCATCCAGATTGATGTTTTTCAATTACACAACTTTGCTTTTCCACATAAAATTTTATTCTCACGACCCAGGTTTCGTTATAGTATAACATCATCAGGAACAGGAGAATGATTATTGTGAACTCCCCGTTCACAATAATCATTCCCCTAATCCTCTGCCAACTAATCAGACGTCAGGTGGGCTTTTTGCAACATTGTATTGACCCCCTCCTCCCAGCCTGCTAATTATCTAATTGTAATAATTAAAAACGAAACCTGGGTCGTGAGAATAAAATTGTATGTGGAAAAGCAAAGTGGTATAATTGAAAAACGTCAACATGAAGGTTTTCCACCAAGTTTCGCCAGAAACTGTTTTATTTATTAGTCATACAGATGTTTGAAAATACGTAACGTGTAAATGGAATGCCCAATTAACATTTTTTCTTATGCTCATATCAACTGAAGTTTGGGAAAAAATTCTTTTCGCCAAATTAGATGTTGATGTAGAAGTTGAATAAGGCGTTTAATAATAAAAAGCATACTAAGACATCCGAATGAGGTAGAGATAGTGGAAGGAGGAGGTACTGCAAGGTAATGGAATGTTGAAGGCCGTGATTAGAGGGACAATGTTGCGTGAGCGTGGTAGTGTTTTAGATAACATGAAGGGAAGCAGAAGTTGCAATGAATGAAAAAGAAATAATGTAGAGCAAGAAAAGAAGATTATCGCGATTAATGTAAAGATATTGTCGTTAGGCACTACCCAGATAGCTACCTTTTATGAGTTGACTACTTTAGATGAATGAAACCTTAGTTACTAACAAATCTGAATCATCTTATAAAGTATTAAATGCTGAAATATAAGCTATTAATTGTTAATCAGGAAAATATATAGGGTGATCACCTTCATTAACTTATCGTCGTCTTGTCGAGTGCCTGGTTATGTGTCTAAGATTTTTATCCCAAATTTGGAGGTAGACAATAACTTGGACACCGGAAAGTCACGAAAGTCCCCTGTCGAAACTTGTGAAATTGTGTTATGACAAGATTCGAAAGAAATACCGACTCTTACAGTAGATACACGTATCATAGACTTATGGGTGGAGAGATCGAGTGGGTCGAATCGAGAAGGAAGGGGTGATGGAGAGAGCCGTTAAACGGGGAATTCTGGGGGACGCGGAGGTAGTGGCTACATGAACTGGGAGGGTCCGGCTGTGGAAGGGTAGGATCGGCTGTGAATGGAAGCGGGTGAGGACCGGGTCTAGTAGTGGCTGACAGGGAAGGAGGTGGTAGGGGGTGGCCAATGAGCGAGACAGGGGCGAATAGGGAGGACAGGGTCAGATGGGGGTCGGATTGGATATAATCAGGGATGGTTGAGGTGGAAGTGGGAATGGACAAGGCATGGCAATCGAGGCGCATGGGGAGAAAGGAGTTAACTATTCCTTTTGATCAGGGAAAGGAATTCTCTCGGGGACATCAAGGATGGAAGGAGGGAATGGATGTCAGGTGAGGACAGGGGTTGTGTAGTGAAGTTGCCCCTGGCAATTACCGCTGCTGAAGGAAGGGTAGTCGGGGTCCACCTTCAAGGTCGTAGTAGTTATTATGGGATACGATCAACAGCTGAGGTCTTTGGATTAATTCGGGATGGGCAACTTGGTGGACGTAGGGTTTTTTTCAGGGAACGGGGGAAAGGTGGGGAGAAACCCTGAGTCGGTATTAGCCTACTCTAAACGATAAGCACTAAAGGGTCCAAATTTTAACGTCCCATTCGACGCTGAGTCTACTCTATTTGAAGTGTTTTTCATGTTGAAATCTAAGTATGCATCGGAATGTCTCTAAAAAATCTGCCGCTACCGGGATTCGTACCCGAGTCCTCGGAGTGGGTACATTGGCCACAGCACCAACTCGAACCTCTCCCTACTTCCAATGACGTTGAAAATTCATCCACTTGAGAGACAAGAGAGGAACGTTGTTTCGCCGTTGAACAGATTTTAACAGAGTGCAGAGGATCCCGTTCCGCCGGCCGTATCTCTTTACCCGAGATCGGAGTCAATTGATTTGAGGTTAGCGGTGCCGCCGATGCGTTCGGAATATGGACCCACCGATGGATAAACACTCGCACCATAGCGGGATGCGAGCGGGGCTATCCTTCCGGTCCAATACACCAATATCCTAACCCGATCCTCCCTCTCCCCCTCCCCCCCAAATCCTAAATGCTTTGCTCCACGAAAGGGCATCCGACGACCGTGGAATTGAGCATTGTTGCCGGGTTAACGTGGTATTGCGGACGCTGGCGGATATTCATTAAGCGGAAAACTGAATTCCATGGGAGAGCTTCACCTCCTCGGGGACCCGTCGGCGGAATAATGACCGGTGATCCTTGTATTCTCTCTCCTTGTCCTCCTCCATGTCGTTATTCTTCCCTAAACCTCCCTGCACTTCCAACTCCTCCCTCCGCTATCTGAGAGTCATTTCACTTACACATGATTCGCTTCGTTCAGTGATGAGTTTGCCGGCGATGATAATTGAGGGGAGAAGACAGAAGGAAGAACGTTAAAATTTATCCCACCCTCTCTCTTGGGAATAGGGCACTTTTTCTACTAGGAGATCGCTAAACATAATGAAAATTAATATTAGTTAGACGTGCTGTTGATGGCCAGTCATTGGCTAAACAACGCCAGAGATCTAATTGTAAGCCTCTCTGGAAGACACAACTCATTTCCCTACTCTAAAACAAATCCTTCGTAGATTCCGCATACTTCCCTTAATTTTGTCAAACATTCCCATTATTATTCTATTCCCCCTTCCTCATCTGCCTAACGTACATCCCTTAATCGCATTCTTCAGCATTCCATTGCCAAACAAAATCTCGGCATCCATCTTTCCTGCGTCCTTTAGATTTCTCCCGACATGTCCCTCTACTCTCCCACCATGTCTAGAACCCCTTCGTTTGTGTTCTTTTTGCCCATTTCACTTTTTCCATTCATCTCCAAGCTCACATCTCAATAGCCTCCAATCTGCACCTGCACCTTGCCTCAAAGACCCAAGTTTTCGCGCCGCACCACGCTCCATATAAAAGTTTACATTAATATTTTTATAAAATCCTTACACAAAAATCCCCTCCCCTTGGTGAGATCTTTTCCCAAGCGCTATTCTTCCCCCAATTTCCCTACTACTTTAACAAAATAGGTAAACTGATCCACCTGCTCCAGTTTCTTGCCATGTAATTTGAACGTCCTCGGTTAGTATTAAATGGTTGCAAAACTAATACTGAAGTAAATAAGCATCATCATTTATGTATCACATGTCATGTTATGCACTGAATTTATAACATATCGTGTGTCTTGAGGTCGGTTGAAAAACTTCTTGTAATGCCAACACAATGTGTAGAAAAATCCACATTGATATAACGAATACTCAAAATTATTCCCGTTCGACCAACAACTGAGGTACCTTTAGCATTTAAGTAATAATAAAAAGTGATAACCTAGTTCTTTATTTATGGTAACATTCTATTGGTAGTCTACACTTGAGATCCTATGACTGCGAAATCCTAAAACTGTGTTCCTATTGGATGTCATCATTCTGAGGATTGGTTTGTTGCTATCCTGTGGCCTAATCTTTTCATATTTCTCCCGCCGTTCACTGCATTGATATATTACATCACCTGCTTCTAGTTCACTCATCATATATGTAAAAATAATACCTCTCTAGCTTTGTCCTAAGGTTTCCTAGGGCCCTTAACGCTATGGTTAATCTTTATTCCTGAGTCAGTACTTAAAATCCGTAATTTCTCCTTAGGCAAGCGGGTCAAATTGGACCGGAGCATAATCTACTAATAACCTATACATATGAATGTAATGAGTTGGTGTAGTGCAATTGAAACATTAATGCATGAATGAAGTGTTCCATCAGAGGCACAGGAATTTCAGAATGAGACTGCCGAACCACAACAATTTTGCTTTGTTAAATTTCTTTTCCTCCTTTTTCGTATGACAAAGAATTATTTTATTGGATGAAAATGGGGCTTGTTTTGAACTACGATTACCACCAGCATCTATGCAACTTTGCATGTTTTACGTTTTTTTAGTGAATGTTTTTTCCCTTTTCCCTTCCTCTCCCTTATCCTCCCTCATCCCTTTCCAGGTGCTTTCACTCACTACTACGCAGTGTTACTGATACACACTTTGGTGGATCTCAGGGTATTTATGTAGATGTAGATATCAAAGCCAATTCATAAAAAAATAGTATGGAAACTTTGGACAAAAGCTAACTATTTCAGCCGCGAGACTCGTCAAAATACCCTACCGGGTGAATTTTTTACAACATCATTTAATTTTAACATGCAATGGAACAACCTAAAATATATGGGGGATAAATTTAAATGTAACGTGGAATGAGGCTAATTATAACTTTGCTGATTCATTGACCATAACGTCAAACTTGTGCAGTTACATAAAATAATCCCACATATCCATCCACAGTAATCAATTTGACGATTGGTTTTTGATAGGCGAGAACCACGGCCACCTACAGGCATGTATACCTCAAGGTTCTTTTCCTGGGCCACTATTCGGTTTCCCACGGATACAGATAATCGCAAAATGGTTGAATTGCTAAGTGGAGTTGTTTAAAGTTTTTGCTAAAAATTTGGTAACCTAGGATTCATGTGAGAATGAAGAATCTACTCACTACTCTCCCTTATCACGTAACTTCATGCAACACTAAATATGAAATAATACTACAATGGTACCGCAAAACAATGCAAATAGCCATTGGGATAAATATGTGTTCAGAATACTTTAAATAAAATATTTCTGATTGAAAATCGTACGTAGGTGTTATCGATTTCTAATTACGATACATATGATTCAACTGACAACCACTGTCGTTGAATTGAACGAAATCAATTAGATATGAATTACATGCACATTACTCATTAAGCTAATGATGTAATATAAAATTTTGTTGTAAGATAAATTATGTGAATATAAAATATACGATCACTATTTATCGATCGGCCCAAGTACATTGCTGAATTAGTACAGTTTTTTACGAGAGAGAGAAATCGGAAGAAAATATGAGTGCTCTCAAATTTAACGAATGACAGAACTGACATTTTAAACTGAAGAATACGCTCATTATTAATAATAAATTTTACACGGAAAAACGCACACTACCAGAGTTGAGAGAGAAGAAAGAACGGAATGGGAGTGGCTGAAGAAAGAGAAGACAAACGAACTTCGCCGCGGAGGATGCTGGGAGAACGAAGAGGGAGACGGAAAGAGAAACGAGACCGAATGAATGGTGCGGGAAGGGGTCGTGAGGGGGAGAGAGTAGGGTGGGGAGGGAGGGGAGGGAGGGTTTCGGGGAGTGGGAAATAGACAGAGGGCGCTCATCTTCAAATCGAATATGGTTAACAGTGCGGAGCAGGTCGAGGTTCGTTTGCTACGGGACGAATTTAATCTGTGCCTGCGTGTGGCCCAGATTCGACCGGGAGCAGTATCCATCTTCCGATGAGCGGGCGCTCCCGAAATCATTAGAGGCGTCGGGGCAGAAGGGATTAAGATAATAAGCGCGGGACGGAAAGGGTGCAAAGGGTGATGGGGGAGAGGGGTGGGGGGCAAGGGGTTTTGCTGGAGGTATGGGAGGGGGAGGGAAGGATATAAATGGATGTTTGCGCAAAGGGATGGGAGGAGGGATGAAAGATCAGGCCTGCCAACTTTATCGGAGTGGAGGGGGTGAAAGGATATATCTATGGGGGTGCAAGACCGTTGGGGGTGGAGGGGGGGGAAGCAAACACAAATACATTCTCTCGGGAAAATATGAAAACACATGCCGAATGGTAAATTATTCATTACACGATCGAACTCGTGTGGAATAATTTCGGGATGCACTGCGAGGACAGATTTGGGGGAAGTATTATTCCGACATTCCACGCAAATTTCTGACGGTTAAGATCGAGCTAATGTTAAGTAATTCCACGACGCAAGGAAATAAATAGTATAAGAGCTGATAATGTCAGGGTTGACACATTCATCGGAAGGGAGGATGGGGAGAAGATTTTAGGTTTTGCGGTCACGTAATCGTTCATAGGAAGGAGATAAATTCTTTATAGACTCTTTGAGGACTAACGCTTGTACACCATAAGCGCAGACGGCAAACTACTCACAGCGTAACCTAACAACTGGAGGGTCTGTAACCACTTTTGGTTTTGTTGCTTGGAAAGGGGTTGATTTCACATCAAGATTAGAAGACAATACAGTTCGTGGAAACGTGATAAATAATGTGTGACATTCCGGAATAGATTATTTAGCAGTAATTAATTAAATAAACTCCTACGTATATTCATTTTCACAATTCCAACATTTGTGGATATTTATTAAAAATTATGATGGATGAATATACTTTACACTTCCAGGCTTCACTACGTGAAATGTCCATATTAAAGGAGTTCGTAATTTTCCACAGACCTAATTGCGGCATCATCAGGTACAAGTCCTGTACCTGATGACGTCGGAAGTCGGTGAAACGTGTTGTACCTGAAAATAAAGTTTGTGGAAAATTACAAACTCCTTTCATTTGGACAACGATGGATTAATAAATCATATTGAAGGACACTAAAATAAACCCACCCAGCTTTGTTGCTTACTATAGTAGTATCGATTGGAAGAAATGTTGGATACGGGAGGGGAGCGCGATGCGATGATGAAGGTCAATGGCGTCATAATAATGGCAAGTTGGAAATTTATAAATAAAAAATGTATGTAAATTTGTTATGAATTTTAAAGGTATACACATAGAGATCAATAATTTTCATTTTTTAATTGTATATTATATTAAAAGTAAGGTATTATATTCATTAACAATCAATGGTGCATATTATCTGTTGTGAATTTGGAAAACAATATGTTTATCCATAGGTCGATTGTCATAAAAATGTAATTACTAAGTTATTTACCAAATACCATGAAGATTCCCTAATCCTCGAGACAAGTAATGTAAGGAGGATAAGCATAGTTTTTTTTTACTCTTATCTCTTCACATTTATTTTCATTGCAAATATTTTATTTTAAAATAACTTTGTCTTTTGGTTTTCCCTTATCTCTCTAACACAGTGTTAGCAGTAATGGATTGAGATGAAAAATTACATAAGAGTTAATTTCATACGCTCCTTTTCGGAAAGAGCACTAAATGGAGTCAAATAAACTCTTTCTTTAATATGGATTAAAACACTGAATTCGAATTGCTTGCCAATTCTAATGAAATCGATTTGATAAATATATTTTCATTTCGACGTGGAAATAATTTCACGAGGAGAAATATAAATTCCCATCAATTATGCCGTTCCGAAAGTTTAATCGATTAAATGAGATTTTTTTTTTAATTTCACGCAAATGATACTTGGCATCTGATTTGCAGCTGGAATAAAAATTGCATACAATTTCCGAAGGATTAAAACAAACATCTCTTCATTATCATATGAAATGAAAAAAACGAAACAGAAAAACCACTCTCAGCCTTATGAAAAAGTCTTTCTTGTTTGGAATATGATTTTCAGTTCATGTTTTTGTGACTATTACCACTCTCGAGAGTATCACTAAATACGGCTCTATTATAAAAATATGTAGATGCACAGAATAATACGTAAGCGAGTGGCAGGTTATAGCGGGCATAGTTTCGGAGACTGATGCTTCACAACTGGTCATCGCGCAAGTTTGCTTCGCTAGTCCAGAGTTTAGCGCCGGGTGCAACGGCTTTATTTCGATTACAGAATATGATAACGGAGTACGGATTTGCGTTTCGCTGCAGGAAAGCCGAGGGGATAACGAGACGGAGAGGGGAAGATAGGTGAAGAGAGGGATAGCCAGAGAGGGAGAGAGAGGGAGAGATTGGAAAGCTGTGAGGCAGAGAGATGAGCGTGGATATGTTTCACAGCATTGGCGAGGAGATGGCGTCTGTTTGGGAACATGGCCATATGTCGAAGGACCGTGTCATGAATATTCGTCTGGCTCAAGCCTTCCCCCGACTTCCCAGCGATATGTATAATATGTTTGTTTGGTCCCCTTGTTCCACGGGGCGCGGAGGAATATCGAGCACGCTCAAATCCGACCCCAATTCAAGGACCAGTGGGCAGCGAATATGCCTCCCGATCAGTTATGAGGCCAAAATGGAATCCGAGAGATGATGGCTGAAATAATGGTTTTCCTACGTTTGGGGCGGGTCGGAAAAAAAACCATGCGAATCATCCTCCCATCCTTTATTTGGGTCTCTCCGCTCACTGCGACTGGGCGAATATTTTGGAACTTTTTGTGCTCATTTTGCAATCATCCCGGATCTGAGAAAAAAATAACGACGCTCGTGTGAATATATTTGTGGGTGGCTCTTTCTGGGATTCTCCAGTATTTTTTTTTTCAATAAGTTTGCTGAGTCCCACACGGAATGGTCGACGAATTTTGAGATGTATCAAAATACATAACTGGAATTTTTTCTTTAAAAAAGCTTAGTTTTCACAATTTTGTCACCTTTTTAAAATTCCTTTTCAAAGATAAGGAAGAGAAAATGAATATCTATTACAAGAGGTCGCTTAAAGAATATTCATTGAAGTGTTTCTACGAATTTATAGCATAAATTTTCGTCTAAATTGACTCGTGCCAAAGTTATAATTTAAAAGTTTACTAAAGGGCACGCCTGAAATTGTAATCACCTGTAAAGAGCCGATTTAAAAGAATAAAATAAGAAAATATATAAATAGTTTGATTAGGAAATTAGATAAAATGAATTTAATTTTAAAATGAATTTGATTAGGGAAGGTTGCGTCTTTTAATAAAGACGAATATTGTAATTCCTAATATTTTAAAAATTAGCTTTAACTTAGTTTATTAGTTTTTGTTTAATAAGATTAATAAACTTTTAAACTTATTCTATTGATTTAATTTTTAAAATCCACTTAAAGAAAATGCAAGACGAATTTTTGTGAAGAAGTGCTGTGTTCTTTATTAGTAGTAGTATTCCTGGTCTCTTGTCAAGTCTGTGTCTTTATTGTGCACTCAAAACAAAGTAAATGGATTTGATTTAATAGTTAACACATTCTGACTATTTTCAATCAACCTCAGTAGAATTGTTTGGATATCGAGTATGTAAAACTGAAAAGTGTTTCCAAACTCAAGTGTTAAATCTTAATTCCTAAAAATAGTTATGCTTAGATGTACAAGTATATGTACTTACAAAAAATTCTAAATGAAAGAAACATTTATTCTATGACTTTCATATCATTTTAAACAATACTTCACCACTTCATTAGAAATATTACCAGTTTCAAGATCATACGGTACTATGGTGATTGGTATATTATACTATGCGTCACTGCGGAAAAAAGACAAATAATAATTATATGAACATTCAAAGCTTCCCTGAAGTTAAGAAAGAGCATTTAATCCCACTTTCTGTGAATAATTTTTTTCTTAAATGGTAGACAGCTGATCTGAAATTTTCTAAAATTTTATATTAGTATGCGTCATTCTTTGCTTGAAAATTTAGATTTTATTTGACTCCTTAAAACAATAATTTCCATTTACTTTCTTGGGTGAATATTTAACAAATGATATTTAATGTCATCCATATTTTCACATCAATAAAAGAGATATAGATACTGCTTCCAGATTTAAATTGCATATGACTGGATTATTATTATGCGGTTAAAGTTACAAGGAAATATTTTTATAGTTTCTCGAAAATAGATTACTTTTTATTATTATGAATATAGAGAGCGAGGAGGAATGAAAATCGTTGTTTTTGAGACCTTCACCCGAAAGAGAGCGCCCATGGTTCAATTCTCAATATAGCTGTGAAAGAGACATGATATTATTCTTTAAATTTAAAATTAGTAAACCGTCGGAAGACAATGGACTAATACTTGCAAGGTTATCTTCAAAATAACTGGAAAATTTAAGATCAACTGGCTAAATTGACAAAATTATTTTCATTACGATTTTACTTAGCTAAACCGGAATTTCTCCAGCTACATTACAGTACCCCCGCAAGGATATGCGACGTAGCCATTTACTTATAAATATTTATTCATAAATACTCGTAATTTAGGGTACTTGATGTCATGGAAAATGCACGAAAAAGTAATATACTTTCTATGAACTACACGGCACACAATTCCATAAGTTGGATTTCATTTCATTGCACTCTAATTTGTCCTTAAGGTGCAAGCACTCAGATTGGGTTCTTACTATGACGTAAATTCTACATTTTTACATTCACCTGTGGGATCCGTCCTTATGACTGGTTGGACTTACTTTTAAGAAATAGCAATGATTCCCTTGTGAGTGAATTTCAGAAAAAAAAGATTTTTTCGTACGAACCATATTAGTATTTATTTTTTTCAATACATTTGGATTCTCTCGGGAAACACAAGTGAGATTAAAGTACGAAACGGGAGGATCTAATTCTTCTTTATACACCCAACTCATTTCTAAAGCGAGAAAAAAATGTTTAGTCCGCCGGCAGTTAACCCACCTTATTTGGGACCAACGGAACACAATTGCGATCGTATCAACGGATTGGGAGTACATAGGGGATACGTAAACAATTTGATGTGGAATTAACGTCGGCAAGTACCATCGGAGTGCCAAATCGGTGTTGCGAAAACCATCCCTTCAACACGCGAAGCTCATTTACGTGAGGCAAGTGACCTTGGGTGATTAACACTCTTCCCCCCCCCCCCCAACCATGCCCTCACACGGCATCCGGATTCCAAGACGGTAGCTCGCACCCCCCTCTCATTCCTGCCGCCGAAGAAAAATGAACGGGGACCTTTTAATTGGTTCTCCCGGGCGCCGACGAGCATAGAGAGAGGCGAACCGAGGATGAAGGAATTTTAGCATGCTGCACGCGCGCTGGTTCCCCCGATTCGTGGCCTCCCCCGACCTGTGTGGGAAGAAGTGTGTGTTTCTCTGTGTGTGTGCATGTATGTGTTTGCTCCGGCTGGAAGTTTTTGACGGAGGAGGAGGGAGGCGAGGTGGGAGATGGGGCTGAAGTGATGTGAACGAGAGAGAGAGGAAAGGTGCGGTGGCGGGGGTCGCAATTATCGCGATGGGGGCCCTCCCCCCTTAACCCCGTGCGCCCTTTCCAAAACCCACCCCTGCCCATATCCTCCTCTCCTCCCGGCAAACTCTCCTTAAACCCATTGGCACACACGTGATGCGGTTCCCTGATTGCGGGAGTGGGCTCTAAATCCAAGCTATCCACTAGTCCAAAATCTCTCCCACCTCTCCGTCTCTCTCTCTCTCCCTTCCACACACACTCTGCACACCCCCCCTTCCCGTAAAAGGAGAGAGACTTCGTGGGGACCTCTCCTCCTTAAACTCCCTCCTCTCTTCACCCCCATCCTTCTCTCCCTTCCACATCCCTCTCCTCCTCTTAGAGTCCGTCGCCGATCGCAAACCTCTCCCCCGCCCGTTTTCCCAATCCCGTGGAGCTACCAGGGTTTTAACCCCTGGGTCTCTATCCCCTTCGTAGTCATCGTCTTAAAACTTCCCCCCTTTCGTCCACGCACCCTTTCTCGATCCCGGGGACTGCCAACACCCACCAATCCGGACTAACATCGCCACATCTTGTGTGGTTACATACACTCGTATATATACATATAAAAATATATTTGTAACATATACAACACTGCGCATGAGAGAAGCGATAAATAAATAAATAAATATATATATATATATGTATATATATGTATATATGTATATATATATATATATATATATATGAGATGAAGAGGGACCTGATATAGATTAGTTTGCTAGGTGGGGAGTCACAAAATGTTTATTTGATAATGGTGTCCATCCAAAAACCCACCTTAACCGGTAGATTACCTTAAAAAAATATATATATACTCAAACTTGAAAATCCCGCCATACGGCGCACAAATATTCATTCAAACATAGAAATAGGTATATGGAAAGGGGATAGGAAAACACATAAAAGGCGAACACAGGACATGTGGGGAAGGCGGTTTTTGAGCAGATCACGAAAGTAAAATTATATCCTTATCCGGGATTTGAACCACGGCGCTTCCACTTTCCGGGCGGATGCTCTACCAGTTGAGCTAATAAGGAAACCTGATTTACATTGAAATCTGCGATCTTATAAAGCGCCAAAGTGCTCCGAGAGATGTTGCCCGAGAGATGGCGTTATGGAGCTGTTTCACCCACCAAAGGAGAAATACACGGGACACAAGAAGGGGAAAGGATAGTAGAAAAGCATTCATACGATCTTATAAAGGATAGAAACGGTGCGTTTCATGGCACGCATAGCCAGAAGAAGAGACGAGCCACATTGGCCAAACACATATTCAAACTTGAAAATCCCGCCATACGGCGCACAAATATTCATTCAAACATAGAAATAGGTATATGGAAAGGGGATAGGAAAACACGTAAAAGGCGAACACAGGACATGTGGGGAAGGCGGTTTTTGAGCAGATCACGAAAGTAAAAATATTTCCTTATCCGGCATTTGAACCACGGACCTTCCACTTTCCGGGCGGTTTGCCCTACCAGTTGAGCTAATAAGGAAACCTGATTTACATTGAAATCTGCGATCTTGTATATATATGTATATGTATATATATAATATATATATAATAGAAAGGGCATTAAAGGAGATGAAAGCAAATAAGGCTGTGGGGGTGGACAACATTCCTGTAGAAATGTTGAAATGGTTAGGGAAAGGTGGGAAGAAGGCCATGTATGGACTAATTCGTAGTATCTATGAGGAAGGAATCTGGCCGGAAGATTTTGTGAGATCGGTGTTAGTTCCTATTCCAAAAATGGCAAAGGCTTCGTCATGTGAGGATTACAGAACAATAAGTTTGATATCCCACGCAGCTAAAGTTATTCTCAGGATCATCAACAAAAGGAGAGAGAGTAAGGCAAATGATTCCTCAGGGGATGATCAGTTTGGGTTTAGGAAAGGAAGAGATACGCGTGATGCCATTGCAGTAATGAGATCACTATTCAAGAGGAATATAGAATACAATCAGGAGGCATTTGCCTGTTTTGTAGATTTCGAAAAAGCGTTTGATAGAGTGAACTGGGAAAAATTAATGCGTGTATTGCAGAAAATAGGAATGGATTGGAGGGACAGGAGACTGATCCGCTATCTGTACATGTCTCAGACTGCTCAGGTGCGAGTGGGGAACGGAGAGTCCGGATGGGCAGTGTTAGGAAGAGGTGTAAGGCAGGGTTGCCCATTGTCACCGGTACTGTTCAACGTATATGCAGAGGAAATGATTAAAGAGGCATGGGAAGAACTGGAGGTAGGAATGAAAGTCGGAGGGGAATTCGTAAAATCGGTTAGGTTTGCTGATGACCAAGCATTAGTTGCTCAGTCAGCCAAGGGGTTGCAAGCATTGCTGAGTGAATTGGAGGTTCAGTGCGATAAATATGGGATAAGAATCAATATTAATAAAACAAAGGTTTTGCGATTTTCCAGAAAGAAAAAGGCTAAGCTAAATATTAAAATAGGCGGGGAAAAAATAGAGCAGGTATAACAGTTTACATATCTCGTAAGTATTTTGGACCAACGCGGTCAAAGTGGTAGGGATGTAAGGAGAAGAATTGAGCTAGGCAAGGAGGCTTTCTCAAGGAGGAGGGAGTTGATGACGGGGACGTTGAGTAGAAATGTTAAGACAAGACTCGTAAAAACTCTGATATGGAGCATAGCTATGTACGGTGCGGAAACGTGGTCACTGAAGCAGGAGGACAGACGTAGATTGGAGGCTTTTGAAATGTGGGTGTGGAGAAGAATGGAGAAGGTGAAATGGACCGAAAGGAAAACAAATGAGGAAGTACTGGAGATGGTGGGTGAGGAGAGGGGTTTGTTGAGAGAAATCCTATGGAGGCAGGAAAAATGGATGAAAGGCGTATTGAGCGGTAGTGTAATGTTAAAGAAGGTAATAGAGGGGAGAATGTTGGGCAAGCGAGGAAAGGGTAGGAACAGGATAGGGATGTTGGATGGGATGAAGGGAGGAAAGAAGTACACAGAGATGAAGAGGGACTTGATGTAGTTTAGGTTGCTGGATTGGGTTTCGTTTGGAGTTACAAAATATTTATTTGATAGTTGTGTCCATCCAAAAACCTACCTTAACCGGTAGATTACCTAATAATATATATATATATATATATATAATCTTGAAAATGACGCTCTCCGGGGACGCACAAACACACACAAACACTCGGATAATAAATATTCCACACACAGAAATATAAAAGAAAAGTTATATATATGTATAACTTTTGGACGGCACAATAGAACACAGAATAAAACAGATAACATGTAAAAGGACACACAGTAGATTATTTGAGCTTTCGGCCTACTCCGAGGCCTTCTTCAGGTCAGACTGACTGATTGAGTCTGACCTGAAGAAGGCCTCGGAGTAGGCCGAAAGCTCAAATAATCTACAGTGTGAGTGTCCTTTTACGTGTTATCTGTTTTATTCTGTGTTCAATTGTGCCGTCCAAAAGTTATATTGCTCTCGTGAGTACTTCCGCATCATCTATATATATATATATATATATATATATATATATATATATATATATATATATATATATAATAATTAGGTAATCTACCGGTTAACGTAGGTTTTTGGATGGACACAACTATCAAATAAACATTTTGTGACTCCCCACCTAGCAAACTAATCTATATCAGGTCCCTCTTCATCTCGGTGTACTTCTTTCCTCCCTTCAACCCGTCCAACATCCCTATCCTGTTCCTACCCTTACCTCGCTTGCCCAACATTCTCCCCTCTATTACCCTCTTCAACATTCCACTACCGCTCAATACGCCTTTCATCCATTTTTCCTGCCTCCATAGGATTTCTCTCAACAAACCCCTCTCCTCCCCCACCATTTCTAGTACTTCCTCATTTGTTTTCCTATCGGTCCATTTCACCTTCTCCATTCTTCTCCACACCCACATTTCAAAAGCCTCCAATCTACGTCTATCCTCCTGCTTCAGCGACCACGTTTCCGCGCCGTACATAGCTACGCTCCATATCAGAGTTTTTACGAGTCTTGTCTTAACATCCCTACTCAACGTCCCCGTCATCAACTCCCTCCTCCTCGAGAAAGCCTCCTTGCCTAGCGCAATTCTTCTCCTTACGTCCCTACCACTTTGACCGTATTGGTCCAAAACACTTCCGAGATATGTAAACTGTTCTACCTGCTCTATTTTTTCCCCGCCTATTTTAATATTTAGCTTAGCCTTTTTCTTTCTGGAAAATCGCAAAACCTTTGTTTTATTAATATTTATTCTCATCCCATATTTATCGCACTGAACCTCCAATTCACTCAACAATGCTTGCAACCCCTTGGCTGACTGAGCAACTAATGCTTGGTCATCAGCAAACCTAACCGATTTTACGAATTCCCCTCCGACTTTCATTCCTACCTCCAGTTCCTCCCATGCTTCTTTAATCATTTCCTCTACGTATACGTTGAACAGTTCCGGTGACAATGGGCAACCCTCCTTACACCTCTTCCTAACACTGCCCATCCGGACTCTCCGTTCCCCACTCGCACCTGAGCAGTCTGAGACATGTACAGGTTGCGGATCAGTCTCCTGTCCCTCCAATCCATTCCTATTTTCTGCAATACACGCATTAATTTTTCCCAATTCACTCTATCAAACGCTTTTTCGAAATCTACAAAACAGGCAAAAACGTCCTGATTGTATTCTATATTCCTCTCGACTAGTGATCTCATTACTGCAATGGCATCACGCGTACCTCTTCCCTTCCTGAACCCAAACTGATCATCCCCTAAGTAATCATTTGCCTTTCTCTCTATCCTTTTGTTGATGATCCTGAGAATAACTTCAGCTGCGTGGGATATTAAACTTATCGTTCTGTAATCCTCACATGACGGAGCCTTTGCCTTTTTTGGAATAGGAACTAACACCGATCTCTCAAAATCTTCCGGCCAGATTCCTTCCTCATAGATACTACGAATTAGTCCATACATGGCCTTCTTCCCACCTTTCCCTAATCATTTCAACATTTCTACAGGAATATTGTCCACCCCCACAGCCTTATTTGCTTTCATCTCTTTTAATGCCCTTTCTATTTCATCGTCGAGTATGCCTGGACCTAAGCTATCTTCTTCTACGTCATGTTCCTTTTCTATGTCTAACCTTGTCGGCCTAAGTTCTTTACCATACAGTGTTTCTATATATTCCTTCCATCTCTCTTGGATTTTTCCTGGCTCAACTATTATCTTACCCCATTTATCTTTAACTGTTAGCACAGATCTTGCCTTCTTACTTCCCGATAATAACTTAACCTTGCTGTATAGAGCACCAATTTCACCCTTCTTCTGTAAACTTTCCATATCCTGCTTCTTGCGCTTTGGGATTTCTCTATCCTCTCAAAGTGTGCAGTGTGAAAAGCGAAAAGTCCGCACTTGTCCTCTAAAGGTAAAGGACAGTCGCAGGGGTTAAAGCCTTTTTTAACTATGAGTGTTGTTCAATGTAGAGTGATCATAACATTATAATTAGCATAAGGTAATGCGTAAAAATTCAAATTTTATGTTGTGTTGTTAGCTAATTGTGTACCGCAATTGTGGTCAAATTTCATTGATTTGGATTGTTGAATTGGGTATGGAAAGAGGAAAATTAACGGAATGGAAAATCAGCGAAGAGGTTCTATGCATGCCGGGGGGTATATCATTTGGATAAATCAATAAGAGATCGGAAATTAGTGAATACAGAGCCTTTATGGTAAATGGTGACGGAATGTTGAAGACCGGTAAAGCGGAGAATGTTACGGAGGCGAGGTATGGAGAGGAAAAGGATAGTCATGTTGAATGGATTGATGGGTGGTACAATGTAAGTGGAAGAAGTGTTTATCGTAGTGTGGGTCCTGGTTAGGTCTTGTTTTGCGAAACTTACGATTTGATAGTAGTCTGTACCTATCCAAAATCTGCATTAATCGTTATAATAACATTTTATAATAAATGCGTCCACCGCAGCCGGTACGAATTGAATTGAATCACGTTCTGTTGGCATACGGTAGCAATGGAGATAGCATGCCACGTCACATTGGAAATATGCCTTTGCGTCAAAACTTCGTGATCAAACCCATTTCTCGTTGTAGAACACTTAAATGTAAAAGGTTTTGCGTGCATGACCATTTTTCCTTGTTTTTCTCACATTTCAAAGGGTTTCAGAAAGTTTTTTATTGGAATGCATCGTCTTGAGAACGTATCTACTTAAAATAAATGTTCAATAAAATGTCCTATGAAGGTGTTCAATGATGAAAAGGTAAATTTTTCAATTGAATCTATCTGAAAATATTATATACCTGTATTTACAAATCCTTTAGTACTACTTAGTATTTTGAAATCCTTCTACAAACAATCATTCGGTATAGTATAGATTAAGTTGAGCACCAGCATTAAACCGATGGCCGGTACTTAACTATTTTACTTTAGTTGAGTGCAATTATAAATACATCCATGGTGGCCATAAAATTCGTGGCATGAACATTTGACAGCGTATTTTTTCGTTCGTAATATTCATCGTATTATTCATTAATTTTATTCCTACCTGCTAAATGCTAAACAATTAAACTATTTTCAAAACTTTTCTCTGTCACTGTCTTACTGTTAGTCAGGATTAAAAACGGAAACATTGCACCATTTCATCATAGAGGTGTTCGATAGCTATTTCTTCCTGAGGATAAGGATGAGATGGTTAGTTCAGCATGAGACTAGGGCAAGAGAAAATTGAACTTGTGGAAGTATTTTCACTCTTTGAGTCGGACAGTTACCCTTAATGGGTTAAATGGAAGAAGGGATCATTAGGTCTCAATTTCGCCCATATAAAGTCCTTTATCTATCTATCTATCTTACTCATGGTAACTAATCCTGCCATGCTATCGACTATGTGGTTGGACACTATAACGCAGATATCATGAAGATCACGGAAAGTATGTTCCACTAGCTTATTATTTTAGAGCACGAATCTCGTTGAAAGGTACAGGATTCGTTTTCAGGTGAACAACTCAAATAATATTCCGCCATTTGCGTATGCTATTACCATCGTGAGAGGGAGAAAAGTTAGCAGGGGAATGCAGTGGTGGTGAGGGAATGAAAATGAGATAAGGTCATCTGTTGCTAAGGAGTTCATCGTATGGAGAGATTTGTCTAAAAAAGCACAATAAAATGGTGGTGATTCTTAATAACAATTTCAACAAGTTTAGTTGTACTTTTCTGACCCTCTCTCTACTTTTCATTGGATGGCAGTTCCTGTTTTCCTCCATGGTTTTGTGTACGTCATCTAACTTCATATTTTTGTATTACCCGCAGACTGCCCGCAAAAATTAAATCATTCCATTTTCTTCTGGATTTCTCTTACCATTGCTTCATTAGATTTTTCTAACTCCTCCTCCTCCCTAGCCTGTTTACCTCACGTGGCAAAATTGCCCTACGTTCTAATCTAATGCGTTCTAAACTACCATATTCCTTTCGTTGTTGAACCCCAAATGTCTTCCATCTTTTGTATTTTGTTTCTCCAAACTTTAATATCTTGTTTCTTCCTTTCCCTTTTTCACAAATTATATTTTACTTTCGGTATTTTCTTCTATTCCTTAACATCCTATTTCTCTAAAAGCAATATCTTTGTACTATGTGAAACCTTATTCCGATGTATTAATCCATTGCATTTTCAATTATTTCCAAAGTTTCCTCACTTTAAGTTTGTGCCGGCAGATATGAGCGGAAGAAAACTCTTCCACTCGTTACCACTATGCATGAACGTAATGGTGGTGTATCAAAAACATACCTTAAGCCAGTAGAATAATGCTAATAAACGTAATAATCTCTTTTGAAGTCTATCACTTTCGAAGAGATTGACTTCGTGATACATTGTACATTGTCGTTTCTTACACGGCGACGTCCTTCCAGAAACAGGTGATCGATAGCCACTTTGAGTCAAATCAGAGGTGTACTCTGAGTGACTTACAGCCTCCTGTTTGAATTTTCCCTTTTGAAGCATGTTTTATGCATACTGAGTCAAATGAGGATGAGTATTATCGAGGAAGAGTCTTACGCCACGCGAATTAATTCATAATATTCATTTGTGTTACTGTACTACTCTTTGTGTGACTGTAGTGCCATGAGATGAATTTGATGGCAATTTTTTTTTGTTAATCTGTTTCAGAATTCGAAAAGATGATAATAGAACGAACCCCACACGCAGGAAGAACGTCAATTCTCGTTGCCATTTCAAATAGAAATGAACACGAAAATAACCCCGATCCTAGCCAACACGTAATTATAGAATAATTTTCGTAATATTTAGAGTGTTGTGAAGGGAGGTTAAGACAAGACTCGTAAATACTCTGATATGGAGCGTAACTATGTACGGCGCGGAAACGTGGTCACTGAAGCAGGAGGATTTTGAAATGTGGGTGTGGAGAAGAATGGAGAAGGTGAAATGGACCGAAAGGAAAACAAATGAGGAAGTACCGGTGATGGTGGGTGAGGAGAGGGGTTTGTTGAGAGAAATCCTATGGAGGCAGGAAAAATGCATGAAAGGCCAATTGAGCGGTAGTGGATTGTTGAAGAAGGTGATAGAGGGGAGAATGTTGGGTAAGCGAGGAAAGGGCAGGAACAGGATAGGGATGTTGGACTGGATGAAGGGAGGAAGGAAGCACACAGAGATGAAGAGGGACCTGATGTAGCGTAGGCTTTCTTAGGAGTCACAAAATATTTATTTGATAGTTATGTCCATCCGAAAACCTACCTTAAATGGTAGATTACCTAATAATAAAGTAATAATATTTAGAGTTTTGTTTCCAAATTAACAATTTTTCTTAAACATGATCATGATCTCTTACTATCCAACTTACCGTCTTTTGGTTTGAGTTATGCCATTTATATGGAGTTATATACTCATTGATTCGACGCCGATTAATTTCCATCCCTGAATGTTCACCTCCCCTGCTGTTTCATCAACGGCAACTTTTAATTTCACCATAGCAAAAAGACGACAAGGCAAATGAGCAGGGTATAGCTGTAGAGGAGAGAGGAATAAGCGACACCTTCACGGGGCAAATGATTTATGGAGGCATAAATCAGGGGAGCTTTAAAACGCCTCGGAGATTATTCCCTTTTTCGAATGGTTCCGTTCGGATCCATATTCAACCAAGGCGATTAAGTATTTTACTCGCATCGGAATAATAAAAAGACTTTCTTATCGGCCAGTTGCAAAGGGAGCATTTGCGCCCCTCCTTAACCCTACACCAACCCACTGTCCTTCCCCCCTGCCGCGATCGTGAGACAGAAAACGAGAGAGAGAGAGGGCGAGTTTAGCGAACAAGGGAACCGCCATGAGAGATAGAGAGAAATAAATGACTTTTAGTCTTTCAAATATGGCGCGAATGGGTTTTATGGGCGCTGGAAAGTAAGCGTAAACCTCGAGGTCGAGGAAATCCCCTCACCGCTCCTTCTCGCTTCTTTTTTTTCCGAAGCTTCAACCTTTTTTCTATTTCGGTAATAACTCCACACCCGAATGATAACTTTAATGTTCGCTCCCTCTCTCCACTCACCCTCCACACCCGCTACCTTCATATCTGCACGTCCCACTTCCAATTTCGATCGGGCCAAGTGCACTGGGGAGACCTGATGCTCACCCTACGCCTCCCAATGAACAGTCTCGACTTCCGTCTGTTATTCTTTGCAATTTCACCCGCAGGTGAAGGTCACGGCGTTCTTCACCACCTCACGAAGCTCTGACGTCGAAGTCAGCGGAATTACGGGAAGTCGAGAATGATGCTAAAATTGAAGCTTAAGCTCAAAAAATTAAAGTCTAAGCTGACTTCAAACCCCATATCGCTCACTCAAATCTCGGGGAAAGTTTTCCACGGAGTAAAATCATTTCACTCGAGATGGAGACGAACCCGAAACTCACAGAGGCCGGTCCGAAGTATGGTGCCCGTTCAAATAGTTTTAAACTATCGGATTTCAGTTTATCCCTCCATTTTTTTAAATGATTCACCTTCCAAAGTTAGGAAAAAAGTAAAACGGTCTGTCTTAACCGACATGATAATTTGGTTTATGTTCACACAGGGTGTAACATTTAGGGAACTTATACACCAGTGTAAGGTGGCAACAAGGCCAGAGATGAAGTTAGTGGGTACACATCGTAAAGATGAAAAAAATAGCTAACTTTGAAAAAATATATACAACCATAATCCAAACTACCCTTTCCCCTGCCAATTTCCTCAGCCCCTCATAGCTAACCACTTCTCAATCATTCAGTAATAGAGTGTAAATTTTTTTAGCTATTAAATTCCTTTTTATAATTGAAGCAGCAGTAATTCTGAAGATTCAATATGTGAACTCCCGGCATAAATTTTGTACTTTACTGTGAAAGAGCTAAAGTATCAGTTACTCAATACTACTACATCTAAACAAATGCCCCGCAATCCACCAAAAAGGTGCGTGGCAGGCAGGAAGTGCAAGCACAAATTGGAAAGAGTAGGGGATGTGGGTGTTAAAGGAGTGAGGGAACGGGAAAAAGATCCACTCGAAATCACCTCACTCAAAAGCACGTGCAAGGTGATTTTCAGTGGAAAGGCCCAAACTAATGTCCACATATATACACATGTTTAGAAGGGGAAAACATTAGTTAAGATATGTTCATGCAACTTGAGATCCAACCCCTGAAACTGCGGGTAGAAAAAGTGATACCCTGCAGATGGTAGTGGTCCCCCGCGGAGGGGGACGAAGAGCGAAAAGAAAAAAGCTTGAAAATAGAGCGAAAAACGTTTATAAAGTGTTTTAACATGCGCTACGTTACGAGTAGATATTATTTCAGTCCTATTCGCTCATGTTGGAAGGTGTACTTATGATAGACGTAGCTATTTCCATCTAGGAAAGATATTTAATTACAATGGGTGGCCCACCATATGAATTACATTTTTGTTTAAATTAACTCTAGATGAAATTAAAATTATTGTTAAAGTTAACTCATACCTTGCGCAGTCTAATGGTAAACATTTAAGGATAGCCCACTACGGCCGTAACGTAGAAAGATGTTCCAATAATCAGGTTACAATTAGTCCCATAATCCGAAAGAATATTCTTAATTTTAGAACGTTGGTCATCATATTCAAATAATATCCTTCCATGTAACAATAATAAATTTTATCCAATTTCTCTCCCTATCATGATATATCCCTATCATTTCACTCCCTAACATAACATATGTTATGTAAGCAATGCAAAAAATTAATTTTCTTTCCTAAAATCAATCGTTTTCCTTAGTATTATTCCTGGATATTTTAGCTGAATATCCCATGGGATATTACATTCAAGGTGGTTGAAATCATTGAAATAACTTATGTGTTACAATTATACCTGAAAGTTAAAACTTACCACTATTTTATAATGTTGAAAGTTTACTCTGAATTGGTCTGGCAACCCTTATCATGGAAATATTTTAAATAGATGAATTCACCTCAAGTTTTCTATGGAAACGATTGCTACTCGTACTCCATTTATTTCCCTCCGGGTTAGAAATAGTGGTGGAGGAGCTTTGACTTTTGCCGCTCCAAAATTTAGTTTTCTGTGAAAGTTAAAAATCACGCAATCGCAATGCTGTCAATTATCATTTTTGCAAATAGATGGGACTATAAGAGACTAAAAAAATAAATCCATAGTTAATGGCGTACTTTTACATTCATACTTTCAACTGGGGGCGTAGCTCAGATGGTAGAGCGCTCGCTTAGCATGTGAGAGGTTCCGGGATCGATACCCGGCGCCTCCAAATTTTTAAATTTTTTTCTTAAGAAATATTTTTCTCAAATATTTTTCTCGAGTTCCGTCGATTTTGCATGCCAAACTTCCTTCGTGCCCAGTTCTAAAAATTTCCTTTAATATTTGCTGGCTTCGTCGTAACCTGTAAGTTTGTCCCTCTTCGTGGGTGTGCCCTACTCCCACCTGCAGAGTTGAGCCAGATTCCTCACCTTGGGTGGGAGAGAGTTTTGTGTGGAACGTTCTTGTGGTGGTGGTGGTGTTGTTTTGCCTGGCTACTTGCTAGAAACTAGCTTGCACGTTCGTGATAAATTTCTTGCTACATTCTACGGTAAAATTATTTATTTGTTGTAGTTAAGCGTATGTACTTGCATGCTTGTGGAGTGAAGGGAGGTAGATGTGTGTTTGCATGCGCGTCGAATGATGGGATGTTACGATGAATGTGTGCACTGCTGTGGATTGGGGTTTGCATGTGTGTGTTGGTTTTGAATGCGGTATTTCTTTTTTCCTTTTTTGGGTGGTGACCTAACACCCCCCGCCACACGCCCTTGCGGCGGCTTGCGGGGTATCATGTAGATGTAGATGCACATGTCTGTATAAAAATATAATCAATTGGCTGGTTTTAAACTTGATTGTTTGCAGCCAGATTTGAGGTGGACTGAAGCCTAGCCTTATTTGAAAACGTTGACTCATCTCAGAACAGAATTATTATATCATAAAATCTTCAAACTATTTTCAGACAAATTACTTACACCAGAAATTTGAAACTGCCTTCGCTTCCCAACATAATATTCCTGTAGATTTTCACCTTTTTCACAACGTTGACACTACGACTTCCTGGTCAGTGAGAACGATTTTGTAGGGTATCCTTTCATTCTCAAAAACCAACTGGTACGAGTACATGGCTGAAACTTCTGGCATTCGTTGTCATAGACGTTCGACCCAATTTTAACTGTCGCACCCACAAATGCCCGAGGTGTTTTTTTTTTAAATTAACGGCAATTTCAATTTTTCGGACAATAATACTTATTTATTCTTATACACTGATGTTGTCACCTTCAAAGTAGTCCCCATTGGAGATTATGCACTTGTGCCAGCGCTTCTTCCAATCCCCGAAACACTTCTCAAACTCGATCTTTGAGATAGCCTTTAGTTCTTTCAGCGATGCGCTTTTAATGTCATCTACGGCTGTAAAACTACGGCCCCCCTTCAAGGTTCTCTTAATTTTTGGAAATAGGAAAAAGTCACACGGAGCCATATCTGGCGAATATGGAGGAGGCTGGGGCATGGTTACAGTATTGTTTTTTTTTCGTTTATTTTTCACATCCATGACACCATTAACTTACGTCTGAATCAATTGATAATAAATTTAGATGAGCATTCAACCGCGCATATTGGAGAAAACGAATGACTAAACGCTGCTCTTTCATGGCAACCGACGTCAATTTACGTAGACGAAAACGCTTCTCACTCTAATGGCAATTATAAGAACTCTGTGTAGCCATCCCACTTCATACGAATATTTTTATTAGCCATTTCCTTCTTCCATTAAAGCCTGTATTTTAACTGACGTATCACTAAAAATTTTAGCATACTTTTCAAATGAATCACGCTGCTAAGATGACCTAATCTCTATAAAATTCCATATTCTTTCAAGTTTTGTCTATAAAGGGTCTCAACGAGTACACATTGTATTAAAATTTTCAAAGATAATCGTTTTTATAATACGCATTCAGGCCTACACCATACGACAGACATGTCAAAAGGATTTGAAGATAATGGGGAAGAATCCTCGCAAGGGTTAGGTCGATGCAAGATTTTCTTGAATGACGCGTATTGCCTAACAATATTCACGATGGAATTATGCAGAAAGAAATATGTATGATGTGCAACTTTAAACTTTTCAACGCTTCTCTCGTTTAACGTCTTCCACGGATAAAAACTCACTGTTCCATTTGGTACAAATTCCGTGAATTGTAATTGTAATTCATTCGGCGAATATGACATCTAATTATTTTGCTTATTATCCCACACCTCCCTATTTAGTTCATCTCGCCAAATTCCTATTTCACTCCTTCCTTATACCTTCTCCTTCCTACCTACTCCTTCCTTCCGGGAAAAACCGACCCGTTTCTCGTGCAGATTTCATCCTTCCTCTCCCGCCGTCTCCATCTCATTCGAAGATCAGCAACGTTTTAAATGACAGAGGTAAATGGGTGGCCGGGATTTACACGGAAGATATGGCCAGTTGGGGAGGTGAGGGGTGTTGGCGGGGAAGGAGGAGTTGGGCCCGCGGAGAAGAATGAACCTCGAGGTGTGTGGGTGCTGGCTTAAATGTGACCTGCGCCGGGGGGGGTGGGGGGAGCAGAGGGCGCGGGAGGAAGGGGTGGGGGAAGCGGGTGAAAATCAGTTATCAGGGGACAAGGGGACGCAGGCTTCGAGCGTCTGTGCTTCTACTCCACGGGGCCATTCCTCAACGATTTTCGGACCGTGATTATTTTTTGCACCCATCGCCTCTCGGGGAGAAGGATGGGGAGGGAGGATGGGGCTCTTTTAAGGGTCCCAGGGTGCGATGGCGTAAGGGTATGGTGAGGGGGGAGGGAATGAGGGTGACGGTGGGGATGCCTTCGTCACCCCACCGCGATCATCGGATGCCCCATTACGACGAATCCGTTTTAAGGTTTCCCCTAATTCCCGCTCGGGGGATCGCATTATCTCTCAACCCCCTCCCTTTCCCATCTCCCCTTCCCCCAATATACTCCACTTCCTTCCGCACGCTCGTATACTTTCTCACTCCACCCCTCTCGTACGTGTACCCCAATCCATATTCGAGCACACATGTGTGAATGTGTTTATGCATCAATGCTTGTATACATGCACTCGCGTATAAATGATCATAAAGGTGAACACAAGTATAGTCAGAGGCGTGACGGCGAATCAAGGTCACTCACGATTTTGGTACTTGAATGTTTCGGTGGCACAACCACTTTCTTGAGGGTCAGTCTTCCATTTGCATTTAATAAGGTGGTTGTTTCACGGAAATATTCACGTGCCAAAATGGTGATTGACCTCTTTCCTTGCTTTGTCTCATTCTCAAGCCTGTTACCAAAATTATTTCCTCTTATGCGGAAGGCTGCCTCAAGGTCCCGGAACGTTCAATCATTTTGAATGCCAATTAATTAAATAATCTTTTTTTCTATTTCCTTTAGTGTTTCCGTTTAAATGAACTATTTTATGTGGCCTCAAGGGCTAGTAAGTGCTTTGCGTTAAGTGCGAGGTGATATAATAGTATTATATATATATATTTATAATATATAAACATAAAATATGTAATTATTTTCCATGCATACAGTAATAAAAGGCTTTGACTTAAAGTGGTGAATCTAACAGGAGACGTGTACTGTTACATGTGTGTGTTATGTATATGTATGCATGCGTGTGTGTTTTGGCATAATATGTGTGCGTGCGCGGGCGCGCGTCCGACCCCCTTCGGCCAAACCCCCCCCCCCCTTTTCCATCGCACAGTTCCTATCTCCGATAGACTAGCCCACGCTCCGCTGACTCATTGCCGGCCCACGACGCGACGCACCAAAGGTCCCCCGCACACCCCTCGCCTCTACCCAATCCCCCAAACCAGCAGTCCAAGAACGTCCTGCTTTCCTCTCCTCCGCCATCCCCATCGGACCCACTCCCCGATCCACGGGATCACACCGGAAAGACCCCGATACCCCGACCCCGCGTGCCCCCCTTTCATTCCACGGGATCCGATAGGTCGGGGATTCGCCTCCCCGCTACTCCGTCCGTTCCTCCCTCTCTCACTCCCCGGAGCTCAAAAAAAAACGACACGGAAGAACCGACGGTCCGGGTTCGTGACCCTTCCCGGCCGACCGCCTGCGAGAGAGGGCGACCGTGATTTATCGCCGTCCCGTACGATTCGACCCGATGACGGGACGAAGAGAGAGAGGGAGGGAGAGAGAGAGAGGATTTGAATGTAATTCCTTCCTCTTTTTGCGAGTCAACCACCTCCCCGTCTCATCCCGCGAAAAAGAGAGGGTGCCCGGGACATTATGGGTTCGTTCAAATGGGAGGGAATAAATTTAAATATATATCTCCCGTCAGCGGTGGTGGCGTCGTCGGAACCCGGGTTCATTGGAGTCGGAATGATGCAATGTGGTAGATGATAAAGCGCATATTTTATCAATTATGACCTCAATCAGTGGGTAACATCTAGTCCGATGGACGTATTTTAAACCTCCTCTCCCGCCCAACCTTCTTTATATAGGACGTGAATCAGCTTTTCTCTTCCAATGAAATGTAATGAAATAGATATGGTCGGATACCATCGCTCGCTTCTTACTTCACGAAAGGTTTTGCGTTTTAAAAAAATAGCCGCATGAATAAGAAATTCACGGAGTATATAAGCGTAATGTGAATAATGCTGTCTCCAAAAATGAATAAAAGCCCCTTTATCTTACACAAATGTTTATAAAATATACTCATAACTTTGCTAATATCTAAAGGGATTAAAAAATATATAATTTTGTGTGATGGATTCGTTTTAATGCATAAACATATTTATTCTTTTAGTGATGGGGTGTGAATTCATCCTTAAAAACGAATTTGGTAAATATTAAAGTTTGGAGACTATCTAGAATAACTAGAATTGTTTGACTGTTCATGAAGTAATTTGAAGAAGGTTGGACAGAGTAGTTGGGGCATTAAGAAGACTTGCGTTTGGTTAAGAGCGTTCACAAGGAGACGGAAGCTGATGACAGACACCTTTATTGCGTACGAATAAAATACAAAGAAAAGACAAGTAAAATCTTTAATACGGGACGTACTTTTGTACTCGTGTGTCGGAAACTAGATAAGCATACGAGTGTTGGGTGAAATTCGAAGAAAGCAGGACAAGTAAGAGGCAGGCAGGAAATACTGTACTTGCACTGAGGAACAATGGCTGGCTGAATACGACATTAAATGGGAAAATTCTGGGATAGCAAGATTGAGGGAGGTAAGGTATAAGCATATTTGGATGAAATTAAAAGGAGTAGACTGTAAACAGAGGTATACGAGAATGAATGAATTAGCAGGAACGGTAAATACGACCGTACAGGTATTATGGGAAAGATCAACCCCAGCCGTACTCTTAATGACGGGCGGAGGATGCGGTGAGAGAATATTGAGGGTAAAAACATTAAATTAAAAAAAATGAAAAATGACAGTGGGTTAGGACGGAACAAACGATTAAACCAACACACGATTTGTGCACATTAGTCAGAGACTGTTTTGCTATCGTATATTGGTTAGTTAGTAATTAATTTTAATTTTTATCTTAAATATTCCCTCACCATATCTTTTGCCCACCATTAAGAGTACAGCTGGGATTGATCTTTCCCATCATACGTACAAAAGAATGAGTTACTGTTAACTATCTCTAAACTACTCTATGTGAATGTGTGGCTAAAGAGTCTATTGCATCATATTAGTTAGGCCTTATATGTACAGTAGTGTATCTGTCCACGGCTCATTAAAAGCCTACCTCAAGCCTACTAGACTACTGCTTATAATGTTTTTCAATTAGATGACACAATAACAGTATTCATCCAAAGGGTCAATTATTCATCGCCTTATTATCATCATTCAACGGTATCTGGCCGATCGCAATATTACTTACCCTATCATAAGCATACCCTAAGCGGGGATCCCAGAACCAATGATTCTTTTTATCTCCTACATATTTCGAGGAAAATGAACAATATGCTCTGCCGATCTATCGTTACTTCAGTGAAGTTCAGGGAAGTGAACGAATGTAATGATGAGATGTAAAAGTTTGACTTATTTTGGAAACTTAATTTTAAATGCTAGTTTTTAACTTAGGAGAAAACATCAGGGGATCAAAGATGAATAGAATGAGAATGGGCATAGGTAACAAGGTGAGTGTACATACCAAAGTCTCCATGACAGAATGCAGCGCTACACAGGATGAATGTCTTGGATGTTGAAGAATTATATTATCCTGGAAAGGAAAATAATGTTGAGAAAATGATTCCAAAGAAAAATGGACACATGCGAGTACATTTCAGTGAACTGGTGGTGATAGTTAAACGGATAAAATATATGTTTATTCTAATAGATTTGCGAAGTTATACGACCAACAGTATCCGTATTTAACTATTCATTGTCGACACCCAGCATCAATGAAAAAAGAGACGTTTCAGGCATGATACGGTGGATTATCATGTTTAATTAAATTGGCAATTTTTCACAAAATAAAATTTTTAATACGACCGTTTTCGATGTAACTACATCATCTTCTGGCATGTTCCTACATAATCACCAGAAGATGATGTAGTCACATCGAAACCGGTCGTATTAAAACTTTTATTTTGTGGAAAATTGCCAATTTCAATTAACCCAACATCAATGTCAGGAGTCACATAGAAGAGCATATTAAATTGTTTTCTCTCTAATGTGTAATTTTGGATTCGAGCATTGAGGGAACGTCGAAAAGTTCACAGCATTTCCTCCTTCCTAAAGTAAAGACATTTTACAATGAAAAGATTTTTATCTAAAATTGAATAAATTAATATTAAAGATCTGCGTTTAATTAAATGTTAAAATTTAATGATTAAGTACTGAAATAATTTCACCCAAATTTTAATTTGTTGAATGAAATAACGACCAGCTTTTTCAAAAGCTTATGAAGCTACTCCAAAAATTTCATCAGTATTGCAAGTTGTGGTTAAAGAAGTTAAGATAAACCAAATCAAGCCATAAAAATTTTAAAAAAGGGTTGTAATTCTATAAGAAACACAAAGTTTGTGTGTGATATTTTCTTTCATCGCCGAAAAAGGTGATATTTTGATCAGTTATTTACTAAAAGTTTCAAATAATATCAATGAACGATCATAGCTCATAAAACTCAGTTCCACTCATCCATTTGGTCTGATCGATGCCTCACCGCTGCGTGGAGCGTAATAAGCTAAGCATAACTTGGCTGGAGACTGTCGCTTCAAGTACCAATGGCATTTAATTTTCTTTGAGATCGTACAAAAGATGATGTTTTATCGCGCCCCCTTTCATAATGCGCATAAAAGCCAACTACTGATTGTTGCTCATGAATCCTCATTGTCTCATTCCATTTCCATTCCTCCCTTCCTCATTGTCTTCCCTTTATCTCCCTCCTCCCATTCTTTTCCGTCTGACGCCCTCAGCTCCCCCACCCTCTCCTTCCTCCCCCTAACCCTCCCCCACACGCCCATCTTTTCATCCTTCCTCCTCTTCCACCCCCAACTCCCGGGACCCTCTCTCTAGCATTCCCTCCCGAATTGAATCTTCTTACGACCTCTAGCCCCTACTCCTCCCAACCTACGCACACGCGCCTCATCCGCCCTCCCTCCGCGGGATGGGGAGGAGGCGGTCCACGGCGCTCCCTTAACCCGATTCCACACCCCTTCGCCTCCCCCCCTCCCTTTGGCAGCAGCACCACCACACCACTCCCAAGGAAAGCGCCGTCCAAAATCTACCACCATCTCCTTTACACGGCTCCGAAACTCCCCACACTCTTCTCCTCCCAACCCCAACACAGCTAGGATCCCTCCCTATCTGCTCCCTCGCCTACGTGAAGCTCTCTGGCGGCAAATGTGAGAATTACGACCGCCTTAAGGGCGCACGTACGCCACCCAGCGCCTCCACGATCCGAGACCATGAACTAAACCGAAAAAAAAAGACGGGAGAGAGAGGGAAAGGCGGAGTGAGGAGAAAAGGAAGAGAGAGAGAGAGAGGAATCCGGCCAAGTTGATGAGTTATGGAGGGTAAGCCTCAAGATGAGGGCAGGAGAGAGGAATGGAGAGAGAGAGAGAGTGGGATAGAGAGGGAAGGGTTGGTATCTGAGAGGGAAGATGGGGAACGGAGTGGGTTGGTTTTTGGCGAACGGTTGAGGCTCAGGCCGGGGGAAGAGACAGCCTCTCCCGTGGCCTCGAATGGAAAATCGAGAGAATAGGGAGAGAGAGAGAGAAGGGAAAGGGAACGAGGATGAGGAGATGGAAAACGTCGGCGGTAGGAGGGATAAGGTTGGCGGATGGGAGGAAAATTCGAAGAAAGAGTCGTGGGAGTTTTAACGCCGCGGTGAATAAAAAGAATATATATATATATATATATATATTATTATATGACGTCGGACTCCCCACGCTCTCGTCGGAGACGGGGGAAGGGAAAGGGCGAGCCAAATCTTAAGTGCATCTAGATAGGAAAATAACCTCGCCTCAACATGCGATGCAAACTTTTCTTTTTTTTTTCATCGCTCCCTCCTCATGAACGTTTCGCTTAGGTGTTCCGGGGGGCATCCGGCAGAAAGAAAAAAAAAGTCAGAAAATATGGTATTTTGGGTCGGTGCATAAACAAAATGCTAATGCTCTCTGGGGGTGGGGAAGCTCGATTCATGACGATGGGCTTGATTCATGAAGTACGAAATATTCCGAAAATCTTCCGTTTTTTCTCAGGGCACGAAACCACTAGGCGATCTGCGGTATCGGTGTAATGCATTAAACGCCGAAGCCCCCGATGGATGAGTGCTGCTTAGATGTGCAGTACGCAACGACAAAGTACCCATGTAAATTGCATATTTTGGCATTGATGTACGGTAAATATTTCGACGTACTAACTAAAATCCTTTCAAACCTGCTGCTCTAAGAGTAACCAGCTGAATAATATATTATGCATCTCTCAACGTCATGTAATGTTCATTTAAAATTATGCAACGAGTATTATTGATGGCAAGTATTGACAAATATTCTTTTGCGTCTGAAACTTCGTTATTATCGACGGAATTATCGGTGTTTTAAATTACGGTTCAATATTTTTTAATAACGCATCTTTCAATATTGCTCGAATTTCCGGTATTTCTTCATTATTTATCATTAAAAAATTTATTTTACGTGATGCGAAAAGGAGGCGATACATTACGAGTAACACACACGAAACACAAAAACGTTCACAAACTCTCTCACTCATAAACACAAGCACTCATACATGAGCACACAAAAATATACACACATACGAGTACATCGCTCAATGCCACATGGATAATCATAGGGTGTAACTTGATTCTTTCCAGATCACGTTGGCTTTATCCATGTTTACCCTATGTTCAAGCTCCACCTAGGCATGTTCCGCTACGTCTGAACGGTTTGATCGCTGGTTTTTCAGGCCTTTTTCATGTTCCTGAGGTGAACTCTTAATTGATTTGTCTGTCTGTACTATGTAGGACTTCCCACAGCTGCCCTTTATCTCGTTGACTCCGTAAGCAGTGCGGGAATGGTTCCCTTCGCTCTGGGTAGAATGTCGCTAGTATTATATGCCAAAATTAAAGTGTATCACAACGTCTTATCGTTAGACTAAAGTGCTAATCTTCTCAAGCGAAGCACTTCAATCTTAAAGCATGATTTTAAAATTATTAATTTTGCAGTTCGAACGCTTACGAGATTACAAATATCGCTGTTCTCCAGCACAATCAGGTAAAAGAATATAGTTTTACAGAAACATTCATTATTAAATTAAAATTACGACCATCCATTCAGATAGGAAGAGCCACCTGAGTTGTTAGCAGGCTGTACAAGTGCAATTTTAGCCCATTCAGGAAGGCCTAAAGAAATAGTGTATGGTTTCTTACAAATTGCAATTTTGAAGAATGAAATATGTACACTCATCAGGTTTTCAACAAGTTAATACTACATGTCCCACCAACCACAGTAATCAATCCGAAGATTAGTTTGGTAGGTGATTGGAAGTTCACCCAGTACTGAGTACAACGACGTGTGAAATTCACACATCAGGGGAGGGGGGGAAGTTACTTCCTCTGTGCTGGCTACGGTTTCTCCGGAAGATTTGGCACCCAAGGAATCACACAGATTCGGTGAAGCTGAGGATGCCCAGAGGCGCCTCTAGGAATCGAACCCAGGACCTCCCGGTATACCATACCAGTGTTGCAGCCACTGGGCTACCTCATCCATTTCAATGAATGTTAACCTTCTAATATTTTACTCATAGAAATCATTTTTACGTACATCTGTATCTACAAAATACCCTGCAAACCATGGGAAAGGTATGTGGCTGGGATAGTGTTCACACCAGGCCCGAACAAAGTCAGGCACCATGCATGAGACACAACTGCAGAAAAATTTCAACATACAAATGTACTTGTAACTTCTTAATGGTTCAAAAGGAATACACATGATAGCAACACCATTTCTAATAAAATAATTCAACCAGAGTGATGTGTTTATTATCAAAACATAAATAAAGTATAGCCTAACTATTATTATTAAAAGATAATCCACCGGTTAAGGTAGGTTTATGGACGGACACAACTACCAAATAAATATTTTGTGACTCCTAACAAAACACAATTCCGCAACACACTCTACATCAGGTCCCTCTTCATCTCTGTGCATCTCCTTCCTCCCTTCATCCCGTCCAACATCCCTATCCTGTTCCTGCCCTTTCCTCGTTTACCGAACATTCTCCCTTCTATTACCTTCTTCAACATCCCACTGCCGTTCACTACGCCTTTCATCCATTTTTCCTGCCTCCATAGGATTTCTCTCAACAAACCCCTCACCCACCATCACCAGTACTTCCTTTTTTGTTTTCCTTTCGGTCCATCTCACCTTCTCCATTCTTCTCCACGAATACATTTCAAAAGCCTCCAATCTACGTCTATCCTTCTGCTTCAGTGACCACGTTTCCGCGCCGTACTACGCCGTAGCGCCGGCTACGCTCCATATCAGAGTTTTTACGAGTCTTGTCTTAACATCCCTACTCAACGTCCCCGTCATCAACTCCCTCCTCCTTGAGAAAGCCTCCTTGCCTAGCACAATTCTTCACCTTACGTCCATACTACTTTGACCGTATTGGTCCAAAATACTTCCGAGGTACGTAAACTGTTCTACCTGCTCTATTTTCCCCCTCCTATTTTAATGTTTAGCTTAGCTTTTTTCTTTCTGGAAAATCGCATAACTTTTGTTTAATTAATATTGACTCTCATCCCATATCTATCGCACTGAACCTCCAATTCACTCAACAATGCTTGCAACCCCTTGGCTGACTGAGCAACTAATGCTTGGTTATCAGCAAACCTAACCGATTTTACGAATTCCCCTCCGACTTTCATTCCTATCTCCAGTTCTTCCCATTCCTCTTTAACCATTTCCTCCACATATATGTTGAACAGCACCGGTGATAATGGGCAACCCTGCCTTACACCTCTTCCTAACACTGCCCATCCGGACTCTCCGTTCCTCACTCGCACCTGAGCTGTCTGAGACATATACAGGTTGCGGATCAGTCTCCTGTCCCTGAAATCCATTCCTATTTTCTTCAATACACGCATTAATTTTTCCCAGTTCACTCTATCAAACGCTTTTTCGGAATCTACAAAACAGGCATAAACATCCTGATTGTTTTATATATTCCTCTCGATTAGTGATCTCATGACTGCAATTGCATCACGCGTACCTCTTTCCTTCCTAAACACAAACTGATCATCCCCGGAGGAATCATTTGCCTTACTCTCTCTCCTTTTGTTGATGATCCTGAGAATAACTTTAGCTGCGTGGGATATGACACTTATTGTTCTGTAATCCTCACATGACGTAGCCTTTACCTTGGAATAGGAAATAACACTGATTTCACAAAATCTACCGGCCAGATTCCCCCCTCATAGATAATGCGAATCAGTTCATATAGAGTCATCTTCCCACATTTTCCTTACCATTTCAGTAGTTCCAAAGGGATGTTATTTACCCCAAGGCCTTATTTGCTTTCATCTCCTTTAATGCTCTTTCTATTTCATTAAAGACTATGTTTGGACCTAAGGTATCTTCTTCTACGTTATGTTCCTTTTCTATGTCTAACCTTGTCGGCCTAAGTTCTTTGCCATACAGTGTTTCTATATATTCCTTCCATCTCTCTTGTATCTTTTCTGTGTTAACTATTATCTTACCCCGTTTATCTTTAACTATTAGTACAGATCTTCCCTCTTTACTTCCCGATAATTTCTTAACCTTGCTGTAAAGCGCACCAATTTCACCTTTTCTTTGTAAACTTTTCATATCCTCGCATTGCGTTTTCCACCATTCTTCTTTCGCTTTATTTGTGGCTCGTCTCAATGTATTGTTTAAGTCTTTGTATTTCATTTTGCGGAACTCTGTGTTTACATTCTTCCCACATTCTTCTTAATACAATGCCATTTTTCTTTGATAGTACTCAGCTCTTTACGGTCATCCATCATTTTCTCTACAGCCTGCTGATACTCCTTTCTTGTTAATCCATTTAATGCTTTTACATTCTATTTCCTAACCCGCCGTCCCTGACTTATCTTTTGGAAAAGAACGCTACATTTTATAAAAACTAAATTGTGGTTAGAGTCTGCATTAGCTCAAGGGAAGCTGTGCGAATTTACCTCACTGTTCCTAAACCTGTGCCTAACCAGAATGTAATCTATCTGATACCTTTCTGAGTCACCTGGCATTTTCCATGGATACCTACGTCTTTTGTGGTGTCTAAACCATGTGTTGGTGATGGCTAACCCATGTCTCCGGCAGAACGCAATTGCTTTCTCCCCGCGTTGATTCCTCGTGCATAAACCGTAGCTCCCCATCTCATCACCATCTCTTCCTTTGCCTACCGTCGCATTCCAATCCCCCATTACTATCAAGTGTTTCCCTGCAGGAACACACGCGATTATATCCTCTAAATCATCGTACATCCTATCGACTTCTTCCTCCTTGTGATTTCCCGGTGGTATGTATACCTGAACAATGATCAAGTTTGTCGGTTCTGCTTTAATCTCTACTAGTAATATTCTTTCTTTATGTTGACTACGCTTCTTCCTATCTCTTAATTTAACATGATGACAACCCTTCGTTGGCTCTCTTCTCCGCCGGTATATATTATTCTATAATTATCACTCCAGTAATCCCCGCTATCCTTCCATCTCACCTCGCATAGACCTAAAACATCTATATTACTTCTCTCCATTTCTCGCTTAATATTCTCTAATTTTCCTGTCCTCAACATTTTCCTGAAATTCCAAGTTCCTATTCTAACTAATTTCGTCTTCTTCTGCGTTTCAGCCCGGCTATATTAAATAAATTTCCTTAGCTACGTCTAATGGAAATATTATTTAATATACAGGTTCGCACCCAAAAGTGGTAGGACTGATTTTTTTACAAGAATTATATTGACGATATACTTACATCAACTTAATAATCTTCAAAGTATGATCCTTGAGCTGCTACACACTTAATATAACCTTGCTCCCATTCGCCATATGCCCGCTGGAAATTTTCTTTGGGGATGCCGTTGATGACCCTCGTTAAAGTCTCTTGAACGGCCTTTATCGAGTAAAAACGTCGTCCCTTGAGCTGTCTTTTCATCAGGGGGAAGAAGAAGAACCGATGGTGCCAGATCGGGAGAATAGGGCGGGTGTGGCAACGTGGCAACGCCGTATTTGGCCAGGAGCTGTCTGACGACGAGCGCGCCATGGCACGAATTTTCGGCACCATCTTGGCGCACACCTTGCGCATGGCCAAATTCTGTGAAATAATGCGTTGGACGTTGGATGCAGACAGACCCAACTGGTCTGCAATTTCTTCACTGGTTAAGCCTCGGTCCGTGTTCAGCAGTGTCCTCACTCTGTCCACATTCGTGTCGGTTCTTGCCGTCGATGGGCGTCCGGAGCGATGGTCGTCTTCAACGAGCTCCCTACCCTCTTTAAACAACTTGTGCCACTCAAATACTGTGGAACGGCTTAAGGCAGTATCCCCATAAGCCTGCTTGATCATATCGAGGGTCTCAGTTGCCGTCTTCCCGAGTTTCGCACAAAACTTAACGGAATAACTTTGCTCTAAATTTTTGATTCATTTTGTTTTTCGACGCGGACAAAAACCTTGCTTCATTAAAAATGGTGTCCTCACTCAACGACAGCCCACAGGCGAATGAGGTTGGTGTCGGTCTGTTGCTAAGAGCCCCCTCCACCTTACCCTGCCAGGCAGACCCCGCTCCGTTCGCGCCAGAGAAAATCAGTTTTACCACTTTTGGGTGCTAGCCTGTAGTCCGTCTAAAAAAAGTTTGTAAGAAGTTCAATTTATCCTTTTTATCAAATATACCCTCAACTACTTTAAATATATGTACGTATGCATGCGTATACATATAAAAACACATATACACAGAAACATGTAGTCTATTCATGCTCTTAAACAGATAGGTACGTACACACACATGAATCTACGTCAATAAATAATATATATATATACACGTAATGATGGCTCTATTTATTCCTCAATTTATATGAGTAGCAGCTATTACTGTCTCTAATTATTTTCGAAAAAAAAACCTATACTTTTTGTGGTCTTATCTCTCTTCTATCATGGTAAAGTAAGCAGGAAGTAACAGCCAGCTCAATGTATAAAATCGAGAATTTACAGAAACGTGAATTGAAGATTGCGAGAAATTTACGGAGAGCGGAAAATTTTAAATTCATTCAGTTTCCTCCGCTAACTCTAGAAGAATCGCCGTTTCAAACGATAGTTCAAAGAAATCCTCATCACGCAGGTGAACTTATCATACGGGTGGATTTATTTAGTTTTATACATTACTCATCCGCCTTAAAAGACTCGCGTCCTGACTCTGGAGTTAATGCTTCTTCCACAGGTTGATTTAATAAACTCGAGCGGCTGTAGGTGCCTTCTAAATAATTGTCCCGGCATTGAAACTAATTGTAAGGAGGAGATGGAGGAATGGTTAAATGGCGCGGGGGATAAGTGAATGGGGCCTTGAGAGAAAGAGTGGGAAGAATGGCGAGGGGACGAAGGAATTTGGAGAGTTGGGATGCTGGGGAAAGGATGGGGAGAGGAGAAAGAGAGAGAGAGAAAATGAGGACCGCTTTTGTCTCTTCCCGGCGAAGATGAAACAGGTGGAAGGGAAGATGGATGCTCGGGGAGAGATGGGAAGAAGGGAGTCCTTTCCGGGAGATGGAGCCAAGACAATCTAAGATAAATAAGTCGTTTAAGGTTTACGACGATAACCGACTGAGGCGCCACCAACGTGGAAAGCGTGAGGCAGATAAAAAGAGCGGGAGAGGTGGGTGGAGTAGCAGGGGGGGGAAGGGGGGGGGAAGGAGGGGATGGGGAGGAGAAGTTTAAAGCGCGGGAGTGGGATGAGTTGGAGGGCTGCAATGCGGGAAGCGAAAGAGAGTGATCATTAAGTTTCCGCTTCCATTCTGCTTTAAAGATTTCCAAGTTTCAACCCTTCCAAAAACCCTCTCAAACCCCCTCCCCCACTCTCCTTCCCCTTCATCTCCCGCGGGAGGTGAAGATTAAGACACTACTCGTTAAGTTAATGAGCTGCACACTGCAGATTGCTCGTTTCCTGAACTCCCTTCGCGACAACCGCACGGCGAGGAGTGGCCACCCTCCTACTCCCTCTCCCCCCCCCCTCCCCCCCTCCGTTACACCCTCCCCTGACCTCCCGACTCACTCTCAGGGACCCCTCGTATCACATCCTTCCCTCCTCCGCCCCCTACACTTCGCCCTCCGTTTCCCTCAATTCGTATTCCTCTCCTCCCTCTTTGTCTTCTCCGGGGCAAAGCCCTCCTTCGTTCAATCCTTCTCTCGCGTCCCCTAGATCTAACCCTAGGTCTCTCCTAGACCTCCTCCCCCTTCACTCGACCAGCCCCCTCCTCCTTCCTTCTACGTCTCACCGCCCTCCCTCAACCCACCACCCGCGCAAAAACACAAACATTTCGCGCCGCCTTGGAAGCGTTCCAGTGGGGGAGGGGAGTTGGGAGTAAGGGAGGGGTACCGTGTTGAAAATCTCCCCCTAACAACCTCCCCCCCTGAAACACACACACAGTTGATGGAAGATGGCCGCCGCGCGCCAGGACCATTGGTGAGGCGTTGCAGTGAGCGGGGTTTTAAGACGAAAATTGCGCGACAAGAAGGAGGCGCTTAACCCCATTTTTCCTTTACCTCTCATATCACTTTTTATTTTCCTCTCACCCACACAACCTCCAGTCGCTTCCGCCGTGCAGCGTCGCTTATTTCTCGGATCGGCGTGTAATCAGTTCCCCTTTTCCCAAGAGAAACTTCTTTCCACAGGACTAGCTCCCTTCCTGCATCGGAGACCTCTTTCGAGACGGGTGATACGAATGCTGAGAGAACGTTTTCCTAAAGGTTCATGTTCCTACGACTCATACCATATTCGTGTGCGTCCAAAATATTGTCCAGCTATTATGAATAATGAATGTTAAGGATGTGCCACAATGTATGGTCCCAATTGCACGTTAAGTACGTACAAAGGTGCAAATACAACAATGAATCAACTAATGGAAACTTAATTTTGCAAGAATTCAGTCAGTGTTAAGTAAATATTGACAAACCTTTTCGCATTGATTGCGAGTATCAATTAACTCAAATTAATGATCATAGATAAATCTTAATTTTAGCCTATGAAAAATAACCCAAAGTAGAAAAACATCACATATCATACGTAGTTATTGCTGTGCTATCAAACGTAATTGTTCCTATGGCTGTGTAAATGTGACTATGTTTTCTGGATATGCCATCTATGTGTGCAAGAAGGAAACATTAATTAAACCACATAATTACAAATTCCTCGATGTAAACATCTTTGATTTTTTAAATTAATAAGATTGGTTGAGTTTCCGTTCCAATTTATGGAAATAACATTGAATAAGTGCAATATCAACTATGTGATGGCGTTTCGATTATGGGTGCTCTTGATTCTCCTCGTTTTATTTGCTCTCTAACTACTTAATAACGCAGATAGAGGGGATCACGAAAAATTCGACCGCAAACAAATACATTTTGAGTACAAATCGTTTTTAGAACAGTATCAGGAGAGTAATGATGAGTATGAGCCGTAGAAAATGAAATTAATCGTAAAATAGGAGGTTGAAAGTCAATATTTGTAATGACATAAGAAAGATTACTTTTGCAGAATCGATTCTTATTTGGATCCTAACGTATACACTACCAATAGTTGTGCGGGAAAGTTATTACCATTCTAGAAAAATTAAAAATGAGTTTCCATAGGATAATGTAATATAAGACAAACATAAATAAAAGAGTTTCTGGCGTCACTTGGTGGAAAATCTTCATATTGATTTTTTTTCAAATAAAACCACATTGTATTGACCATATGCTTTCAGCCTGATAATTATCTAATTGTTTTTTATCTAATCTAATTATCCAATTATTGCTAATTTGTCATTATTAACAATCCTCCTTCTCCGCCTCAAACCATAGACTTTTAGCCCCCCTCTTCCTAGCTCAACCAATCCTTTCTTTCCCACCTCCTCTTCCCCTCCGCCCAGAGATATGTATATACAGGGTTCGTCCGGAAAATAAGTGTACTGAGCTCAGGAAAAAAAAATATTACACTTTTACATATCTTAAGCTAATATTCCTCAAAATAAGACCCTTGTGAGTCGATACACTTGTTCCAGCGGCGTTCCCATTCCTGAAACGCTCCCGCGAAGGCATCATCGGGAACCTCTCGAAGACACGTCGTCACGGCCTCTTTGACGGCGTTCAAAGTCCCGTATCGCGTTCCTTTCAAACTCCTCTTTATCTTCGGGAACAGAAACGTTCTCTAAAAAATGTGGATCATTTTTGCAGTGATCCGCAAGTTGTGATCCAAACGATTGAGTCTTTGATCATCACTTCGGCATCGCATTCCGTGACGTGGGTCGAGCGTGGAGGTTCGCGTTAACAGAGCTCCTCACTACACCACAGCTCAGAGCCGACTGCCTTTTTCAGCGTCGCTTGCCAACATACCCCCCTCCAATCGCAGCCCGTCAGAGCGGTGCTGGGTGCGCCTGGAGCGGCGGGAAAAAATCAGTACAATTATTTTCCGGACGAACCATGTATACTGTGCTTGACTTGTATTTTTACCTGATGATGTTATGCTATAAGGAAACCTGGGTCGTGAAAATAAAACGTTTATGTGGAAAAGCACAGTGATTTGATTTTTAAAAAATGTCAATAAGAAAAAAATTTTTCTGAGAAAAATTAGATTGAAAAATGTAAAAAAAATCAAGGTAAACTTGAACAAGGAACGTGGTTTTTGATAGTATGGCAGCTGGTGATTGAAGCAAGATAATAGGAGTATATATGGGGCTATTTAAATGTGGGTGTGGAAAAAGATGGAAAAGGTGAAGTAGATAGAAAGGAAAACAAACGAGAAAGTGCTAGTCTGGTGGGGTAGGAAAGAGCATAGTTGGGGAAAAATTATAAAGAGATAGAAAAACTGGATATATGTAGAGCATTTTGATAGACATTGTGATGTGTAAGGCAGAGAAACAGTGGAGAATGTTAGACAAGCAAGTAATGGGAAGAAATAGAATAAACATGTCAGACAGAATGAGGGGAGGAAGATAGCCTAGCATAAAAAGAGACGTTTCAGGCGTGATATGGTGGAATAACATGATTAATTAAAATTAGCAATTTTCCACAAAAATAAAATTTATTAATACGACCGGTTTCAATCCAACTACAACATCTTCTGGTGTAGAAGACCAGAAGATGATGTAGTTGCATTGAAACCGGTCGTATTAATAAATTTTATTTCTGTGGAAAATTGCTAATTTTAATTAACAGCCTAGCATGTGAGGAAGAAAGCATAAGCGTAAGTTAAAATGGGTTTTGCATGAGTATATACGTCTGCCTGGGTGTGAATCGGCATACTTTTGCTTGTCCTACATCTGGTTATATTCTACTTTAGGGGTGGCGTCCTAACACCGCCAACCACACGCCTTTGCGACGGTTTGCTGGCTAACGTGCAGATGTAGAAATAGTTAGACGTCATTCACGAGCCCTTCAAGCATACATTATTTCGAGATCAGATAATATGGAATAACAAGACTTTAAGGTGTGTGCGCGTAGTCCTCGGGTTACGAAGCTTGTTTTTAGGGAGCGTCCAAAACCTCCTACATTTGGTGGGCCACCTGCGATGGTGTATTCGGTCCAAAGATTTGAGAATTGGCATTGTTTCAGTAATATTGTGGGGAAGCTTAACCTCGCCGAGAAAACCGCACAGAAGGACGGAAAACCCTTGCCTCCACCCTCCACCTAGGCAATTCCCTTCCTGACCACCGTCACACTCCCCCCCCAAACCCCACAAAAAACTCTCCAGACACCCTATCGCTTCTTCCCGGGGTCCGGTCCGGCGAAGCGTTCACCCCTCTCGGGCGAATGGGAAAAGCGGTGTGGGGAGGTGGGGAGAGAGACGGGGATTGAGGGAAGGGAAGAAAGAGGGAAAAGCTGATCATGGAGTGAGGCTTCATCATTTGCGCTATTGTTTCTTCTCGCTCACAGTGGACTGACTTGTCGGATGAATGTGCGGGTGGAGTGGGACACATGGATGAATTAGGGAGGCGCAGAGGGGTACGGGAGACAAACGGAGTGTCCCACGTGCAGCTGCTGTCTTCAGCGAGATTGAACCAAAACGGTCAGCTATAAAATTTTTTTACATAAATATGTATGTATATATATATATACATGTATATATATGTACATGTATGTATACATACTATATATATGTATAATATGTTTTTTGTATATTCATTTTTGTATATTCAGTTTTTTGTACATATATATACATGCATATATATGTACATGTATGTATACATATATATGTATAATATGTTCTTTGTATATTCATATGTATTTATTTTTATTTATTTATTATCGACTTAATTGGGCGAGGTTGAGACTAAATAGTCCCTTCTTCCACCTAACCCTTACATTACATTCTTTTCATTGAAGACAATTACATACAGCCAAGCCCTGAATGGAGAAAAATCCACCCAGACGGGAATCGAACCCGTGACCTCTCAGTTGGTAGACGAGGACGTTACCCCGCCGCCACCGGGGCCGGCAAATGTATGTACATATATATATATATATATGTATGTACATATATATATTCAAATACGAAATCCCGCCATACGGCGCACAAATATTCATTCAAACATTGAAATGGGTAAAAGGAAAGGGGATAGGAAAACACATAAAAGGCGAGTACAGTACATGTGAGGAAGGCGAATTTGAGCGGATCACAAATTTAAAAACATTTGTAAAAACATTTTTAAAAACATTTGAAAAAAACATTTGTGATCTGCTCAAATTCGCCTTCCCCACATGTCCTGTGTTCGCCTTTTATGTGTTTTCCTATCGCCTTTCCGTATGCCTATTTCTATGTTTGAATGAATACATTTTTTACATACCTGATCAGGTATGTATATTTATCGGCAAGTCGAAAGATCCGGTGTTCGAGTCCCGGTCAAGGAAATATTTTTGCGCTTGTGATCTACTCGATTCCGCCATCCTCACCTCTCCTGTGCTCATCATTTATGTGTCTAAATATTAGTTAATCTACCGGTTAAAGTAGGTTTTTGGATGGACACAACTATCAAATAAATATTTTGTAACTCCAAACAAAACCCAATCCAGCAGCCTACTCTACATCAGATCCCTCTTCATCTCTGTGTACTTTCTTCCTCCCTTCATCCCGTCCAACATCCCTATCCTGTTCCTGCCCTTTCCTCGTTTGCCTGACATTCTCCCCTCTATTACATGTATTCCAATCCTTTTTCCTCATATCTATTTCCATGTGAATGAATGAAATTACCACTAGATCAGGAGGATTTTTGATCTCTATTATTTTTTCATACACTTATGATATTTTTTAATTATGAATTTCGATCTTCATCCGAAAAATTATGAACAACTTTCATTGGTAAAAAATATGATTTAAACCTTATTTTTCCACACAACCGGCGCATTTTCGCTGCGCCCACGACTGGAAACTCTAGAAATCCCGACGTGTGGCGAAGGACCACTCACTCTTATGACGCAAGGTACCGGAGGAAGTTGCGTGCGAGGCCTGTTCAATGAGCACTCGACCTACCGCTCCCCTGAGGGACAGGAAAGCAGCGGCAAAAGGAAGCACGACGCCGGAGGGTGGAAGAAGTGGATAAAAATGAGGCAGGTTCACTGGATTGGGGGTGGGGTTAGGGGGCAGGGCGCGTCCTTGACATGAACGCACACACGCTACAATGGTGTGGAGGGAATTAATTGAATCGGCATTGTGTGATGCCCGGCATCCGTGGTGCCCAACTGTTCACCTGATGCTCGTATAAGCGGGCGAATAAGGGGCGTAGTGAGGACTAGATAGGAATATAGTGAGGACGGGGAGGCGCACGACGTGTAAACTGGATGATTTATATATATGGAGGCAAATACTTCGGGGTGGACCATTCGGTGGCCTGTGGCACAAAAAAAAGGAACGTTTAAGGTGACTTATGCCTCAGGGTCACTCATTCTAGATATTCGGAAACTTTCAATATAAGTCAGTGCCATTAACATGGGCTCTCATGGGTCCCCCTCTCCATTAGCACCCGAAAAAACGTTCAATTAGGAAATACTTGTGTATGACAGCTGTTAAAAAACTTAGAATTAGATACCTTGATCATTCTTGACCATTAATGTGCATTAATACGTATATCAACTGGAGATGGTTTCACAGACATTGCATTTTTAAGAATTGTACTTTCCGGAATATTAAATATTACTTGATCATGCTTTATAATTTTTCGGTTATGTCAAAGGTACACCATTCAAAACGGGATTTATATACACGACAAAATAAAAATTATAAAAATATTATTGCCAATAATTTAAGAAATTTAAATCTACAAGAGAAACATAATTATTTACTACAATTGTGAAACCCATCAATCTTCATGATATTTCACTGTTTGCTCAACTTCCCTTAATAGATATCACATAAGGCAATGTTCTTGATCATGCGTTAAGGAGTCGTATATTGCACCTTAAGGGATCTTTTATTTTAACTAGGAGGCATTTTCTCAAAGATTTATGCCGAAATTGACTTAGATAGATAACTACCATCACGGAGAACGCCGAATACAATACCGAGACTCACTGAGACTGTGCTGAGTGAAACGTTCCCCAGACAGTTACCACATTTAAAATGCACAATTCAATCGATTACATCAACAAATCATATGTACTTAATGCGTGAAAGAAAATGTACATAGTTTGCGTCAATGGGAATAGTTTGGGAGAAAATAGTGAAATTCCCGATATACCCGAAGCATTTCCATTAAATATTACTCTCACGTATCTTTCTGTATTTTTTACGGAAAATGGTGTCCACACTGTTTCATAAAACTATTTTTTTTCCTTAAATACTTCAATTGAAGACTAATACCTCCAAATTACTCTGTGACTTAATCATCACTACCAACATATTTGGCATGAAAATTCACAAATGTGTTTTAATATAAAGAACAAAGGATCCCCCTCCAAAAGTGAACTGAGAACAAACCACGGTCTATGAATAAGTACGTAGCACATATCTGATATCGTCACAGTATACATGTATACTTCCATACATACGTTATTACCCGCAAATTTTCCAACTGCGGTAGGAACACTTCCTCTTAATCATAGGTATTTAAACTGTGAAAGACAATTCTCTATCTATTCATCAGAAGATACCGAGAATATTGTTGCTTTCAGACTTCACCGAAGCATAAAATAAAATCGATCGCACGACAAACGAGGAGCACAGCTGGAACAAGGGATACAGCTGGTATGATGCTGGAGGGAACAGATAATTAGGCTTGACGGATAGCTCTTCGATCAGAATTTAAATAAGTAATCCGAGATAATAGTAAGAGATATAAGAGATTGAAGTTTCTATGATATTAAGACGTACCTTTAATCCGATATTTAATGTCTTAAGCTTGGATTATATTATGATTCAATATCTGTAATACACTCTCCCGTAATGCAGGTCCAATGCGACTAAGTCGAATTCAGAGCAATACACTAGGGTTTTGTTGACGTAAAAAATTTACTTACATTATGAAACAATTTACTTTACAATTTCATTTCATTTTATGCTTGCATCACATTTAAAATTTTTCCATATCGTTGTTGCTGATTCCAAAACTGTTGATTTAAATGTCTTAAAAATATGACTTATTTCGTTAAAAATCATATTCAGGACTCTTTGTACTCATACGTACCTTTAATCTTTGAAACGTTGTCATAGTCATGCTTAAAACTCTGTTTTTGAGCTATATGTGACTCTTTTAAGCGTATTATTTGGCCTGTGTAAGATTTTTTTCAATTTTTACACTTATTCAATCCGAACAAAGAATAATGATGGCAGTTCCAGATCTCTTGAAGTTTGTCACGGGAGACTCAAATTATTCGATGCAATTTTTCTCCTAAGTAGTAGAATTTACTCATTATTTCCATGACCAAGTGTCTTATGCCTTATATTTAAACTAAAAGACGTCTCTCAACCACATATTTACTGAACGTAATAGGGACCATTAATCAACTGTATATATGTTCTGAGTTTGGCTAGGTTTTTGGCAAGTTATCATATTTTCGTTCAGTAGTAGTAATTTAGTTTGTAATAGTTCACTTTCCCATTAGCAATAATTCACATTTTTGGTCACTTGAATCGGAAGCAGGCGATACATGGGAACCTTTAAACATTACAAGAGAGGTATCTGTTGCTAGTTATCCACAATAATTTATGCAGATAGATACAATTTGTTTCTTTCCATTCAGAAACTGTGGCAAACAGAAGTTGGGAAAGGCATAGATTCGTCGTTATACTACTCTTAATAATAAAGAAAATAAAATCTCGTCGAAACTTTAAATATCAATACGTAATTACTTTGATGAATCGCGACTATTTAATATATATATATATATATATATATATATATATATATATATATATATATATATATATATATATAATATGCAGCTAGTATATCTATATTATAGATAAGTCGATAAGTAAAAAATAATCACATGTTAACAGAAATACTGTTTTGTTTTACTAATCCCCTTTATTACTGAGGAATGCATTCCAGTAATGCAATGCTTTACGTCTAACTTAAACTTAATAGAGGAATATCGAATTTAATCAATGAGATCGTGGGATTGTGACAAATCTTTGCATTAAATCTTAGCACGGCTTAATCTACCCAATCACGACATGTTCTATAAATCTCATATACGTACTTCTACCTTGATTTACATTCAATATGGAAAAACGGTAATTTTTTTACCCCAACCCCTCAAACAAAGAAACCCTTTTAGTTTTGATTTAATACGCCCCATAAGGATGCTATTTCCACGAATGGAACACGGGAGAACCACTATACTTGTAGACGTCAGGGCTAAAAATCTTCGTATGAAAATTAAATCCACTTGCAACGCCAATCTGTCCCGGATCCATTCTAGACAGACACTTCACCATGTACCCCTTCTCCTAGCCCCAACAAATTTTTTCCACCCTCTCCCTTCCCCCTACGTCACTCTGTTCCGATTAACAAACCCTCCATCTCCACATCCCCCTCTCGCTCCAACATCCTCGACATCCACTTCCCCGCTACACCCGAGCGCTCCACTCCGCCTACCCCACCACTCAACTCTCCCTCCCGTCCATGGCCTATCTGCGAGCCGACTCCGTCCCTTGGAGCGCGACAGATGGCACCTAAATCGCCCGGAATCGGTCCCTCTTTCAATATGGCACAATGCTCCGTGAGCCGTCCCCTATGTCGTCCATCCTATTTGGGTCGCCTTCCAGCCCCGCGCGGCGTCCCAAAAACCACCACCCGCAGAACCCTCGGAAATTCGGGTGTCGCCTCAGGATCTCGCGTGCCCCACTTCATCCCTCCCGGCGGAGATTCACGCTTCGCTCCCCGCTCTTCCCTTTCCCCCTTTCCTCACACGTGCACAATAACGACCCCTCTCTTGATCACCGCAGACTATCTTTTCAGCTGGTATTATAAAAAAAATATATATACGGGCTCGTGTCCCTTTTAGAGGTTCACAAAAGGAAGTTGCCACGCTTACTTCTACTCGGGAGCGTGCCGCGTTCGGCCGATGTTCAGTCCTCGCGGAGAGAATTAAGATGTAAACAAACTAAGAGATGCCTTCACAGTGTCATCGCACCTTACGCCCCTGCGTAGACACACACTTAGGCACGGTTCGCTAATGCCAAAGGATTACACATCACATTTCCACTCCATTTTTCCGATCAATTTCTCTCATTAAATGAAATAGTTGACTCCCAACATGGATTAAGCTTAAAAGAATATGATCCATATACTCATCCATAATTGTGTCACATTAATATGATTTCCATTGCCTATTAACTTGTAATTCATGAATTGATTTTGCAATATTTTCTAAAAAACTGTTATCTTATATTCGACAACAACGGTTATCTTGCTTTCTTCTGATGCCAAAATATAATACGACACGCGTTGAAGTCTCTAAGAACGGAATCATTACGGGAATTCGGTGACAATCAATTTAAAGAGGTAAAAGTAGTGTAAATGATTGGGAAACATTTCAAGAGTAACATCTATTGCTGTGAAAATACGTTAATACAATTTCGAACAGGGTTATAAAGCCAAAATATAAAATTTGAATCAATTAATAGGTATCGGCGGTAGTAATTAAGTTTTTCAAATCCTACGATGACTTACGTCATTTTGGGAATACAACTCAAAGAAAAGTCTCAGGCGTGACAACACAATAAATATTCTCGAGATAGCATCCAGAACTTCCATTTTCTGGTCATTATTCAAAGAATTTCCTTTCCAGCCAACCGGGGAGGGTGATTATAATACACTTGCATTATAGAAGAAAAATTAGTTAATTCTTTTAGGTATTTGTAAACATTATAAAATTGTCAAAAAATTATACCTTAGGGCCATTTTCGAATATGTAGAAGTATTTTGAGAGGGTGACGGAGTTTGAATTTCAAGGATTAATTACGGAAACATCAGTAAAATAAGATACTATTTAAAGGTGAGGGTAGCTACTACGTGCTAACGAAACCTATAACTGCTAACTCTGGGTGGAGATAAATACAAATAAATATTAGAGAAAAAAATTTACCAAGAGTAAAAGCATGAACGATTTTTTTCCCAGGGTACAACAGTGAGTGCACATTTAGTTTGCAGAAGCTCTTCATTAAGTTCATTAAGTCGGTGAATATTTTTGAATGAATAATTACAATTGACAAAGAGACTCATAGAATTTATCATAAAGACGTAAAATTAGCCGTTTTGGTTAACCTTTTACGTCTTGTAGAAAGACATAAAAGTATTATCTACATCTACATAATACCCCGCAAGCCGCCGCAAGGGCGTGTGGCAGGGGGTGTTAGGTCACTACCCAAAAAAAGAAAAAAGAAATACCACATTAAAAACCAACACACACATGCAAACAAAGTAACCGTTGTCCACATCAATTGATAAAAGTCCTGTCTATGATTGGGGAAAAAATCTTTCGATTTCTCAAACTCGAACAATATTTTGAACATTCTTCTGTGGTTAGGTTTCAAACGAGAAACACAAGGCAATAAAGTCAAATTCTGGTTATAAATAATATACTCCCTAACAACACTAACTTTCACAAACTTATAATATCCACAAAAATATGAATCAGACAAACAGATTTTACGAAATGGAATTCCGCTGAAATAAGACGACTCCCGACGGCGAAACCCATTTCATTTTCCGCCGGCAATCAAGTCCGTTCCCGGTATCCGTCAATGAAGCGACCTTCTCCCCTTTTCAGTGTGCTTAACAGTGCCACGGTGAAACGGTAAACACAACAGAACTGTAGTTTATTTAAAGGGACGAGAAGACCTTGGGCTCAATCCAGAACTCGACAAAGGAATGACTTATTAATAAGCCATGGGGGGTAGGGGGGAGAAATGGGAGGGGAGCGCAGGGAGAAAGAAGAAAAGGAAGAGATTTAAAATTAAAGAGAGGGTGGACAGGATAGGGTTGTATAAATGGATAGATTTTTGAACGGAGGGGAGTGTGGAGCTGAGCTTTCAGGGGAAGGCTGAGGACACAACGGGGGGGTTGCGTAGGGCCTCGAATGGCACAGGGGGCGGGAGCGGTACCGGGGGTCCGAAGCTTGTTCGGGGGCTTTGAGTAATAGTCGTCCCGTTTAACCGGCTGCTCTTCGGCAGGCCCTGAGCACGCCACGCTTTCTCCCCCACTCCCTCCCTGGTCCACATCACGTCACAATGGCTCGCGTCCTCGCCGCAGCCATCCGAGTGAGGTGGGGAGGGGTAGGACCTGCCCCCCCTCCCTCTAACCCCGGGAGCAGACCCCACACATCCACTCCCATTTTCAAGCCCCCTCCCTGATCCCCCTACCCATTCAGCCCGTCTCCTGAGGTGACTACATCTGCCGGGGAGAATATGCACTTTCCTCCCCTTTTTTGGAGCTGGCACGAGGGGGGAGTGTGAGGAAAGAAGGGGGAGTGGTGGTACAGTGGTGTCGGAGGTTGGGATGGGATGGTGGGTGAAGGCAGCAGGTGGCTCACTCTGACTATACGTGCATGCACACACATATTTGAGTGCAGCAACACATATGTATGTATGGTTATGTGAGTATATTGTGTACATATATATATATGAAAATTTATATTTTTATGTATATAACTTTGACAGCAACTCACAATATAAGAACACATAAAAGGAACACTCACACGTTATTTCTTGATAATTTCGACGGAATTGAGCTCGGTCTTCATCAAAAGTTTCGTTAGGAGTCCTGACTAATCTTCTGATGAAGACGGAGCTTAATTCCGTCGAATTTATCAAGAATTAACATGTGATTGTCCCTTTTATGTTTTCTTATGTTTTGTGTTGCTATCAAAGTTTTTATTTAAAACTTCCGTGTTACTTCGAAGAAATCATCTATATATATATATATATATATATATATATATATATATATATATATATATATATATATATATATATATAAATTCACTGATAGTCATAACAAACACAGAAACCAAAACACACAAAAGAGGGAAAACTCACTGGTTCTCGAATTTTCGGTGGTCCAACCACCTTTCTCAAGAGGAATTAGGAACAGAACTGAGTTCTGAGCCTAATTCCTCTTGAGAAAGGTGGTTGGACCACCGAAAATTCGAGAACCAGTGAGTTTTTCCTCTTTTGTGTGTTTTGGTTTCTGTGTTTGTTATGACTATCAGTGAATTTACATTACACGTTTGTGGGTTTTCCAAAAAAGTGTATATATATATATATATCGATGATGCGGAAGTACTCACGAGAGCAATATAACTTTTGGACGGCACAATAGAACACAGAATAAAACAGATAACACGTAAAAGGACACTCACACTGTAGATGCGTCAGAGTCTGACCTGAAGAAGGCCTCGTAGCAGGCCGAAAGCTTAAATCATCTACAGTGTGAGTGTCCTTTTACGTGTTATCTGTTTTATTCTGTTCTGTTGTGCCGTCCAAAAGTTATATATATATATATATATATATATATATATATATATATATATATATACATATATATATGTATTTATTTATTTATATTCATCTATAAGGTGATGTAGAAACGCTCACAAGAGCAATATAACACTTGAATGGTTAAACAAAACACATAAATATGCATAGGAAACCCATGAAAAGAAAATTACATGGCAGATAGTTTAAGATTTCGGCCTTTCTCTCACGTTTTCTTCAGGTTCGACTTGAAGAGAGATAAATAGAAAGGTGGAAAGCGTAAAATATCTGCTTCTATAACGTCATTCTTCTTCATTCGAAGAAGGCGGTATGACCTGCGAAACGTAAATATATAGGTGTAGTGCGTAAATTACTTTACTTATTATTTATTTACTTAATAATTTACTTATTATCACTCTTTATTATATGAGCATACAAATAAGTTTAAATGAAAACATGCATGCGTGTGTGCATATGTACAAAAGAAAGTGTCCCCTTCCGTGTTTGATGGTAAGGCTTCACTCCTCAAATATTTCTTTTACCATATCGTCCCCCTCTTTTCCACTTTATATCCTCGATGAAGTGTTTCCGCGAGTACGACAGAATTGAAAGGGACGTTATGGGGTGGGCCACGATGTGCGTGGCGGGGGAAGGTCCCTTGAGCTTTCTAAGTCACCACGCACTCTCGGTTGACGCGTGAAATCTTCCGGTTCGCGACGATTCTCTTGGGTACACTTCCCACACCTCTTGCTTCTACCTCTCCTTCGGGGCTTAAGGGCGTCTCTTTCTTGCCTCGTACCCCTTGGAAGTACTTCATTTGAACACGATATGGACTTTTAAATGCATACACATATAATCTTTCACGTTTCGTAAACTAAAACTTCCAAATAGTTGTTTCTAAGATCTAATATGGGAAAGTTTTTCCAATGCTTGTTGAATGAGGATAATTTACTTTTGATATTTCCACCAAATGTTCCATTTTTGTATAATCTTTCATTACATGGAAAGTATGAGATAAAATGCGACTTAGGTGATTTAGTATTACCTTAATTTTGCAATTAGTGTGAACGAGGTCCATAAGAAAATAATTTTATGAATGGAGAATTATATTTTCCAGCTTTTCTTTGATCATGAACTGTTTTACATTCTTTACACTATAAGGAAATGGGTTAATAAACCAAGAAAAAATAAGGGAAAATATTACAAAGAGAGTAAATTAGAGAAATTAATAAGGAAGATAAAGTTTTAAAATGGAAGAAACAAAAGGTTTTTTAATGCTGTTAAAATATACATCTTTAAAAAAATATATAATATAATTTGGTTCCTATAGAAAGATGGTACAGATCACATCATATTCAATCGATAAAATTAGACGATTTTTATGAAACGGTTGAGGTTTATTAGAAGGGTGTATGGACCACGGATTTGATAAAATTGGGAATGATAGTAAAAATACATTTCTTTTCCATCATGTATGTTGACTAGTCTTTAGAAATGTTTCATGTGCTGGAATATCTTATTTTGACCGAGTCTGATAGCTTAAAAGGGTTTTACTTAGTTATTTGAACTGTTTTGTGTATTTCAGAATTATGTAAAAAGGAAGAAAGAATTTAAACTGAAAATAATCAATTTTGGTACGCGAATTTGATCAGTGCATCAAATATTGTGTTCCTACATGAACAGATGATTTTAATCAAATGTGGAAAAAATATTTTTTATTGGTTTCTTAAGCGTGAACCACAAAGTCAAGTTCTTTCATCCAAGGTTAAATTACAGATAAGGTATGTTTGCGTCAACTCAAAACTTGTCAATGGCTTAATACCAATTTGGCATTTACCTGAATCACTATTTTTAAAAATCTTTAATGAGTGTTTGTGGGAGATTTACCGGGAATTAAATTCTAAGGATGGTTCCTTCCTCTATTGAATAATTTCAGTAATCACTGATGAGATTTGGAAAAGTTGAATTTGACGAGAGAAAGTCACAGAAAAGTATGCTAAAATGGTTTGTCACTTCGAGCAACGACATGGAAGTTGATTAAATTGGTGATCTGTATTTTTATCCTTTCCTAACTAGCATATTAAAGCGCAATGGCCCTGTTAATAGTTTTCTTGAATAGTATGTGTAATTCGGAAGCATTATGCATTCAATAGATGTAATCATTCTAACAGCTAAGGGAATGTTTCAACAAATTTCGACTTCAAAGTTTTAACATAAGTGTAAACTTACGCATAAACATGGGGAAATAGTAATATGGACATTCATTAAAAATAGCAACACGTTTTAATTGCACAAAACTTTCCGTTAAAACTGCAATAACGGTAATTAAAATACGAGACGAATCCCACAACGCCAGCTCATTTAGAAATCCCACGGCGTACAGTATTTCATCTCTCAGGTAGTGTTTATTTCCGAAAGGTAATGTTTAGCACCACGGAACGAAACAATACTTTGGAGCCAAGATAAGGGTAATGACTTCTAAAAACCTCTTTTGTGATAAATCCTTTTCTTTCGTCTCCGACCCTTGCTTTTCGACCCCGGACTTCCTCCGGTCGCGATACAATTCATTTATCTCTACGCAATCGTCCCCGTACTGTACCCTGCAGGTGGACGGATACATTCAAAGATAAACTCCCCTGTCCAATTGCACCTTGCCTCACCGGAGAGAGAAAGAGGGAGAGAGGGAGAGTAAAGTGGCGATAGGCGTCGGCTGACGCGGAGGAGAGAACGAAGAGGATGGGGAGGGGGAATTCTCGCGAGAGGGGGAAAGGCTTTGAGGAACCCCCAAACCCCCACCCCCCTCGAGATAAAATCGCGGACAAAGGCGGGGGTGACGTGTCTCCAAGAGTAGTGAAGCGGGGCACCTGTTTGTGCGGTTACATCTCGCATATGGTTAATACATTGAAGTTTAATTGGAGACGGGGGAAGGCGAAGGAAGGGAGGAGAGAATGAGAAAGAACTATGCGGGGTTGGGGAGAGGACGGGGCAGAGAGTGGGGGAGGGGGTTTGAGGCCTCCAGGGAGGTAGGGCGGATGGAGAGAGCCGGGGGGAATCGAAAGATCTGCTCCAGATGTCGGTTTCTGCGCGCGGGGCCGGTTCATTGGCTGGAGATCTGGACTAGGGATGTACTTACTACGTTCCTCCGGGGAGGTCTTCGAGGGGGCGGTGAATCGGGCAGGGAGGTTTGGTATAAGGGGAGGGGGGGGCGAGTATATTCCGGCGGGGAGAGAGCGGCCTGTTTGAACAGCATGAGCCTGGGTTCAGCCGCCGTCGACGCCTCCAAACACCGTGCCTGGCCGCAAAGGGCTAAGGGTTGCTTAGCCCTGGGGCTTTTTGCATTGGCGATGCTCCCCAAATTGATTTTTCCCCTTGGATGGGGAATCGTGTATATGGAAGAGAGAGTCAGCCGTGCGAGTCTCCACAAAAACGCATCCCGTGGGTAGGGAGCCTTAAAAACATCGTGGGGAAGGATAAAATGGACATCGAATCATTCCTTGCCTCAAGGACGTATACGCGCTGGCTCGAAGAGCGAGAATAATAAAATTTACTCTTTTGACAACTTTATTCCAGCACTGATGATTTCAAAGTTCTATAATTTCAATGCAATTACTTAAATAAGACTTATCTATTTAAAAAAATTCCATTCAACTTTGCAGTTAACTTATCATTTTCCTCGCAAGTATTTTGATAATTTCAACCTTAAAACTCACTTTTGAAGATGTTTTGGGAAAGACAATACGAGTATACTATATGTATATATTCTACGAGTACGAGTGGTATCTATTCTGTTTTAAAAATGGGCCCGTGGTTGATCAAGAGTTTTAAATGATTAAAATGTATCAGAGACACACACGGAATACCATACAAATATATAGACATAAATCTATCTTTGTAATTTTGTCGTCCTAGGATTCATTCTCTTGGCTCAAGAAAATATAGCTGATAATGGATGTAGCCCTTCTTGTGGATAGCCAACCTCGTCCTAATTGTCATAATCATCCTCAGCCTAATCCCTCATCGTGTTCAGCCTAATCCCTCATCGTATTCAGCCTAATTGTCATATTTTCGCAAAAAAATATTCAACTAATGGCCATCGTCCCAGTGTGAAAATTGAGTTGTTCAACTCATTTTATTGAAAATAAAATCATTCTATTGAAAACATGGTGATCAACAAATAAATTTGGAGATATTTTTAATTGGTAGTCAAAGAAAGTTTATACATCTAAATTTTATCGTTTGCAAAGGTTTTTATGATATCGCTGACTCAATATGATTTTCCAACCTAAAGAAGAGCCGACTTACACAATAATATCGGATGAAACCTGCAAACTTTTATCATTATATATTCTCCCTCTGTAATATGCATGGAAATCCAATTCAGCCATAATAGAAATGTCTCTGGAGATCATTATTGTCTGTGTATCCGCGCAAGACCTTCTGTGGTCTTTAAATGAAAAAAGTATTTGAGTCAAAATTAGTCTAGTGTACATCCCCTGCCACACACCCTAGTGGTGGCTTGCAGGGTACTAAAAACTAACTAAAACCAAAGCAAACTAAATTTGATCTAGAAAGAAGGCTAACTACGCAGATTCCACTAGAATGTTTATTTTTCAAGACCATGGTTTCACTTGCTAAATCTCGAGGGTGGCACGGCAATAGGGTGGGCGTGGGTCTTTTCATTTTCAGTGTCCGGCCAATCTCGTAGGAGAAGTAATTCTTTCCACCTCGCGGGCACAACCCCCGTGGAAACCCTCGTTTCTCTTCCAAAAACGTTAGAATTCAAATTACGGGGGGGAAGTAAATGAAGCAGTCGAACCAGTTGGGGGAAACAGTAGATGGGAAGGGATGAGAGGAGAAGGAGAATGGATTCGGGGAAAGAGGACGATATCCATTCAAGTGAACAGGTCCCAGTGACCAAAAGGACGCACGATTCGGAATGGTTTTTGGGATAAAGAAAGAAAATATGTATTCAGCCCAGGGATACATACTCTATTCCTGTATGTATTGACCCATATTGCTATCAAGATAGGAATGTAGTGGAGAATAATACATGTTTTTTTCTTATTGGCCAAAATAGTTATTATTATTCCCAATAAAACGTCTGATAGTCAGCCGTGGTACACGTTGAGTCACTTAGGCTGGAATCAAATGGAAGTCTACACTAAACTATTTTTCAATATTAATTAAAATTGGCAATTTTCCACAAAATAAAATTTTTATTAATGCGACCGGTTTCGATGTAACTACATCATCTTCTGGTGTATGTAGTTACATCGAAACCGGTCGTGTTGATAAAAAATTTTATTTTGTGGAAAATTGCCAATTTTAATTAATCATGATATTCCACCATATCAAGCCTGAAACGTCTCTTTTTATTTTTCAAGAGTTCTCAGGAACTACGGGAGATGCTGTGACAGTATATTTTAACGGAGTCATCCGGACAGGACACAAGAAGAAACAAGAAAGAAATTTTGAACTCATCCTGAGCCGCGTGAGTTCCAGAAAAAACTGAATTGAACCGATGAAACTGAAACTTCAGCAATTAAAAATTTGATAAATGTTTTTGAGTTTGGTTACTCGATGAAATTTAATAATTTTAGTTAAGCTCACAATGGAACAACTCCAAAATGTTAACAATCAAACGATTTGACCGGGATTTGAATTCGGATCTCTGGGTATCCGACCAACCGTGCTTCAAAGCACTTCTTTCCTTTTACTTCTTGTGTACATCTTCGCTTATTGCTATCCACTTTGCATTTTACTTTTATTATGCTTGATGGGCCCCATGTCAACATTGTTTTTAGTCTGTGTTGCTGTGCAGATGTCATGACATACTATGTCTCAGTGTAGGTTAACTCCAAATAAATGTTTCTGTGAACCGTTTCCTTATATGTAGATTAGTACTATCCACTGTAAATGATTTTACATCTACTCAATACCCTACAAACTGCTGCAAGAAAGTATGGCGAGAGGCACTTGGGCACCAAACATGCATGCATTAATGTTAATCATACATCTGTACAAAATACCACGCGATCCACCTTAAAGGTCTATGGCAGGGGGTGCAACCACCACAAGGAAAGGGTAAGGGATGAGGGGAAGGGAGCGAGCTTTAGGGGCGAGGGAAAGATAGTCAAACATTCGTTATGATAAAAATTGGCTGATGTAAACAAACACGTCGTGGATATACACACACGAGTTTTCACGCAAATATAAATCATATAATAATTGGTGTGTTTGACTAAATCATTAAATTTTAGCCTTTTAGTAAATATATTGTGCTCTTGGGTTCAATTTTGTTATGATTACTATGTGAATCTGTGATGGTTCCCACTTATCATATTTTATTTAAGTGGTCCTATCTACCGATATGATTTCGAACTACTATATAAAAATTCCCTCGATGTTATAGTAGTAGTTGGACTAACTACATGTACGTCTTTAACCAATTTTTAAAATGTTGTTATCAATAAATGCAAGTACAATAAGTCGTAAATATATTTTTGGCGTATTATCTATTCCTCCTGTTTAATTTAAGTCTGTTTCATAAATGTATCACACAAAGAGCAATAAATATCCCCATACAAACGTCCCGAAGCAGGTAAACCACCTCAATGAAACCATTCCGAGGACGCGCCCGAGCGGCGGCAATTCGTTTCTCTCCCGATTCGAATCTTTGATGACACCGACCGGCAAAGCGGTGGACTGAATACATCTCCCATACGTGCCCGGCCTTTTATGGGGGTTTTTAAGCGTTCCGGCCCCGCTTCCCCTCCCGCCTACCCGTAGCTGCCTGCCCCCACCCCCCCGCCCCGTCCCATTCGCACCAGGGAACCTGCCACCTCCTCTCCACGGAGGGGCAATCGGACGGAATCGTCGTCGAAATAGCACAAGCACACCCCGGACACCGCCATCCCAAATCCCCCTGCCCTACACCTCCCGCGAACGGAGTAGCGGGGTGGAGGAGGAGGGCTGGCGGAGAGGGTGTGGTGGAGTCGGGGAGGCTTTCGGAACGGGGGGTCCGCTTAGGGGATTACCGAGGGAGGTGGAGGATGGGAAGGTGGGTGGGGGAGAGGTCGGAGAGACGGATGGATGATGACTGGTCCCATTCTGGTCCAGACCGAGAGATGAGGGAGCGCATCTGTTGGCACATACGTCTCTTGCGGCGGCGGCGGTCGCACAACCAGGGCGGCCGAGATGTGTAAAAGGGTTCGCGACGAGAAACGTATTGGGCGACGTTTATGTACACACACACATATATATAAAATATATATATATACATATATATATATATACACACTCACACACATATATAGATACTATATAAATATAAGTATATGTAAAAGTATACTATATAGATACATACATATATATATATATAAACTCGCACACGTATACATATGTACCTATTCGTGGAAGGGACTAGGCCGCAAAAGAGGGAATAAACGTCCAAGCGACCGAATACACCAGCCACACATACCCACCCCCCCTTTAGAACTTCCATTTCAACACCCACACGTCATCGATGAAAGAAACCCAATCGGTTTCCGTCGAACGTCAAACCATGCCCATAAAAAGCGCGGTGCGGTGCTCAATTTAAGAAACCTTTGCGATAAGGCGCCACTTTCTACCGTGATGTCCACTTTTTTAAGTGGTTCCAAAAATGTTCAGAATCAGGCTCGGCATTAATGCTGAAACTTGTCGATATTCGTGTTCAATGTTGGCATTCATGACTGACTATCTACGTGAATAATCATTCGCAGATGTTTTGACGTGCCGTGCAGAATCAGTTGAACAGCGGAAGATTACTTACGATTGATACTTCATTCGAACATACAGTGAATGCCTCCCATAAATATCCTACTATTTTCAGTAGATTTACTCACTTGTTCGTATATTAAATGCACAAAATGAGATATTTGTTATGTATCGTAATGCATGACGTATCATACACGCGTAATATGCTTTTGTACCGAATCCATTTTAGCATTTCAACCATGTCAAGATTACGCCGAGGTTATTTCTTGCAAATTCACGTAACAAAGTGTAAAAAACCAAAATATTGGGATGTTATCACGGAATGAAACAAAAATAATAAAGCAACTAAATGATCTTCGAAGTTCATCACCATAAACTTACAGGTTCCGTTCATGATTTTATAGAAAAATTTATTTTTTGGCCTCTTTAATTGCATCGCTAATTCTTTCAATTCACTAATAGGAACGTCTGTAATTCATAATTTTATCCATTACGGATACCAAATGATCTTTTAAGTTAGTCAAAGTGGTTCATAAAGCTTATAAATGTGTTCTAATGGGATAATATACGATTTATTTGTAACTTAAATTACATCGCATTCATAAACACCTTCAGGAACATTAAAAATGTCCAAATTGGGTCATAAAAATGGTCATCATAATCGTCTTTAACTGAAAAACATCACTTTCTTACCATATATGAACCATTTACATTTTCAGTAGCATGAGAACTGAAGGTAAAATCTGAACGATCATATTTTCTACACGTCCTTCAGTTAGGCCAAATATAAAGTCAGTAATGAGCAGAAGGCCGGTCGAAACTATCATCGTCAGCATTTCAATCTTTAGTTTGGTTTATTGCAACCTTCCATTCTTCTCCATTCAGTATTAATTCTGTCCACTTATGATAGTTTTTCTGTTTAAAATCCTTCTAAATTTGTACTATTTACTTGTCTCTAGATTTTCCTCTCCAAATCTTTTCTACTATTTTATCTTTATCATCTTTCTAACTAATGCGTTGTGTCTCAATGTGTTAAAAACCCCTCTCATTATTTTTCGTTGAGTTCTTTAATATTATCCTTCCCTCTTCTGCCCGTCGATTTACTTCTCTCTTTCAATTACATGCTATTTTCTCAGAAATTGTTGAATTTAAATGTAAACATAGTATAGGAAGTTAGATATATAGAAACATAAATAAGGAAGAAGAATAGGAACATAGAAGGAAGAGTATAGGATAAATGTTCAATGCAATTGCGAGATAAAAATTAGAGCTAGTTACAAGCGTCTAATAACAAAAAATCAATATACAGGGTTCGTCCGGAAAATAAGTGTACTGAGCTCAGGAAAAAAATGTATTACACTTTTACATATCTTAAGCTAATATTCCTCAAAATAGGACCCTTGTGAGTCGATACACTTGTTCCAGCGGCGTTCCCATTCCTGGAACGCTCCCGCGAAGGCATCATCGGGAACCTCTCGAAGACACGTCGTCACGGCCTCTTTGATGGCGTCCAAAGTCCCGTATCGCGTTCCTTTCAAACTCCTCTTTATCTTCGGGAACAGAAAGAAGTCCGGTGGTGCCAAGTCCGGGCTGTAGGGCGGGTGCGGCAGAGTGGACACGCCGTGCTTGGCCAAGAAGTCCGACACGACAAGAGCGGTGTGAGACGGCGCATTGCCGTGATGCAGCCGCCAGATGTTTTTGATCGCTGGCCGGACGCGGGCGACTCGTTTTCGAAGCCTGTCGAGCACTTGGACGTAAAATGCAGCATTTACAGTTTGTCGTTCAGGTACAAATTCGTAGTGGACGACTCCCCTTTTGTCAAAAAAGACAATGAGCATCATAAACTTATTTTCCGGACGAACCCTGTATTTATCCATTTACTTGATGTCCTAATCATTATCGATAACATGCGATATGATTCCATAAATAAACATTAACATTGATTATTTTTGCGATGTAGCTTTTCGTATCAATGATACAGAGTAATAACAATTTCCAAACGAAGTGTGACCGCAGGAGCTTTCATTTAGAAACTTGTTTTTATTACACTTAAAATTATTTGGAACTTCGATGTACCGATTAAAGTACATTAATGGCAAATTGTGCCTCGAAACTCACTTTGCGATCACTAATATTATTTTTCATTGATATATGATTAGTGAGTCGGTGGCAAGCGGAAGGCTTACTCGAGAGATAGGAGTTGCTACTTATAGAGATAGGAGTGCTAATTACTGCAGTTAAAGTTAAATATTTAGGGGGAATCTTGACACCATGCCTTTCATGGGGAGCACATATAAGTTGAACACGCGAATTTGTCTCAAAGAAACTGGACTTCAATAGACGAGTAGTTGTGAAATGTAATGCGAAAGTTCAAGAGAGATATTATTTCGTTTTATTCAGAACTCATTTGGATACTCCGCAAGTATTTGGGATCCTGGAGAGAAAATGTTGGTAAAAGAACTATTTAAGTTATGAAAAAATTCAACAAAAACTGTTGTTTTTTTCAATAGGAGTATAGCATGTCTTTTGGAGGAATTTGGCTGGGAACCGCTTGAAATACGAAGAGAAAAAGTGTGACTTAAACTTTTAGTAAGGTTCAGAACTCAGGAGTTCAGCTATGACACACAGGGCATTGTTCTTGCACCACTTTACATGGGAAGGTTAGAAGACAAATTTAAGATAAGGGAGAAAAACTCCAGTATAGATAGACATAAATACTCGTTCTTTCCTCGGAAGATCAGGAATCATAGTAGTAACATACTCGAAGTAAATGTTATTCCAAGAAGGAACCAGATTAAACATTGCGTAAACTTCTAGTGCACTCGTAGGTGCATATTATTGTATATATTAGTTGCTTGTATATGTATTTGCATGTGTGTAAGTTAGAAATGAGTTTTGAATGAATACGTAAACTGTCTAGAAAGTAACTTACGTTTGCATGCATCGACCAAGTAGTGAGGGGAGTCAAATGCTTCCTACATTGACATACACATACTAGGGCAGTACGCCTTAAGCTGCAGTGTTTGGAAGGCAGAGTCGCTTGTCCTTTGTTTGTTTACAGCAGCGAGTCAAAATAAATAATACAATAGGAAACCCCGCCAAATCTAAAATCCTTTTAGTGATAAGATTTCTACTGGTAATAAGCATCAAAGCTGCTGACATCCATGCGGAAATTGTTGATGTGCACCAACTAAGTAATGAGTGACAGTGTTGTTTGTTAGTGCTGTTGTTCGTTTAAGAGTAAACGGACAAACGTCTATGATGTCCAAGAACTGGCCATCTGTTTGTTCATCTGTCAAAAGATTAGGTCGACCACTGCGGTCTTCGTGAAGAACAGTGCAGCCATTTAAACTTAATGCGCCACTACCTCACTCCACCTCCATTCAACATTTCGTCTCCAGAAAATTCACAAAATTGCCTATGAATTTCAATTTCTTTGCGTTTTTTTGCCAATAAAAATGTGATCACAGATCGCATTTCACAACTGGCGGGATTTTCTAATAAGGCGAACATTTTAGCAGAGAGCAAAGTAGAAGAACCACAATCTTCACACTATCTAAGCAGGATGCGTACTGAGTGTAGGGATGTTTATATACCAAGATGGTGATTCTAACCCTACCCACCGTCACGCTAGGTCGAAACGTATATTACTTTCTTAACATCCCTCGTATACATAGCTGTGTCGGTGTGCCTTATCATCTTTTTACACTATTTTTTACGGGTCGTATCTTATCACCCTCCGCCACACACCCTTGCAGCGGCTTGCGGGGTATTCTATAGATATAGATGAAACGCTCGCTACGCCTATGGATATAGATAGCCTATGCTATGACATGAGTTGTATCATGAAGTAGTTTAAGAGCTAAACCTTTACTACGACAACTTTTGGAGGTAACTTGTCCTTTTAAAATGAGGGGTTGTGACGGATTCCTCTAACTAAGACGTCAGTCCCACATTAATCATGCTGTCAGGTGGCAATATGCGTCACGTGTTAACGAGATGGGGTTATAGTAAGCCAATTAGCAACGCATCCGCCGCATACTATGGGGAGGGGTCATCACGGTGACAAATAAATGTAACGTGCACTCCAGGGGGGGGGCTGAGATGGGATTTGTTCCCACGGCTCCTTTCCGACGTTCACGCTTCACGGTGATTTCCACGAGTCAATCGGAATCCGATTGGTCACGCATCCGCCCGCCCGGCGAGGGAGCGGTCAAAAAGCAACGGGGAACCGTGGGAAGGCACGCGGACCAAAGCGCACAGGAAAGGACCACCCTCTCTTTCGAGTCTGGCTCAGAAGTGAAATCCAGATTGATTCATTTAATAGCTAAGGAGCCCGAATTTTCTTTTCTGTGATCTACAGTATGTATGATTTGCTTGTTGTGACAAGCGGTAGTTCTGCCCGATTTTGAAAGAACCAATGAGATTTTTAAAAATCCCATTTCATGCCACTGCTGACACTGACAATCTCAGCGGCAGATAATCTGTGTACGAAGAGGTTTAATATTTATTATCAACCTTATACATTGGCTTCTCATTTGAATTCCACCGAAAAATATGTTCATGGGAAAGAAACTAGGTACACAATTAACTATTTAGCAGTATCTTAAAAATAAAAGTCTTTATTTTTAGCATTATTGGACGGTAATAGTAAACTTAATGATTTTTCAGTTCGCAAAAATCTATTGAATTTTACTAATAGTTAAATACATAATTGATATTTTGCTACACTACATACGCTTTGAGGATAATGTTTCTTTTGTGGTTGTTTTAGACCAACAACTCTTGCCAAAAGTCCTTGTGTGGATTTACAACGTAATTTTTTAGTTGAATGTGGTTTAGGTTTCCGTTCAATAATTTGCCCGAGAAATGATTCCGCGGACTGAAATAATAATTCTTTCGTCGGTTATTTTTTGAAATTTCTTCCATCTTGAAATCCTAGGAATCGAAAAGAGAATGATATTTTGCAATGAATGAATATGGCACAGGATATTTCAAAATAATAAACAGACGCCTGTTAAAAGCTCCGTCGTTCCAATTGTAGAGATATTATTTCCAGATAGATTCCAGAATCTCCAGATATCATTGCACAAAAAAACCACTCATTATTTTACTATTGGTATGGGCCTGAATAATAAATATCATAGAAAAACTAATAATGTGGACAAGTTAAATGGATCTGCATTTCTAAAATAACTGGAAAGAATTTTAATGAAGAAGCATTTGGGAATACTACTTTATTTCTAAATGTTGATCATATTTCAGATAAATAGTAAGCATAAGCAATGAAGAGGCTTGATTTGTCAATTAATTAAAAGTTAAAACTGTTTTAAAACAACTTAATATAATTTTAATTAAATGCCTTTAAAAAATATGACCTAATGTATTTAAATATACGGAAGGGATATAAAATGAAGGTATAATTACTGGAAAAATACATTTCAAGGCATCAAAGTCGTTACGAGAGTAGACAAAACAGGAGTATCGTCTCCCCTTCGCTAAGTTAGCACCTATCGGTAGCTCTCGTCCTTGGTTTCCGTAGGAAGACACGCTCCAACACAATATCAATAATCAGAACACGTGGCCGAGGCACCAAGAGGCGTGCAATTGGAATGACAAAATGGCCGTCGATGCAGTTGAGCATCGCTAAGGACTCGCCGAGCAAGCTTTCGACACGTGGCAGCGTTGGTGTGAACGGCGCGTGCGGGAACAAGAGACGGGTGGCAGGCGCGTGGCGGAAGTTAGATCTTCCTTGCGAGTCGTTCGTACGAGGCAAAGGGTCACAAACACACATACGAGAGGGTCGGAAGCAATGCGATCGTATTATTTTGCGAAGACTCCGACTGCTATCTATCATTCCATTGCCATGGTGGACACGAAAACATGTTTTTCGAGTTCGAGAAAAAGATTAATGGGAATTTATATCAATTTTCTGCTAGCGTTCAACATTTTTGGCATAATGCGATACGTGCAATTGCGACATTAACGAAAAATATGCTGGTAATACTTGATTTATCATGATCATAATTTTAAGAAAGATTAGATTTACCCTATAAGCTCATTTAACATCCCACTTGATTGTGGTGAAAACATAGTTTGGGAAAATAGGGTGCGACGAGGCATATAATCTTAAAATGATAAAAAAATAATTGAAATTCCTTTGAAGTGAGCGGAGAAATTTTATTCACGCTGGTTAACTAGCAAATCATGCGTATTGTGCAACTAAGGTAGATACGTAGGAGTGCATATCATACGACAAGAATAATTTATAACTTTGAAATGATTTAAATATACATGACAAAACCACGAGAGTGGTTATTCTATCACATTAAATATTTTCTAAATTATTATGAACGCGTATTAGTGTATTAAATATAAATGAAAATATTTCAAACAAATTCATCATTTAGCATGCGTCTCACTCAAATATTTCTCATTCACAATTCTGATATGCAGAGATCTAGAAGCATTGTCCTCGGGTTAAGCAGTCCATGAATTTGAACTCTGGGGTTGATTTTAAGTTCATGTATCATGATTTCTAGTGAGATGTTACCCATGAAACCAATTAACCAGGCTATTTGTAAATAATAATCTCACAAACAACCTAAATCCTTCTTTTGTTGAGCACAGAAGGTTTACGTAAAGTAGTCCTCAGACATGAATGAGGGCAAAAAGAGAATCACGTGGCTGCTTTATGTACTTGAAATTGCGTAGATTATTCAAATATTGATCATAAAAGATCCAAATTTTAGAAAGAATGGCGCAAAATACACCCTGGGAAGCTCTTTTTTTAAGCGTTCCAGTCGAATGAGTATGGATACTTCAGAGATGATTAATTGAAATATTCAGAATAACAAGAAATATGGCCTAACCTGAACAATATGGGCCTAAATGCCTCCGCTTGGTTCCTCTCGATCCAAACCTCCTTCGGCCTGGTCTCAATTATATCACCTCGTACCAAATAGCACGCGCCCGACTTCGGGAGTAACACACCTCCTCCAATGAGTGCAACCGCTCCATCCCTTTAAAACCGCAGACAAAACGCGTCCGACGTGACCACGGGGGTACGCATACATGCATATCTTTCCGAGGCGAGTGGACATAAGTTTTCGACCTCGGAAAGCGAGCGGGGGCGGCGGGGCTCCAGAGAGGGAGACAATAAGCGTCGAGGGAGATGTGAGCCGAGCGGGTGAGAGGGATGGAGTAAAGGAGTCTCTGGTGGGAGGAGGAGGTAGGGGAGGGGGGCTTATTGGCTCATTCAGTGCGTCCGCGAGCCACAAAGGAACTTAACTCCCCCCTCTCCCCCATCCTCTCAAACAAAATGCGAGGAGGGAGCAAGAAAGAATGGCGTGGTGCCATTGAATGGATTGCGAACATGGAGGAGGGCGGTGGGGGAGATGGGGAGTCGCCGGCGGTGGCGACTCCACACATCCCTCCCTCCCCACGGCATATGGCATGCTCGAGGGCAATCTGGAAAGCAAGACCCGGGGGAAGGTGGCGGCAGAGAGGGGGGAAACGGGAGCGGGGGGGAAAAGTGGATGCCTTGGGATGAGTGGCTGGGGTTTCGTCCGCCGCTCGGAAGCCGGGGGTGGAATGAGACGAAAGAGTGAGTTAGACCATACGGAGAAGGCGCGGTGCTGGATTAGAGGGATATGCAGAGACGGGGGTTGCGGGCCGTCGAGGGCCGGGAGAGGATAGAATGGCACGGCGATGGATCGATGGGAACAGAAAGATAGTCTCTCGTGTATCTCTCTCCCTCTCTGTCATTGGTGGTAGTGGTTTGTATGCCGGTTGAGTCCTTCCACCCGGCTGAACTCGCGGAGGACCCGACAGGTTGCAAGCAACGTGTCCCTTTAAATCTGTCCGGATTTTTTTGTGAACAGAGTGGTTGGGTTTGAAATAAATGTAGTGTTGTGAAAGCTGTACGCAATACGTTATTTTGCGTTGCACCCCGGGTTTCCTTGCTCAACTGCTATATGATACGCCCTTGATGAATGAGCATTCTTCGAGTTTTGGACGCACACACATCCCAGTATATTTACTTATATATACGCACATACATCCCTGTATATTTACTTGGTAATAAAAACAATAATTGAACTTATCTACAGTATTCTCTATTAATATACCAGTAAGGTTTTTTACGCTTGAGTTAATTATATTGGCTAGTTAGTAAATGATTAAAAAATTTTAATACCTGACGTATCGCAGAATCCGCATTGTTTTTCTCAAGTAAATGGTTTCAATGTATACCCACACTCATTTGAATGCTAATAAATTGAACTACGCTGAATTACAATTAGAGAAAAAATCTAAAGAATGCATTTTTGGAGACACATGACATATAAATTGCAAAAATTCATAATAAACTGTTTAAACGTAAATACCCTAAAAAGCATAAAATTTTTCTTAGATTCAATTTCTCATATTTTCTCAGAACTGCGTTTCAACCATAAATATCATAAAGTCCATTGTTTTTTTAGGGCTCATGTAGTCAATGTGAAACTACGAGTAGATAAATAGATAGATAAATGTATTTATTCGGGCGAAATTGAGATCATATCGTCCCTTCTTCCATTTTACCCTACTAGAGTCGTGAATAGTTATCTTTTCATCAAGAGAGACCTATCATGGCAAAGATATTACACATAACAAATATTTAATTAGTTTTCTTGGAGATGTTAAACAAAAGTACGAAAAACATCGAAAAATATTCAATATACGCATCTTCGTTCGATATATAAATTAGAGTACACAACATACATTAATGCAGAGTGTAGACGAGTTAAACTATTGACGCCTACGTCAAGTTTACCTCTACGCTTCCCGAAATTTCAATAATCTGAATTTCGTCTGCTATACCGTTCATAAAAAAATTATTATGTTTTTACATGGTCGATTTTTAACTCAAAGGATCTCCATTAATTATGCAATTACAATAGATGGAAATCAAATATTCTGCCACATTGTGTCGGCATCATTTTCTAGTGGTTAGGCTGAATGCGAAATATGTTGCAAATATTTCTTAGAGCAACCCGGAAAAGTGTTAATTGAGGAATTAGATAAAGAACAAGAAGTCCAGATAGATTCGCCAAAAACTGCTGTATTACAAAAAAAATTGAAGCAAGAGGGTAAGTATGTTAGTTTAAGTAGGCTTACTAGAGTAACTATGAATGGAAACCCCCCGAAAACAAAAAGAGAACAATCGAGACAGTTGCTTTACAAAAGACACAGAACATGTTAGTTACTGGAACTCGTGACAAAGTGTGATTCAATCCGGAGCATTCTTTATTAATATACAACATGTGCTTGGTGAACCTATTGCAACTAGTAAATTTTGACAGATTTCCTCATTGGTATATTTTAATTAGGTTCACTATTTCATTTCTTTTGATAACGGTAATTCAACTGCATCATTTAGGTGAACGAAATATTTGCACGCGTCCCAGATGATGGATCTTTCTGATCTTTTTCGCAAGGATTCAACAACAAAGTAATTGCAGCCCAAAGGTATAATGTTTTCTACCAGGACTAGTGAAATGTAATATGATATTCTCTTTAACAAAAAAATGCTATGTAATGGGTTTTGAAAAAATAATCCTCTTCTGCTTTACAAAAGGAGAAGGAGGCAAATTTTGGCTCCCTGGACCTTAAGCCCACTTCTGTGGGAACAGTTTGTCGATCCTTTATGAAATGCATCTGTCTCACGCTGAATCAATTACGCTTGCTCACATGGTATGTACTGAAAGTACCAGAAGATTTATTCTGAAGGGCTAAACCAAAAATGAAAATGAATCTTGAGTTTTGAGACATTCTCTTTCACAATCCGATTACTCCGCAGGCGTTTGGCATATGAAATAAATTCGGTCGTTGAAGTCTCCAAAGACTGAAAGTGACCCCATGACATTCAGTTCAATCTATCTCATGCACAAAATGTTAAAGTGCGTATCGGAATAAATGTGAAACACAATACGCTTTAAACATTTTATAAGATTTATGAGAAATGAAAATGTTTAAAAAAAATACTGCGGAAAAATCATAATGACATGCTGTTATGACGCCGGTAATTATGACAATATGAAGCATGCGCAACAGATAGATTAAAAGATGAATTTATTTTTTAAAAGTTTTGTTAATCAAAGAGTGAAAGAATAAATCTAACTCTACATCTTTGAAATTGTTGATCTATTAAAAGTTCTCATCTCATTTTCCCATGCATTAACCTAATCAAGTTCATAATATATTAACGAACCATCTTTACAGTAATGATGATGGTTCCCTGGTGATGATTAATAATATTTTCAATATGTGCAGTTAAAGCATGAAAATTGTATTACTCATCATATATATGAGCTCCAAAAAACATTGTATTGGTTTCAGATGCAATGGTCTCCCTGGTGTTTTTAATATTAAAATAAAAATAAATAGAAAATAATCAAATAACAGAAACATGCCATTTCCTCCAAACGTGAATTCCACACGTCTTTGGATCTAATGCTATTGAAAGTGTAATCTATCAATATATTATTGAGGTTGATAAAGAAGTGCATGGGAATTGGTCATTTCAGATAGTTTCCATTTTTCTGTAGCTCTGTTTTCTTTGTTCATTTCAAATTAATACATTTATTCTTTAGCATTCATTCGCAATTTTTTTGCTACCTCATAACTTTTTCCTCAAACGATATATATTGCAGTATTTTCAACTGATTATATTACATTCATTTTAAACTCATTTTTGAACATTACTATAGCCGTTTCGAATCATGTTTAATCTCACGGTAGGCTCAAATTTTCTAGCTCAGTTATTTAGGATTACGTATTTTAATAAGGGAGGGTATTTTACATTCTTAGTTAAATTTTGCATGGGTACAGACTTATCAACGATATTTTTCTTGACTCTTCTGATGAATCACAAACTGGCCTCCTGCACTAAAATAGGCTCTTTTTAAATTCCGCATTCTTTCTCCCTTCATTCCATACAATATATATATCATTTTCTAAGCCTATCTTTCTCGTTCACTTAACGTTCTGTCATCTATCACAGCCTACAATATCCCATTGCCAATCAAAATGCTTTACATCCAATTTTCCTGGTGGATTCATGCTTGGTACTCAGTGGAAGTCTACATTCATTTAGAACCGCTGCCAACCGTCCAGGCTAGTACTTCGTTTGTGTTCCTTTCCGCCCATTTCAATATTTACCTCCTTTTCTATACCCCATTTCAAAAGTATCAGTTAAATACATAAAAATGTGTTAGATTCCTCCACTACAATACAGTAATTATGTAGTTGTCTGTTTGCGTTGTTTCCTAGTAGCTTGCGAAAGAAAAACAATTCATTTTTGTTTATTCATTATTGAATAATATTTGAATATAGTAATTGTAACTCAGGATCATCAACAAAAGGATATAGATTAAGGCAAATAATTACTTGGGGGATAATCAGTTTTAGCTAAAAAAGGGGAGAGGTACGCGGGATGCCATTTCACTAATGAAATCAATAATCGAGAGGAATATAAAATATTAGGACGTATTTGCCTGTTTCGTAGATTTCGAAAAAGCGTTTGATAGAGTGAATTGGGAAAAACTAATGAGTATATTGCAGAAAATAGGGGTAGACTGGGGAGACAGAGGACTAATCCATAACCTGTACATATCTCAGACTGATCAGGTGCGAGTGAGGAACGGAGGGTCCGGATGGGTAGTGTTAGGAAGAGGTGTAAGGCAGGGTTGCCCATTGTCACCGGTGCTGTTCAACGTAAACGTGGAGGAAATGAATGAAGGGGCATGGGAAGAACTGGAGGTAGGAATAAAAGTCAAAGGGGAATTCGTAAAATCAGTTAGGCTTGCTAATGACCAAATTTTAGTTTGTCAGTCAGCCAAGGGGTTGCAAGAATTACTGAGTGAATTGTACATTCTGTGCGATAAATATGGGATGAGGATCAATCTTAATTGTAGTCAGAATCCTTCTAAACTATTTAACTAAATTGGTAAAACTGAACTATAAATCCTTTTATTTCTTCATAATTGAATCGATATAATAACCAGCGACTAATTACATTCGTTGTACTTTAGGGTATACTTTCACATCTTTAAAAATTAAGGAGTACTTTTATGAATCCTTTGGTGCGGGACCGTGAAGGTTCGCTGAAAGAATCTGGAGTAAACCAAATATTTGCCAAATAAAGAAATTTATTCACCAAAAACCTTACATTCTAATTTTTATCATAAGTTCCCGTAATTATTCTAGTTTTAAAATTTAACGGCACTGATTGATTGATATTTTTTAAATATTTTTTTATATTTGAAGATTATATTCTTACGCTTCCAAGTTTTTTCTGTCGTATTTTTTCTTTTTCTAAATAAGATACTTTAATCATTTTGCTTTCTCAAAAATTCATTCACATTATTCACCACCACTGTCATAATTCTTCACACTTTAGTTTTTCTTATTTTCTTTCTTAAAAAATTAACTTGGAATTGTGTTAAAGTATTTTATTGCTTAAAAATGTGCCATTGAGCAAGTATAATCCCAATCCTTAGGGTTACTTTCAAAGCATCACATCGTCGATAAGTATTTATTGTCAGTGAATAATGGAACAGAATTTAATCGCCACCATCATAGTTAGCGTTACCTAACAACCAAATATGATGATAGGAATAAAATTGAGAAACCAAAAAAATCGATCATGGATTAAAAAAAAAACAAATTATAAAATGGAACCTATTGCCAAAAATTTTATATTTTATGCATATTTTATTATATAAATATTTATAAACCTATTATTAAAAGTAAAAAATATGGGCGAGAGCACAAGTCATTAAGGGTTTGAAACTACAAGTTATATTTTTAAAAAGACAATTCCTTCATCAATATGTAAAATATTTTGCAATAAATAAATTAGATGAAGTTCTCGGAATGACATTCTGCACTAAATTAAATAGCCCAAAGAACCACAAGGATAATGTACTTTTCCGTGAAACATATTTTCCCGCCAATTTTTAAATATAATTTGGGTAAATAATAAACATAAAATTGAAGTATAATCCTTAGTTAATCCTAGAAAGCAACAAACGAAATTATCTCTGACGAGTTACCACCCCACCCCACCGACTATACATCCAGAAATGGAATTGAGAGATGCAACTTAAAAAAACCCACAAAAAATCCGCTGCATTTGCTCTTCGGGGGAAAAAAACGAATGAATAAACAAAGGAACAGGTAATGAAATAACACGGAATATATTAGGGAATGCGCATTGTTTAAAATCGCCAAGTAATATGGGGGTGGAGGGAAAATCTCGGATAGGGGATCCCTGAGCGGAATGGAAAGGGGCACCCTTGCTTTATCTATATGCAGATTCGGAGACGGAGTCAGGAGGAGAAAGCCGAGAGGGGGCTGTGAGAAGGAGAAGAGGGAGGTGTGGTGCGTGAGGAGAGGGGCGAATAAAGGAACGGAGGTGGAGCGGTTGGGGGCGGAGGAAAAGTGAGCAGGATATAAGGGGGAAATTAGGAGAGGAGACCGATGTGGGGGATTAATATGAGAGTGGCATGGGTTGAGACGAAGGTGAAAGAGATCTCCCCCTCTCCTCTCTTCGTGGGGAAAGAGATCAAAAGGGAGTAGGAAACGAGTTTGGAGCGAATAAAACGCGAAATAAAATACCGGAAGGCATAAGAATAAAGCTAGATTTCCAAGTATGACATACCTGAGCTAAAATTTCGAAAGCCTAGCAAGGTTTTTAAATGCCTAGCCATTAAATACAAATGAAGTCCGTAGAGGTACCACAACCAACTGAGCATATCAACCATATAAATTGTGATCATGAAATTAATACAAATAAAAAATAATATAAATAGGGGAAGGAAGATAGATTAATCAGGAAATCCTTGAAAATTACAACTTTCTCTTGCGTCGTTTTATTGTTGCAGAAAATGCCACGAAAAACTCAAAATTTTCAAAAAAAGTGATTCATTTATTTGAGAAATTGTGTCCTGAATATAAAGGTGACATTGTTCATCACGCATGAATAGAAATTCTCGTAAAGAAAGCAATAGAATACCAATGAAATGAGCACCCAAGAATTGAAAAGCAATCCATTCATTACTTCAGTTCTGATATCAAGTTCCTTCAAAGCATCAAGATTTCTCAGCAAAGCTAACCACGAAACATTAAACCTTAAAGCTCATCATTTCTCTGACGCATCAAAAATATGATTTAAGATAAACTTTCAACATGCAAATGAAATTATAAAACAGAAAATCAAAGACACCAAAAACACTCGAGCACTGCACACTAAACCTAGAACAGACTACGAGATTTATTAATATTAAGCTCATTGCATCACCCTTTATTCTTTGTTCACTTTCGAATTATTTCTTGTTAAATATGGTCAACTAAAGATAGGATTGGTCACCTCCTTGCCAAAAGGATACTTTTGGACCTTACAAAAAGGATATTGGATACCTTGTCTTATATCGTGGATTCAAAAATTAAAATTACAAAAAGTTTCCTAAATTTCAAAATATATCTATAGAAATATATCTCATGTTTATTGTTGACTCAGTTAATGCTGCTTATTTATGTTTCTTCACAAATGTTCCTTAATGAATTTAAAGAAGTTCAAAAAAATAAACGAACCAACATGGATTGCTACCTTGCTCTCAAAACTCCTGACCATAAGTGAATTGTACTTCCCTTCCATAGTATATACTACTTGAAAAACTCTTTTATTTCACCTAAGGTTTTTTCTATCAAGCGGGTGCTTGCACAAATAACTCTTTCGTCCATATTTTCGACGATATGCTACGTGGTCTTGAAATTCTTTTGCAAATCATCACCATACGTAATATGTCTATCTAAGCCGTAGTTGGATTTCCTTGGATTCTAAAGAAGTATTAACTGAATTTGGAATGGGAAGGATATGATAAAAATATTGGGGAGGCTTAGTTTAAGTGGAGTCGTAAATGTTCAAATCGTTAAAGAACTTGCAGGGAAATTAAGGTTGTTGCTGAGTTAGGTAAGCATCAATGGAATCATCAATGGAGCATCAATGGAGCATTGGACCGTTGAATTCGTTTTATTCTACGGTAGCTTGTATTATGGGTCACGAAAAAGAAATGGAGAGAAAGAGACCACTGAATGACAACTAATAGGCACGTTGTTAACTCTTATCATACAAAGAAAGCTGAACTTCTCTCGTAGGTGATCGATCCTGAATTTCGAACTAACCTTTTCCTTATATTCATTTCTGGAATGCGACATGAATATTCAGAATTGTTTTAGATCCATCTTTATATTTTCATCATCTCCTGTAATGGATATCCTCGCACATTTTCGATTAAGTTTTTCAGCAGAAACCCTGAAGGACATAGTCAATTAATATTAAAGTAAATTAAAGCATTGACTTTCAAGAATACGTCATTAAGTCAAGAATAAAGTTATAAAATCCTATATTGATTCCACTTCACTATAATTAAATCATAGTGGCATTTTAGAGCTGGAAAAATATTGTTTTTGTGGTTAATATTTATATTCCTGATTTTGATTTTTCTCTGGTCTACCTCTCTCATGCACTAGATAAGGAAGGACCCACTCTTGGATAGTATAATTGCTTCAATATAATTACTTTTCGAAAACATTCAATGACCTCCCCAAAATATGAAACGTAGCATATCTGAACTCCTATTGTCAGTAGCGTAATTAGATGAGTGGGTAAACCAGAGACCTTAGGGAATTATTTCCTGTTAGGATAGGAAACGAGAGGAGAGGAGGAAGGAAAGGATTTCGGGAACCAAAGAAAGGAAGGGACGGGAGGAGCACGCCACTCTCCCTCATCGTTCTCTGCGACACCTTGCGGAATAGGGCGCAGGTGAATGGTGAGGCGTCTGCTAATGCCGTCGACCCCATATGTGGCCTCATCACCCACTCTCAACATCCTCCCGCCATAACAATCACCCCCCTCCGACCTCCAAAAGGGCCTCTCCTCATCTTCTCTCGTTCTGTTCCTCGCTTATCCTATAATAACATCCTCGCCTTCCCATCTCGTCCTTTCCATTGCAAATGACGACGCCTCCACGCTCCTTTCATGTTGTGCTGTGCTAGCGGCTGCCCGTGTAAATTCATAGCGCTCATCTGGGACGACTTTCTTCCTCCTAAAGACGAACTTATAATATCGTATGAGTCTAGCGACACTTCACTTCCAATGCGTCCCAACGTGGTAAATGAATTAGCATACCTACATTTACACTTTGACCAACATTATGTACGTATAATAGGAGTTTAGTGAGGTTCCCGGAGAGCTGTGGGCAATTTAGACCATGGTATCAGTTCCAAACCTCCTCATTCAGACTCGCTAAAGCATGAATGAAGTTATTACTACTATTATTTGAAGTCTAACGTTTAAGTTTCGAGTAAGTTTTGGGTGGACACAGATTTAACAAAAATGCATTTCTTAGCGTCGTTCAACGAGCCGGAATCTTACAACTCACGTTACGTTAAAATGTTTAAATAAACCGTTATCAGCAAATTCGAGCTAATTCAATGTGTATTGTTCACAGGATCACAAAAAGATCTTGACAAGCACTATAGTCATAAGCCTAGGGCTAAATGACAACCGACCAACTCTTAGACAAATTTTCTCACTTAGATCCATGCTATGCTAGGAGTCAACGAAATTTAAAAACAACTGGAAATTTTAAAAATAGTAAATCAAACACTATTGGAGATTTTGTTACAACTTGCATCATCTTGCACTATTGTGCATGTACTATGAATACGATACAGAAAAGCGACCTCATTGTAACTTTTCTTGAGGTAGTTAAAGCAGTAACCATTGGGGTAGTTTTTTCAAGTTAAATTAACCGAACATTATTTTCACCTACACATGGCTATCTTATTTGAACTTCACCCTCACAATCAATCCGTTGTAAAATCACAAATCTGGTACTTTACAGCTATTCAAGATATATTTCAAAAACATTCTCTCCATTAAATCTCCCATGAATTTTAAAAGTATAAAAACTGCTTTCAAAACAAATTCACGCTACTTTCTATAATAAAGGTAATCAAAATTCAATACAATAGAAGAGAATAAATTAAATAATTTTATTATTAAGTAATCTACTACTTAAGGTAGGATTTGGATGGTCGTAACTACCGAATGAATACTTTGGGACTACTAGCAACATATAACCCTGCAACCTAAACTACATCAAGTCCTTCTTCATCTCTTTGTACATCCTTTCTCCCTTCATTCCGTTCAGCATTCCTATCCTGTTGCTGTCCTTTCCTCGTTTGCCTAACATTCTCCCCTCTATCACATTCTTCAACATCACACTTCCTCTCAATACACCTTACATCCATTTTTCCTGCCTCCATAGGATTTCTCTCAACAAACCCCTCTCCTCACCCACCATCTCCAATACTTCCTCATTTGTTTTCCTTTCGGCCCATTTCACCTTCTCCATTCTTCTCCACATTCACATTTCAAAAGCCTCCAATCTACGTCTATTATCCTGCTTCAGTGATCACGTTTCCGCGCCGTAAATAGCTACCCTCCATATCAGAGTATTTACGAGTCTTGTCTTAACCTCCCTACTCAACGTCCCCGTCATCAACTCCCTTCTCCTTGAGAAAGCCTCCTTGCCTAGCGCAATACTTCTCCTTACGTCCCAACTACTTTGACCGCGTTGGTCCAAACACTTCCGAGATACGTAAACTGCTCTACCTGCTCTATTTTTGCCCCGCCTATTTTAATGTTTAGTTTAGCCTTTTCCTTTCTGGAAAATCGCATAACATTTATTTTTTTAATATTTATTCTCATCCCATATTTATCGAACTGAACCTCCAATTCACTCAGCAATGCTTGCAACCCCTTGACTGACTGAGCAACTAATGCTTGGTCATCAGCGAACCTATCCGATTTTACGAATTCCCCTCCGACTTTCATTCCTACCTCCAGTTCTTCCCATTTCTCTTTAATCATTTCCTCCACATATACGTTGAAAAGCACCGGTAATAATGGGCAACTCTGCCCATCCAGACTCTCTATTCCTTACTTGTACCCGAGCAGTCTGAGACATGTACAGGTTGTGGATTAACCTCCTGTCCCTCCAATCTATTCCTATTTTCTTCAAAATACTCATGAGTTTTTCCCAATTCACTCTATCAAACGCCTTTTCGAAATCTACGAAACAGGCAAAAAGGTCCTCATTGTATTCTATATTCCCCTCGATTAGTGATCTCATTACTGCAATGGCATCATGCGTACTTTTCCCCTGCCTAAACCCAAACTGATCATCCCCTAAGTAATCATTTGCCTTACTCTCTATCCTTTTGTTGATGATCCTGAGAATAACTTTAGCTGCGTGGGATATCAAACTTATTGTTCTGTAATCCTTACATGATGTAGCCTTTACCTTTTTCGGAATAGAAACTAACACTGATCTCACAAAGTCTTCCGGCCAGATTCCTTCCTCATAGATACTACGAATCAGTCCATTTAGACTCTTCCTCCCACAATTTCCTAAACCTTTCAGTAGTTCCGCAGGAATGTTGTATATCCCTTAAGACCTTATCCCTTTTATGACCTTATTTCATTTCATTTCCCTCAATACCTTTTCTATCTCATCGTCGAGTATGTTTGGACCTAAGGTATCTTTGCCTAAAGCCCTTGCCTTTTTTGGAATAGGAACTAACACCGATCTCAAAAAATCTTCCGGCCAGATTCCTTCCTCATAGATACTACGAATCAGTGCACATATGGCCTTCTTCCCACCTTTCCCTAACCATTTCAACATTTCTCCAGGAATATTGTCCACCCCCACGGCCTTATTTGCTTTCATCTCCTTTAATGCCCTTTCTATTTCATCGTCGAGTATGCCTGGACCTAAGCTATCTTCTTCTACGTCATATTCCTTTTCTATGTCTAACCTTGTCGGCCTAAGTTCTCTACCATACAGTGTTTCTATATATTCCTTCCATCTTTCTTGGATTTTTTTCTGGTTTAACTATTATCTTACCCCACTTATCTTTAGCTGTTAGCACAGATCTTTCCTTCTTACTTCCCGATAATAACTTAACCTTGCTGTACAGCGCACCAATGTCACCCTTCCACTGTCAACTTTCCATATCCTCGCACTGCGTTTTCACCATGCTTCTTTCGTATTATTTGTGGCCCTTCTCAATTTATTGTTTAACTCTTTGTATTTCATTTTGCGGAACTCTGTATATACATTCTTCCAATTTCTTCGCTCACCCATCTTTGCAATCATCTCATCCGTTACCCATGGTTTCCTTATCCTTTTCCCGTTAACGGTTCCTATAGTGTCTTTAGCGGCTTCCAATATCCCTTTCTTGATACATTCCCATTTTTCTTCGATAGTACTCAGCTCTTTACCGTCATCCATCATTTTCTCTACAGCCTGTTGGTACTCCTTTCTTGTTAATCAATTTAATTATTCTACATTCCATTTTCTGACCCGCCGTTCTTGCGCTTTTTCTTTTTGAAAAGGACATTACACTTCATAACGACTAAATTGTGGTCAGAGTCCGAATCCGCTCCCGGGAAACTGCGAATTTATCAAACTATTCCTAAACCTGTGCGTAACCAAAATATAATCTAACTGATAACTTTTCGAGTCACCAGGCATTTTCCACGTATGCCTACGCCTTTTTTGTCTAAACCAAGGGTTATTGATGACTAACCTCTGCTTTCTACATATCTCAATGGCTTTCTCCACGCTGTCATTCCTTGTGCGTAACCCGTAGTCCCCCACCTCATCACCTTCCTCATTCCTTCGCCTACCGTCGTATACCAATCCCCCATCAGTGTCAAATATTTCCCTGCAGAAACCACGTGATTATGTCCTCTTAACGGATCGCATATCCTATAGACTTCTTCCTCCTTGCTTGGTGGCATGATACCTGAACAATGACCAAGTTCGTCGTTTCTGCTTTTACCTGTACCAGTAATATTCTATCCGTTGATTCTTCTATGTTTAATACGCTTCATCCTACCTATTTATTAAATATTATAGCAAACAAATTAAATATGAACACTTAAACACGACGGATTTAAAAGTTATAGCGAAATACTAAATAAATGAGGAATGTATTCATTTATTGACTTTAATAAGTACGAGACAACCAAAAGTGAATCACTTCTTCCACCCATAGAATTACCCATAAAATAAACAATACTGAAGACTATTACAATGACCTATAAAGGAACCAATGTCCATAAAGGAAAGTTTTGGTTTACTATACAATGTCCACCAATGTCAAAAATGTCAATACCAAAACCAATGTCCTATAAAGGGAAGTCTAAGTCGCGACGTCTTGGCACCAGGCGGGAAATCTACCAACGGGACCGACAAAAATTTCGACCCTGCCAGGATTCGAACCTGGAATCTTCTGATCCGTAGTCAGACGCGTTATCCATTGCGCCACAGGGCCCATGAATATGGCTAGTGAGTAAAAATTCAACATAATCAGATAACGTTTATTGTGGCCTGTGGAGAAGAAAGAGGGTCATGTTGGATCGTAGTATTCCGTGGCGTTCAGGATTCGTGGATGTCTCCATTTTTTTTCTGTCTGAAACTGTCGTCAAGCATGACTACCAACGCGGCGGGAACCCGAAAAATGGAGACATCCAAGAAAGAGGATCGTCGACATTGCTTTATAGTAGATAAATATCGTAAATTCACGATATAATGCATCGGCGATATTTGTCGCTTCTCGACATATCGATTCTTCCCCATTCTCTATGTCTATCGAGCTCATTTGAAGCGATATCGCCGGCTCCATCCATAAACGATTGTCTGCTCCATTGCCCTATTACCGACGAATGTACTTTATTTTCCACTTTCTCTATGTATTTTGCAGCTGATGTTCTCCCAAGCATCTCACCACTCGGGGAAATAAATAAAATAACCACAATGAAGGGATTTACTCTTTATAGTGATCCTTACAATGAGTATAAAAGGTGAATAAAGAAAAATTAAGTTATTTCATTTCTTTCGTCCTAGAGGGTCGTTTCGTTGTAATTACGTCCTCCCCTTGTCGGAAAAACGGGCACACAGCCGAGATTAAAACGCCAAAATGTTTACATTATAACGCAATTTTTTAGCGAGAGATCAACGTTTTTGGAGTCTCCAGTTTGAATCTCCTGTTGAAATCTGTGAAAGGTTAGATCTACACCTACGGACATTAGTTCCACCGCGACGTCGACTCCAAAAATAAATATACTGTGCGGTTAACCAGATGCCATCTAATGATGATGATAAGAAGATGAAAAATTGCCTGGCTGGATGAATAGGGGTCGCCTGGTTTTTATGGAGAAGCATATCTACAGAACATTCAACCCTTCCAACACGACACTTATCAATGAGTCTGCTTCGGTTTTAAGTGACCTCTTCACCAAAATACGTGTGTCACAAAATTACAAAAACTTGTTGTTGTTTTGGGGGGATTACTTCAATTAATACACATATTTTCAACTTTCCTCCACTCAGCGAGGGTTTATGCTGGGATTTTATGCGGAACAGTTGGAATATTTGGGGAGTTTTAAATAATTTCTAGATCATATGAGATGCATCTTGTGTTACCTCATTTAAAAGTAGATCATTAGCAGTAGTCGTAATTGAAGGACCGCGACACTATACACTACTGCACACGTAAACACCAAATAATATGGGATAAAAGAATCTTAAACCACATATTACATCTAAATCTACAGAATACTCCGAAAGCCGAAAGAGCGTGTGGCAGGGGGTGTTAGGTTACCATTAATGCATGCAGAATTATTAGTTTATACATTCACTTGAATGTATGTACGCTCGTAATAAAAAAACTCAAGGACAAATACTACCTTGAACAAAAAGTTCCCGGAATAACCACCGTGTGGCGCTCCCATCGTTCCGATTTGAGTTCTGTTTTTTTTTGTTAAATTGGTACATCTGTTGTTGATATTCCCTTTAAATCTTAGTGTCATAACTTGACATTTGCAAAAGTTACGTAGCCAAGAGTACATCTATCTCTGTGTGTGTTGGCGATTTTTTACAATTGCAGAAATGGATTTAAATTTGCAACAACGAACTTGTATTAAATTTTGCGTAAAAAACGGATTTAGTGGCGCACGGACGTTGGAAATGTCGGCAACGATTCTCTAAAAAAAACGGTCGTTTACCAGTGGCACGAGCGGTTCAGAAGTGGTCGTGAGTCAATCGAAGATGATGAACGCAGTGGCAGACCATCGACATCGAAAGTCGGTGAAAAAATTGATAAAGTAAAAGAAATGTTGGTCAATAACCGCAAATTAACCATCAGAGAAATAGCGGAGGACTTGAACATTGCCTATGGATCCGCCCAAGACATTGTGGTTAATGATTTGGGTTTCCGTCGTGTAGCAGCAAAGTTGGTGCCAAAAGACCTCAATTTCATGCAAAAAAGAGACCGTGTTGACGTCGCAAAAGACATGATTTGCGAGGCTGAATCCGATCCCACATTCATCAAAAGGATCATTACTGGAGACGAGACGTGGGTTTATGAGTACGACACGCAATCCAGACATCAGGCAAGTGAATGGCGTTCACCAAATGAGCCGAGACCAAAAAAACCACGTCGTTTTCAGTCAAAAAAGAAGGCAATGCTGACGGTTTTCATGGATTACAACGGTGTAGTGCATCATGAATTTTTGCCAGAAGGCCAGACAGTAAACAAAGAGTATTATTTGGGCGTTATGAGACGTTTGCGTGAAGCAATTCGCCGAAAGAGACCAGAGACCGTCGCACAGTGCTATCATTATTCGTAATTTTTTGACGAAAAATGCAACAAATACCATCCAACAGCCACCGAATTCACCTGATTTGGCTCCCTGTGACTTCTTTCTGTTCAATCGAGTTAAAAAACCATTACGGGGAACGCGTTTTAGCAGCCGAGAGGAAGTAATGGAAAAATCGCAGGAAGCACTGATGGACATACCGAAAACCGAATATAAAAAATGTTTCGAGGATTGGATCAAGCGCTGGCATAAGTGTGTTGCAGTCGATGGGGATTACTTTGAAGGGGACAATATAGATTTAGATGAATAAACTTGTATTTTTAATTTTCTGAATAAATTCCGGGAACTTTATGATCAAGGTCGTATACGACGTACCTGTATTAATGATGCAATGATTGTTGTGTTTGACTAAGTTTCTAAATTTAATAATGAAGTTAATTTACTTTCCTCGGCTTCTAGGGTTCGATTTTGCGCTGAATACGTATCAATGAAGGGAAGAACGTACAATATTCAAATCTGTCTGCGCCTCTTGTTTCATCTCGGTAGTCGAATCTATCGTTATAATTTAGTGTAATGATGATACCTTTCGTTTCGCGAGAAAGCTCAAGTACTCTGTACCTTTATAATCGTCTAATTCTTGTTTTTTCTCCTCGAGAATCTGTAGGCTCCCAATCTTATTCCCAGACATAACCGAGAATCGAGTAAGCGTGATGCTTATACGATTTTCGTAGAAATGTTTAGCAAACATTGCAGACTTTCTCTGAACCTCATCTAATTCTTTAATTAATCTTTTCTCCCAAAGACCCCTCATATTTTTGGATCCCCTGGATCAACTTATCTTGACTTCTTCGAATTTCATCCGTCGATTAACTCTCTTCCTATTCCATGACTGGAACTTCATCGTTTCTTTTCCTTTTAGTCCATTTTGTATTCAATCTCAATAGTCTCATCCTGAAATCCTCCATTTCTTGCTTAGTCCTCTTGTATAAAACGACCTAGTTTTTGTACCATAAAAAAGCTACACTCCAAATCAAATGTTTTTCCAGACTTTTCTTTACATCTCCCCTTTAAGTTCCTTTAATCAACTTTTCCCCGTCCAAAAACCAGTCCATATCTAATGCAATCCTTTTTGTATGCCCCTACCACTCTGCTCATCCCCTCAAAAAACTTCATAAATAGCTGAAATCTTCTACTTGCCCTAGTATACGTCCCCCCAAATTCGATATTTATCTTAACCTCCTTGCGTCTTTAGAATCTCATTGCCTTCCTTTATTATGATTAATTCTCATTCCAGACCGATCGCACAGATTTGAAGTCATATTATCTTTATCTATAAAAACTCTTTGGCTTATTACCTGCATTACATAGTTCCTTTCATAGAAATCTTACCATATTTCTATATACTTTCTTTACTCTCCTTCTTGGATTAATATTTGATTTGGCATGTTTTCAAATTTTCTCTCTGACATCCTGGTAGTTTCTTCACCTTTCTGTACAGTGTGTCCATTTAAGCCTGTCGTTATGGGTTCTCCACATCCCCTCAGTCTTCTTTCGACCATTTTTCCTTTGACTTAGTTTCTCTTATGTTTATTGCTCTTAGCTCTTTCGTCTCCCTTATTCTGAGTCCACGTTCTTTCTTTTCCATTTTTCATCCATCTCCCTGATCATACGGATCATGTGGTCTGAAAAGTTTCCGACCTAACAAAGTTACAAAACATTTTTTCTGAAATTTTCTGGAAATCTTTGGTTCGGAAACTTTTCAGACCACCCATGTATATTCTTGATGTATCACTTCCTAACCTTTTTCCTATTTTCCTCCCTATCTGTTGTACGCGCCACTTTTTTTCTTTTTTTAGACAAACCCATCCTTCATCTATTGTGCCCGTCCCTTTGTCTTAGCACAGGATTTTTTCAAATCCTTCCCAGTATTCTATCTTTTTCACCCCAATTAAGCCTCCTGAATTCCATTTGCTTTTAATCCTTCCCTTCCTAATTCTCATAAATTTAGCAAAATACTTTTTCATGACTGAATTTAAATTTGGATCCGCAGCTGCTCCCGAGAGAACTTGAATGGATCATGATATTCCTATATTATATAACCATGATATGCCTCCTTTTCTCATTTTCCATGTGTATATATTTCCACTGTGTCATTTAATCCCGGTGTTAATAGCAATAAAACTATTTCCCCTGCAACATTTAACAGTTTTTCCCCGTGATCAATCCGTTCGCCTATAGCACACTACAAGTACACTCTTCCGCACTCCCGCACTTCGTCTACCACCTCATTGGAACCTCCTATCGCTCCAAGATGTTTTCCTCCAGAAAGACTCACAATCATTTCTTCTAAATATTCATAAAAAATTTACTTCTTTCTCCCTACGGCTATTTGTTGAAATTTACACCTGGATTACTACTAAATTGGCTGTATCTAATTTATTTTACGCATTGATATTCTGTCGTTCACCTGTTCCACACCCAAAGCACTTCTCCCCAGTCTCTTATCTCCAACGTTGACTCTCCTTTCCTCCGCTATATATCATTCTATAAGTATCACTCAAATAATTCCTGGTATATTACCTTGATATAAAATAATTATCAGTGTCTTGAATGTCACAATATCTTAAGGTTCTACCAATTCCAGACACGGTGATATTAAGGGGATCTTAGAATATGTCATAAGATCGAGTCTTATTTTCCCTCTCACTTCACGAAACGATTGCAAAAAAATAAAACAATCCTGTTAAAATATACATATAATAGTTTATTTGCCATAATACAAACACGGTCATAGATAGGCTACAGCAATGGTTTCTTCTCCGTAATGAGTACCCGAGTAATTGGAAAAACAGGACAAGGCCCTTTCATCTCAATAGTTTCAGCCTCAACTTTGTGGAAGTTCATTTTAATAAATGAAAGTAGAAAAACTTTGTTACAATCCACCACTTTATTTTCGATACTACTAGTTTCGACGCTACGGCGAAACGTACCTGAGGATGACGCCGTAGCGTCGAAACTAGTAGTATCGAAAATAAAGTGGTGGATTGTAACAAAGTTTTTCTACTTTCATTTATCAAGGCCCTTTCGTTTAGAGATACCAAAATGTCGAAGTAGAAAAAGGCAAACCGAATACAAATGTAAAATAGCTTAAAATTACTACAAGCCTTAGTTTTTAACAATTTATTTCCGTCGATATTAAAATGTTCTACTCATTAGGGACTACATCTAGCATCTTGTTTCGGGCTATTGAAACATAAAACGTCGGATTTATTTAGCGTACCATTGTTATCACATACCATCGTAAGCCAACATCATCAAGTGTCTGATTATGTTGCCTTGGGGCGAAACCATGGACGTGAAAAATAAAAATTCTAGTGCAATCTGCCAATTTATACATAAAAGGAAGGAAAACGTAGGAAGAGAATACTTATTTTGAATGATTTGGAATAACGGGGAGTTAAAGAATGCAACAGTATGGGAAATGAGAGTTTTTGGGTTTCATATTGTGCAGAAGTTTTCAGAAAGAAAACTATTACAAGAAATAAATTTTGATGGGGCATTTAAAAACAGCTACGTTGGTCAGGGCGAAACAAATACCATCCATGTTGACTTTGGATGATCATATGACGACGAAAATAGTAATGTATTTGATATCTTCACCCATAGCAATGAGGAAGTCATTGTTCCCTTCTTTTGCTCACTCTTTTTAATCATTGGAAAACTAATCGGTCGCCTGTTTGCAAGAAAATTACTTTATGAAAATTCCCTCCGAACATGTTTTTCGGCAAATACGAATGCAGATGGTTTCATTGTGGACGTCAAATGGCGATGACAGGGGGATGGATTCCGTAAATTCACATGGATTGGAGGAGATGGTATTTTTTTTCAAAGCTTCTTTTCCAACTAAACTTTCATGGATCTAAATTTTAGGGAAAAGAAGACGCGCCTTCAGGCAAAGATGACCTTTCCTTGGCACCCATCGATGCGGAAGGACGAATCGCCGTAGTAAAACTTTATGATATAGAATCAGATGCGGACAGATTGTCGGTCGGGTGAGTTTCCTCCCGGGACTCCAGAATCTCTCGGGCCAAAACTAACAAGAGAGAAACGGAAGGAGTGAGGGTGAAGAGAAAACTTATTTTCCATGAGAATCTCCTTCTTTCTTAGTGTCAAACCAACACTCCCGAATCTGCCTCATCTCGTCTTCTCCTCGAGTCCTCCCCGTCGCCTCGACTCCCTTCTCCACCATCTTCCTCGCTTGCGGAGAATTCCTCTTCTCTGGAGAGGAAAAATGAATAACGCGAACCGTACTCTATGCCCGAATACACGTATTCCTTTCCTTTCGCTCTTAAGGCATTCCCACCTCTTATTCTTTTTCCTTCCCTCCCTCACCTTGGGTCTTGGCAACCAACCCCTTCCCCTCTACAGCCTCACCAACTATTTCCCCACTTCCCACCGACCGCCACCACCACCTAGACGCTTCCCGTCTCGGTCTGCAATAATGGCGGTCGTTAATAAAGATGGCGGATGTGGGTGTTTGAAGAGAATGAGAACGTGAATGGCCCCTCGGGGTGTGTGTGTGTGTGCTGGAAGGTCTCGAGAAAAGGTCCGGGACGAATTTTCCGGAAGGGGTGGTCTCCCCCGTTCCCCCGTCCTTCCCCCCCATCTCCAAAGGGTGTGCGGCCGGGGAGGGAGGGATGGGAGAATAAGGAACGGAACAGAATGGGGACCGGAGGGAGCGATAAAAAAATGACACACGGCGACCGTGGAGAAGATCCCTCCTCCCCCATCCCCCGGTCGTTTGAATAATTCCCCTCCTAAGGGAAGGGCGGGGGTGGTTAGGAAAGAAGGGGGGGGTGGGAGCGGTGTAGGGATCATGGCCAAGAGAACGGACTATAACACGACTTTATATACCTCGACCACTCCGAGGAGGGAGAGGAGAAGTAGGAAGATGGGAGGGGGTTATAAGGAGTGTATGCATGTGTCCGGGTTGGGGGATGGTTAAGATTTTTGAGGCAGGAGGGAGGGGATGGAGGGAGACCTCTCTAGTAAAAGTGGCGAATGGTGAAACAACGTACCGTCGAAGATGGGGAATCGCGGACGGGGGCGAGGGGGGATAGGTATCCCGCATGGCGATGGAGTGGACGATATGTGTACGGAATCTATTGCGATCGCCAGGAACGTATTATAGTATTCTTTGCGGGTAATGCGAGGGGATATTCCGGGGAAGGATGTCACCCTCACCCACACTAAAAAAGTGGAGACACTCCCTTGTTTCTTCTCTCTCCATTCATTTCACCCAGATAAGACGTGAAGAGCATGTATACTTGTTTTTACTTTGTCATCAAATAGTATTCATTACTTAATAATTTAATTTGTGGGTGATTTTTGTTGTTTTTTCTCAGAGAATGGTGTCAGTAAATATCACGCAAACTAATGAAACCCCTTAGTTAGGTAATTTGTTATTCGTTCTTACCTAGGAGTGAGATCTCCACTGGTTTTCACAAGCCCCTTCTTCTCGAGTCTTTTACGGAGTTACTTCACTACACACGTCATCCCTTAAGATTCCTCAGAAGTTACCCATTATTTTACAAATCTCTCGAATATTATTCTGAGGTGGTTTAGAAATTCACATCACATTAGACTTTTCACACTAGGGAACGGGTTGAAAATATACGTTGGCTTTCCCCGCCGTCAACAAGGGTTGGATGGTTCAAGCGCGATGACCCACACGCACTTAGAATAGAAATTTAAACTCTTGACAATTTAGAGCTTTTGGCCTTGAAGATATTAATGCTGACGTAGCATATCTCTGTGCTTTTCCTCCACCGCCGAATGTTTTTACACTCCAACTGCCTAAAGCGGAGGACATTAGCTGCTAAGGAATAAGTCATATACAATATCTTCCCCACTACTACTCTATCAGCATAATATTATTCTATACGATATAAAATCTACATTATGAATTTAAAATAGGTTAAGCAACAGTTGGTAGATAGGTACTCAAAGAGACATCCCTTGTAAAATGGGAGGAAAAATATCAGCAGGGGAGAAACAAGAGCACAGATACTTCTCATTCAAATGCATATTTTTCAAAGCACAAATGGTTTTTAGGGTCATATTTTAGTAAAACATTACTCTATTTATGCTCAATTCAAAGTATAACAATGTTATTTTAATGTTTATACTGAATATTTGGGAAATTTCAAAACTTGGCTCAAAGAAAATTGATCCTAGAATGAATAAATTTCATATTTTGATAAGCTAAAAGTTAACGGACAAGAATAGATGCAGATATCCTTTAAAATAAAATGGAACGATAAAGCTAATTTTGCAGCAATCATGCTCATAAATATTCCGGTGCTAATAATGTTTGTTTGATAGACAAGCTCATTCCACCGTGAAAAACATACAATCTTTTCAATATTTTCCTCTTCCTTCGATTTCGAAAAGATTTCGTCCTTCCTGAAAAACCTTTACGGTCTTTCTACAAACCTGTAAGAATTTTGGAATAAGTATTTATTTTTTAATGGAGGAAGAACAATTTCTTCTAGCAAGTGGGAAACGTTAACCGATATTAGCAATACGTTTAGGGAAAAACAATTACCAAACGATATGAAAAAATACGTTTGCAAGAGCGTCTGACATGAAGAGAAAATGGTCCTTGAATAACACAAATAATTTTGTTGGAATCTGAAATGTTAAACATGAGTAGGAAACGTGGACTTCTAAGGTAAAAATCTAAGGTCCCTCAAAACTTCGCAAAAATATTCTGATGGACAAGAAAAATGAGTAATGAAAATAAAGAAAAATGGATAAATTGATGATAAAAATAAGTAAGATAGTTAAAACAGTGAACTGAGGATATTTGGTGGGTTACTGGTGAACGGAGAGATCAGTTTCAAGGGAGATTGTAAGAGGGATTTAGGTAAGCGTGGACAGAGGAAGGGATGTAATGCGCAATATTAAATACGTCAGGATGGAAAGTAATCTAAATAGGTAAAATATGACAAATTCAATTATTACTATCGTAAAATTCAACCAATTTTATCGACAGAGCCATTTTGAACCCAAATTATTCGACATGGTTATTTAAAGTTTTTCACTTCAGTAACTATCAATCGCAAATGATTTCAAGCTAGACTGCCTCGTGGCTGATTTGATACGATGTATTTATTTCAATCGCTAGAAACACAGAAACAGAAAGTACTTGCACGGAATCTTTTTAGCTAATTAAGAGGAGAATCAGCGTGGTTAAGGCTAAAAATTATGTCACACATAATGGGGAACAGATACTTGTAGTCACTAGTTAAGGAAAATTCTTCGTTTAGATCTATCCTTCATTTAAAAAAAAACTTAGAAGAGAGAGAAATGAGTATTCATCGGAAGTTAAAGATTAGATTACGTTTCAACTTCAGATAGAGTACCATCAGATCGGTATCCTGGTACTTGAAGATGCTACATTACATGTAAATGTGTTGCAATGAATTCCTATTTACAATGAACGCTCAATTGAATTTTAAGTTTTTTTTACGATCCAGTATGGGTATTTGGCTAAATCTTTGATTCCAAATTGTGGAGTAAGAAGAGAGTTTTCCTCTCCGTGACTTCAAGAAAGAAACGAATAAACAAAAAAAAATCACAACCAGTCTCATGTCTTTAGCTGCTATGGACATGGAAGACATCATATTGTGACAGACGATATCTATCGAAGGATTTCCATAAGAAGATAGTATTTTTTTCTTCACTTCATGTTTCAAAATAGCAAAATATAATATGCTTTATAACATGTCTTCTATGACAAGGTGACTCGTAAATGTTACGGCATGATATGGGCAAGAATAGTCCAGCGATTTTTAAATAGCAACTAATTCAAGGAAGTCCTTCTTTTATGGTGTTTGTGAGGAATTTTGTGGGAGTAGTGAGACATTATTTTTAGGGATCCACTGGCTACATCTGTATGAGTCCCTGCAAGCTATTGATATGGTGTGTGGCAGGAAGTGTATCCACACCTGGTGAACACATTATGTGAAGATTTGCGCTCTAGTACCATACACTAAATACTAGAAGTTACAATTAAGCTTCTGTCTTATTAAAAAATGAAAAATTATGCTTCAGAGTCGTGAAGAAAGGGCCATCACAATGAACATCCTAGAGTGTGAATAAATGCGCCAATAGAAGCTATTTAAAAATATGTGCGTCAAAATACACATTCGATACCTCGCTTGAGTTGAAAATTGCTCTAGCGAGATCTTTTTGTGAAAAAGAGATACTTTTCATTTTACGGGATCTCCACATGGGTAGTAGAACTAGAGAACTCTGATGCATATGGAACGAACGTTTTAATCTAGTACTCACTGCTTTTGCAATCGGCATAAAGAAAATCCAAGCGATCACCCCCTTCCCCTCGCCCTCACCGCTCTTCCCTCGAAAAAACCCACATTCGTTCTTTCCTCGAGCTTCTAGCCCCGCGGGAGAGGGAAGGACATTTATCGCCCGAAATGCCACCCACATTCGACCCTCGGCTTCCCATTTAACGGAGCGCTACCCTGAGCGGGAATCTGATCCAGTGGAGCGTAAAAAATCCCCCCCCACCATCTTCGGATGATGATGGAAGGCCTTATCCACACGCCACGGCGTCGAGTCGAAACGCAAGTAAACGCGAATACCAATCTTTCCCACCGACTCGACGCCATCCATTCCTTCCCATCGCAAAGCGATTCCAGATCCCATCGATATCGGAACGCATATTGAAAAATGGAGGGAAAACGAGGTAAAAGATGGTTTCAATCGGAAAAATATTCTAAAATTCCTCGCGGGCTCGAGGAAAAAGTAAGTTAGGATAAAGAAAAAGGGACGATTAAATAAATTATTCCGGTGGATTGCTTAACTTACGCATTCCCGGAGAACCGGAGCTGCGACTGAGCTGAAAAGCAGATGTGCTTAGTGTTCTTTCTCAGTTATCCTACTGCTGATTTAAACCATAGTATGTCTGCCTTTCGCAACTTATCACGTTTCCATCATTTGCTTCCCAAAACTCTAATGGCAACATGAATTTTACTTTATATTACTGCTTAAGTGAAAATCATGCTGGTAGATCTAAAAATAAAATATTGTCATTTTATTATATCAATGCATATAATGAATTGTTGTGCTACGTAATCTAACATACGATATATCTGCATCACCCTCTTCTGTTGTGCATAAACAAATAGTCTTAAAATATTTTCTCGAAAAGTTTTTCTTCGTATAAACTCTGCCAAATTTAATCTACGCATATGAAACATCAGAAATCACTCTTGAATGTAACAGTAGTTATTTTATGAAAAGTGAATGAGAGCCTCCATCAACTCCATTCCTTAGTTAAAGTGACTCTCATAAACTTTTTTTTTCATATAAGTTTTTTTTTTAAGATTCAGTCGACATTATAAATTATTCACGAATGCTACATCTGTAATGACACAAAAAACTAACACTTAAACATTAACGTCCTTTTTTTAGTGTTTTTTAGTGTCATAGTTTTAGTTTTAGAGTGCTAAGGTTTTACGATTAATCAATCTTTGATAAATGAAAAAAAATCAGTGATTTGTCACATATTTCATAGGGAACGGTGACAATATTTCACTGATGTAAATAAATACTATTTTCAATATTACAAACAATATATTCATTCTTGCAAAGTGTACGAGTACATTGCGAACATACGATTAAATAATATTTTAATTTTTATCCACAGTGTCCATAGTTAGAAAGCCAGTCGCAAAGAGGAAGAGTATTTTGTACGAGTGAATTGACTATAAGTTCATAATTTTTTTTCAGCTCAATCCCTTGTTAAACCTAGGCCTCAGATTTGGAGGACGCGCTACAGACGCAGAATAACTTCTTCCCTGCATCGCATTCCTGGAGATGTCCAATTCTTTTCGCCAGTAAACTCCCTGTTGTCACCATTAAACTTTGGCAATAAATAAGGTAGAACCCTTGAGGGTCGAATGGGCCAAGAAAATATGGAGCACTGCTTGCAAAGACCCACTACAATAGATAAGAAATGGAATGATTCGGAAACGGAATCTCCCAAGACGCTACATAGCTGTCGAGGCGAATAAATTTAAATGGGCATGGCGCGCACTCCGTCTCTACTAAAGGAAATAAAACACACTTGTATTTGGGGAAGCTATCAAAAAGTAACCAGAAAGAAATTGTGCCCTATCGTAAGGCATACAATGTATCATCAGTGGCATCGATAGAGACAATATTTATTGTTATTTTTCTTAATGTAACATAATGTGCGAAAATAATAAGACAAACATTTTAAAAGTATACTTCTCTCATGTTCACGAATCGTAGGATTTCCTTCATATGCACCTGATTACGCGGACAAAACTTACCAATTCTGTGAATATATAGTGCATAAACTTATAATTATTTCAACTGTATTTTTATTAATATATTTAACAACAAATTTAGACGAAATGCGTACCCCATTAGTTAAAACATACAGATGAAATGGTCGCAAAGCATTCATTGACCGAAAGTAATTTATTTAGGGAACGAAATTAGCTAATATTATGCGCTTCTATTACCGTATATTTATCATTTTTTTAATTCATTTGAAGTCTTTGGACCAAAATTCAAGTTCACACATAAGATGCATGAAGGTCCACCAAGCAGTGAAAAAAATTTCATAATTTGTTAATTGATACTTCTTTACGTGTAGTGACATCAAGATTATAGATCGGGTTTCTCTGTTTCTCTGATTTTGCAGTGAGCAACTTCAGGTCCGAAGTGTGTATAATATCTGCGGAAAAATTCAAAGACCAATGGTGAACTATCCTTAATACTAATTCGAATAGATCAGAATATTTTTTATTAGCAAAGGTTAAAAATGAAATAATTAACAGAATTTGCACTTTTTACATTTTTAACACCGTGCGGTGAAGTGTGATATGCTTTTCGTTCGCTCCACGTGCGATTTCTCCCAAATCTGAGTTCGTACTGACGAGGGTCTAAATGCACGCAATGATATTCACCCAGCCATGCGTGAGGTCAAGTCGCCGCCGCTAAAGTACGCAGGACGGAAACGTAACGACCGAACGGAAAGGGATGCGGAACGCGGGGCGTAGATAAAAACCCCCGACGACGAAAACCTATCCCCCCCCTCTGCCTCCATCTTCACCTCCCATTTTCCATAAATCCGGTCGCAGGCGAAAAAATACGTAAAAGAGTTAAAATAAAAAAAATGATAAACAAAGCATTAATATCCACAGCACGTATTTGTCTCCTCCAAAACCTCTCCTTCCCTCCGAACCCCGCCCCCTTTCCATACCTCCCGGCGAAATTTAATCTTCCGCAAACTTTCTCATTTGGACCATAACTTTCCGAACCGCTGCCCGATTTTTCCCCGACCCTCAGCCTCAAGCATACATACATAGGTTCCGTTTTATTTCATTTCATTTTTTTATATCTATGTTTGTGTGTGTGTGTGTTTATATATATAAAAATATATTTCTTTCCAAATCTCCATCCTTCCCAATTCCCCCCGCCCACCACCAACCACGGAGCCCCAGCATAGGAAAAAAACACTTCTTCCCCACACTCTTCTCCGATCTCTAAAGCATCCTATTCTCAAACCACCCCCGTTTCCGCCCCCTCCCACTCATACGTACACACACATACACACACGACTTACGATCATCGAATTCCATCGAGATGGCATCATCTTTTCTCTCTCTCTCTCCCTCCGGCCGTTTTCTTCCTGCGAGCCAACAAAAGACGACCGCATTTTTTTTGGAACGGCTTCCTCCAGATTCTCTCGTCGGCATACTGGAGAGGGAAGGAGATATTTTTATTGGGAACCTCCTTATCTACCACGCTCTTTCCACCGCCCTCTCCCCTTCCCCATCTCCAACACCACACTTCCCCCCTCTTGACCTTCCCGTCTTCTTGAGAATAGGTCCCATTCCGATTCGAAAGATGCGGTCTGATTAGTCGAGGGAAAGAAGTGGATTGCGTGAGAGGACGGTGTAGCAGAGGATTGGAGCGGAAGTCAAGGGTATTAATGAGCTAACCCTGAGGATTCTTCACCCCGAGGTTAATTCTTTACATTATGGTGATGGGCATGAGAGGATTCCTTTTTCTGATCACTGGAATATTGTTTAAATAAATTAGGAATCATATGGTACAAAAACAGCTTCAGTTGCCTCAAAACCGGGCTGATTCATTGTGACGCCCGACGTCTTTCATTTGCTCTCACATCGAAGGATTGAGGTGGCGTGAAATAATTTCTTTTGAATACGTTCTGCTTTCATCTTTATTTTGTATTGATCTCAATTATTTACTTCTGTCCATGTTGAGCCGGAATTTCCAAGGCATGGGGATAATTTCCCTAAGCAGTTATTGCGTAATTGAAACTCCCGTTTCATTCCACAAGTTACTGTTAAAAAAATGACAATTGACGGTTTCATCACTATTATTTCCTGTATGGTAAGGATCAATGTGCTTGAGAATATTTTGGGATCATCTCCAAGTTTAATTTTAGCCAAAAAATGAAACTATGTGTTATTCTGCTTATTTTTAGCAACGGGAATGCACTAAGTGATATCTTTGAAACGTGAACATTATAAACAGTCTCACGTTTAAATTTAAATAATTCACATTGCAAATTAGCATTCGCCCTCATCCTGCACTTGTAAGAGTTCCTCTACTTACTTTGAAAAACTGCTCGCGCCGACTCTTGCACATCCTGGTGGTATCGTGTTTATCATTGGATCAAAATAACGCCTTTCGACTGCCGCCACAGTTTAGACATTGTCATCGCGTTGAGGAAAATATATATTTGCGAATTTAAAATGCGATATGATCTCAGTCGTAATAAACCCAATTAGCAATACTATCATAATTTCATCTTCTAATGAGACACCTGAGTTTTGATCTCAATCGGCGACCTCAATACGTCTCCATTATTAAATCCTTTAGTTTAATTCTCGCCAAAAATTTTCACATGCTCCGTATACCTTCCATATATTTTTCTTTTCATCGCGATGATCACCTTTCGCTTCTCATAATTCCTTTCCTTCCTCATATCTCCGGCGCTTCAACCATATTCTTCTATCACACCCCATTCTCGACGTTTCTCTTCCCTGGGAAGGCGATTGCCTTCGTCAGGGTCGGGAAGCCGCGCGCCAGATTGACATTTTGATCGATGGCTTCACTTCCCCGGGTTCTTTTGCCACTCCCTCGGCGTCACGTCGTACGAGAAACATATCACCGCATTTTCCTCGGGTTTCGTCGGATGCTAATATGTCTCCAACGAGTTGAGTCAGTAACACAAAGGCTTGTGGACGAAGCCTAAAAAGAACTTTTCAAAAGTATTCCTTTCCAGAAAAAGGCAATAAGAAGTGAGTTTCTTCAACCAACTTTCAGAGAAAACATAAGAATTTCAAAAGGAGTAATATAGCATGTCGAATCCACATAATCTGTATCAAAGGATAAATTTAGCTATTGACTGACAAAGAGTTTGTTGAAAAGGTCAGTAATCTTGGTTCGAGATCACACACACCTAAAGGAAAAATGTACCTCAGACTTTGATCATAACTTGTAATTAGCAAATTATATTAGGGTTACTTTATTATATCATATATATATATATAATAGGGTTATGAGTTACTTTATTTAATTGAGCAAATTTAAAACGTAAGCATTAATAGTATAGTGATTCGTTTAAATTAATTAATATTAATCATTCCTACTTTACACTGTATTGCATTTTAAACCTTTTGATTGCGTGGAGCAATAATCTTTTTCCTAATTATCAGTCACGGGGTTGGAGTTTCTGAATATGATCCCATTTTAAGATGTTATTAGAAATTATTATTATTAATGATAATCTACCAGATGAATTCTTTCCATGGACACGCTAACTAGTTACCGTTACATTTCCAGGCCTCATATCATAATACATAACAGGGCACCATATGCTAAAGTAAACTTTTCTTCAATTCCGTTCACTTTCAGCCTCCAATAATTCCGTACAAGATGCCTATCCTTTCTATCTCCATGCCTGCCTCGCTTGGCTAACGTCCTCCCCTCTATCACAGTCTTTAATAATCCATTGCCAAACAAAATAACTTTCATCCAATTTTCTTGCCTCCTTTGGATTTCTCCAACATATCCAGGACTGGTTTGTTTCATTCCCGACCATTTCACTCTTCATAAATGAAAATGTAACCAAATATTGAATTCGTTTTAGTAAATATTTTCCAGTTCATGAAAATGTTAGTTTTCGAATTTTCTTCTCCGTGTTCTTGAAATTCACCTAACTCATCATCACTCACGTGTTTCATGTCAATGCTAATATTTTATTTTTTTGTAATCATCGTTACAGTACATCATGCGTAAATTACCTGGGTACATAAGTTTGTTTTCTTCTCAAAAGGACACCCGTAATCATGTCAAAATTCATCAGTATTATTTTTAGGAAAGAAATTATATTGATGGCCATTCGAATTGGCGTGTATACAGTATATATATATATAGATAGTGGATTAATATCTAACTCTAACTGAAATGCGATGGTATATTTCTCTCCAGATGTTATTTGCCTAAGTAATGGAATACTAGCAATCGTATTTCGATTATAATTCCTCAATTAGTCCTGAGAGTGGAGTGAAGAACGCAGAGTCCCGTGGGAAAAGTTATAGTTGCTGTAAAAATGCGTATTTTTTCTACAGAAATCACAATCAAAAGCCACATTTAAATTGGCGTTAAAAATAATATTATCCGCTCCCTTTGTACCAATTTACACACTATTCCCGTCGCTAATCTGTACAGAATCCACTCGGAGTGCAGGAAACACCAAGGACTGTGTGTATGGGGTGAAAGAGAAGAAAACAAGAGAATTCCTTGAGGAGTAACTGCGATCGAATGGAAAGAGAGAGAGAAAGAGAAAGAATGGGAGTGGATCAGCGGACAATTCTCACTCCTTGGGGAGAGGGTTGAGAGTGGTTGGGGAAGGCAGAGGTGTTGCGTGGGACCCCATTTGGTCCGGGTAAATGAAAACTTCGGCAAAAGACGAAGGAGCGAAGGCGGACGAGAGGCCCCGGGGGACGGGGCAGGGGTTTTCGGCGCGCGCGCTGGGTGGATAGATGGATTGTCGGTGCCGTGGCGAGCGACAGAGACGGAATGTGACGATGTGGGAAAGAGGAGAGGAAGATTGAACTCGAGGGCTCCTCGCAACTTCCGGCGCCTTCGATAGAATCCTCTGGTAAATGAAATGGGAGGCGGTCGTCCAATCGGAAGCAGCCTACCGCTCGTCCGAACTGTGAGCGTTGCGAGACTTCTTTTTAATTTTTGTTTTGAAATTTACCTTATCGAGGGACCTGTGACCCGCCTCTCAGCACCACTCCATTCGCACCCTTTGGAGAACCAATTATGTGTACTGAATAGGGTCAAAACACTAAATCCGGCTTTGCTCGCCAACCATCTCGGTCCCGGGGACGTTCCGGCGAGACTTTGACAATTTTACGGAACTATCCGAATATTGAAGACTGCTTTTACTCCGTATGCTCGTTCAAATACGCACATGCATATTAATTAAGCTTCCTTTATTTAACCAAATTTTCCAATTTCTCCTCAAGGTTCCATTACATTTGTCACGCATTTAATAAAAAGATCCGGAAATTCTATCAATTAATTCAAGACGATGTGTATATAATGTTCAATGAAAATGCTAGGCTTCAAATACTTGAACTTTTTATTGTTTTATTTGTTCTATTGAACTATTCTATCGCAAAATATAAAGAGGAAACTTTACTGCTCCACAGAATAAAACTTCATTTGCAACTGATTTCCCCACAGAATATAATTAATTTTCTGGCTCCCTGAAGATGATTCTATCAAAACCAATGTCAAATAAAATATATGTTCACGAAATAGTGAATTTTCTAAATATTTTCGTGTAATATACCTATAATGGTGATTTTTCTTGTTCTATTGAGACCACCTCAAAATGCTCAAGTAAAAAAATATACCTGTGTATTATCAAGCGTGGGTTAAGCAAAGGAATGTTTCAACTTGTCGGTACTAAATTATAAACATAGTTTGTCCATTAATTAACAGTATTATTGGAAGTAATAATAATATTTTTATATGCTTCAACTTCACTTCGACTTCAAAAAATAATATTTTACAATTTGCGAGAGAGCATCTCGAATATCTTGCAAAACGTCGGTTCACGCTGAAATCATTTCCGTAAGTCAATACTGATTAGAGACATTTGGTCTATGCACCAGTGATTTGTAATAAGATTGATACCAATTCCGCGAACATAAGACATAACTTTGAAGGCTACCGTATAGTGTTAATTGATGAAAAATTTATAAAATATTTTCCGGTAGTAAAGAACAGGCCTGATTAATAACCCTCCTCTTTTAATCACACTCCACCATGGTACCCATTCGTGTCATGTTAGGAACGCCGCGTCAGTTATTTTTTATATAGTATTAAAAATACTTTACTCATCATAATAAATGTAAATCCATCTCTACCGTATCAACGCTAAGTTTATTTCGTTAATTATGAAGGAAAAGAAAGAAAGGAAAGTTCCACAGCAATCATTACACTCAAGAGGTTTACGTAATTTTAACAGTTAACATTTTTTGGACACATATATTAAATATAGTAATCAATGGATCACAGTGCTTACTCCCCTTCCCTTGATTATGGATAATACGCTGTACGAAGTGCAATATCGTGTTTTAAATGATTTGCAAATAAAAAATATTTATCCTACCATCGTTTGCGGTGAATTAAGAAAAACGCACACCGTTACTGATATAGAATTAACACCTATATAGAATGCAGAATTTTTTAAAAAATATTCCATTACTCATCAGATGCTAGAGCCATTCATACTCATCGTTAAACTAGACCTGACATCAAAAGATTCGGTCTGAGTTTGTCCAAAGTTTCCCCCGAGAAAAGAGAGTACTTTTCGCGGAAGGAAATGGTCATTTTGAAACTTGGAGGCGGAAATCATCGTCCATTTTGCTTCAACGCCCTTAGGGTAATTATTCGGAAACATGGGCAGTAAAATCTCTGCTTCAAACAATGACCATGTTCCAAGCAATAAAAACATAACCAGCGCATCCTTTCCTATTGAGCGAGTCGTAAAAGAATGATTAACGAGATAAATTCACATCTCCGGAGCAAATTGGACTCAACAGTTTTTATTGCCATTTGATTTATGATATCCGGACAGTAGCGAATCAACACATTTTAATTGAGGCCAACGGTTTGACAATTTCACGAAAAAGCACGAACGGAAAACCTCAATCACCGATTTTTTTTTCTTTCAATAGAATTAAAATGTTTATGATCATTGACCGTGTCACATTACGGAGCGATCGAAAATACGTAATCTCAAATGTTAATCAAATTAATCAAAATACAAATGAAGAGGATGCCTGTCAACCAATTTCCGTTTTTTTCCCCCCGTCACTCGAATAATCATATATACATTTGACGTTTCCACTTACGCTAAAAACCTAACCCTTCATGAGTTGAAGGGATAAATTCAAAGATTGTAGAAATAGCCATGCACTCCTAGCACAATTCAGAATTTATTTATTTTATTAGGTAATCTACCTTTTAAGGTAGGTTTTGGATGGACACAACTATCAAATAAACATTTTGTGACTCCCCATCTAGCAAACTAATCTATATCAGGTCCCTCTTCATCTCGGTGTACTTCTTCCCTCCCTTCATCCCGTCCAACATCCCAATCCTGTTCCTGCCCTTACCTCGCTTGCCCAACATTCTCCCCTTCTTTCCCTCTTCCACTACCTACTATATTCCACTACCGCTCAATACGCCTTTCATCCATTTTTCCTGCCTCCATAGGATTTCTCTCAACAAACCCCTCTCCTCACCCACCATCTCTAGTACTTCCTCATTTGTTTTCCTTTCGGTCCATTTCACCTTCTCCATTCTTCTTCACACCCACATTTCAAAAGCCTCCAATCTACATCTATCCTCCTGCTTCAATGACCACGTTTCCGCGCCGTACATAGCTACGCTCCATATCAGAGTTTTTACGAGTTCTGTCCTAACATCCCTACTCAACGTCCCCGTCATCAACTCCCTCCTCCTTGAGAAAGCCTCCTTGCCTAGCGCAATTCTTCTCCTTACGTCCCTACCACTTTGACCGTATTGGTCCAAAACACTTCCGAGATATGTAAACTGCTCTACCTGCTCTATTTTTTCCCCTCCTATTTTAATGTTTAGCTTAGCCTTTTTCTTTCTGGAAAATCGCATAACCTTTGTTTTATTAATATTGATTCTCATCCCATGTTTATCGCACTGAACCTCCAATTCACTCAGCAATGCTTGCAACCCCTTGGCTGACTGAGCAACTAATGCTAAATCAGAATTAAGGAATAAAATATATTATTATAAAACGGTACAAAATAGTGTCGATTGATGAAAGGATACGATGACTGGTACGTCTGAAAATTAATATTTCTGCCAAATTATATAATATTAAACTGCTTTGACTCCCCTGCATTGTCTGAACACTGCAATCCAATCTTGTTCTCCTCGAGCCTCCGCTCCATTCGTATCTCGTAATAATTTGCCCCATCATTTTGTCCCTTCTTCAAAATTATGCTTCTCAAACATTTAATTATGTGTTTTAAAGTTGTATTTTAAGTGGATTTTTTTTCTTTCCCTCTCCTCTTAAATGCTCTCTCTCTCTCTCTCCCTCATCCCTTATCCTTTTCACCTAGTGTTTACAAGCCCTGCCACACTCCTTTTTGATGGATATCAGGATGTTGTCATTGTAGATGTAGCTCGCCTGAATGCAGCCGGTTGTCTTCGTTTCCTTGAGCTCGAGTTTGCAGAATAATGCTGTATTTAAGAATTTACTTAATATTGTGTTGCTTATAATTAATAATAGCTGCTCTAGAACATCAAGTCGGTGCGGAAATCAAACACATCCGTATATTCTTTTAATGCATTATCCATTTTCATAGAAATTTTACTGTTTGCCACGTGAGATTTTCACATTATCTGCCCTTAGCCAAACTGCAGTACCTTGATTTATTGTATTGAAAACCTAACAATAATGCACTGGACACGTACTAACAATTTGTTGCACTTATGTGCGGATAATATACTCGATCTCTTCACAACTTTCATTGGAAAAAGGTGTACAGTAATATGATATTTTACATAATATAATTATCGGTTTAAGCTCTCATATTTTTGATTGGTTGACGGTAAAACGAAATGGGAAAATCTATTATTTTTCTTTTGTAACAACTTCAATAAAAATGTACAAACCTTGTTTATTATCCACCCACAGAAGAAAGGATAGTGAACATGAATCGGGTACAGACCTATGAGGGCTTTATTACTAGTATGACCTTCGCAAGACTTTTGAGAACAACCGATATGTCTTTCTAACAAGACAAATCGTTTTCGCAGTGATGTAGGGTTAGTGAGCACATTGCAAAGGGGCAGTTCCAGATCTAATGGACTAATAACACTCAGTCGATGTCCTGAGTGAACACATTATTGTTCTCCGGTTTGAGAGCATAAAGACTACATGTGTCAACTCCAGTTACTGAAACCATTGTATTTTAGGATTGATGCGACTATCCAGGAATTATTTAAAAGAAATTTACATAAATTGAGACATTGTGTGTCAAATGGTGCCTGAAAGGAATTAACGTCTTATTCAAAACAAAATTTCAGATTGAAAGCTCTCAATCGATGTTCGAAATTCGTTTGTGTACCTTATTTTTTTTATTTCAATCAAGATATGTGGATTAATTTCAATGGTATCGGGCTCAACCTTGTGAGCATTTATCTTAAGAAAAAAGATAAACTTTGTAAATTTACAAGAATGTTACGGAACACGGTACTACAGATTTCATCAAATTGGTACTTCAAGATATCACCTATGTGACCGAATCACCATTATTTCTGTGAATTTTACAAATTTGATATAATTTCTCTTCGTGGATGATTTAAAAACAACCATTACATGGCAACAATAACCATACAGTTTGAGTAAACGTCCATTTTTAATTAAAACCTCTAAAATCCTACTCCCCTAAATGCTATCCTTATGTTTATAGACATTTTCTTCATTTGGAAGATATGCGAAAATGACCTCGAAATGAGTGCGTACGTATGTGCCTTTATAACGGCCTTTGACAATTAATTTTAGATTTTCTCTTGCCTTCCTCGATTTCCTGATAAATAATACAGGTATATCCTCGTTTCAAATGAAATCTTCAGGTCGAAGTGCCGGAGGATGGCATGAAAGACTTCCAACAAATATTCTAAATTTTCTGAGGTACTTCTTAAATTTAAATAACTCGTATATCCTGACTTGATGTAAATAAAAAAATGCCGAAATGCCGAGACCGTAAACTTGATCAAGTTTACGATCTCGGCATTTTTTTGTTTACATTGATTCACGACCGTAGCTACGTTCCTTGTACATAGTTAAATTATATCCTGACTTAACTTAGTCAATCTACGGTGGAACCAAAGATTTCAACTTTCATAGCTGGAACCTTATGCTCCAAAATGACATTCCCGAACAAATAAAATTTGAAGGATAAATCTAGAGTAAACAGATGATATATAGTAATATAGGTGTGAATGATGCATATCGCTGAGATGAAAACGTTTAAGGGGATGCTTGGAGTAGCGAAGAAAGGCAAGAAAAGAGATTGCTACAGCAGAGGACCAGCCACGACTGAAAAAGAAAGTTTGGTAAAAAGGTACGACAAAGAAGACTAAGATGGTTTGGACGCTTGGTGCGGTCGAGCGAAAAACACGTTGGAAAAAGAGTGAAGAAGTTTGACGTACTCTTAGTAGGAAAAAAAGTGGAAAATAAGATAGGGGTGCGTGCAATGATGGAGGGTCTGAAGAGGACCTGAGGAGGGGTGAGGATGAAGAACAGAGGAAGCCCTCGAGATGGGAGTGTCAACACAACAGATATGGGATAAGACTGAGATATAGGAGAACCAGAAGACCAATGGAACAATTTATTCCCTTTTGGAAATCACGAAAACACAAAAATCGTAAGGAAACGGCAACACATTCAACCATACTTGTATATTGAAGCACTTTTCGTTCCTCTTATTTAATAGCAAACGTCCTGAGCCCATGAAATGACTTCATTAAAGTGTTATTGCAATTTATTTATTCGAAAAATTCATTATACAAAAATTTAATTTTATATTATATTGTTTGTCTAATATTTAATATATATTTTGTCTAATTTTCAATGACTTAACTCCAAAAATACGTCAGCGGCAGCCATTACAAGTTGAAACATACTCTATTTGTCTGCGACAGTGATGGAGGTAACGCTATGTTGCCATTTAGCTTTTGCCTCAAAAAATCTTCGTCCAAGATCTGTCTAGAACCACAAGAGGCTTCTTCTCACTGTAAACTTGTTTTTACCCTTAGTACAGGTAGAACATGGTTTTAAATGTCTAAAGAGATTGGGACAATCAATGTCAGAGGAAGGTGAACTCCAACCCCCAAATACTGCTTCTATCAGAAATGTAAACATTGTCATTGGGTGCCACTCGCACGTAGGTAACAAGAACATTTTACATGAAACGTATTTGTGCGCGGTGGGCTTCGCAAAACCCACATCTCGTAAATCCCGATTATTTCGCGAGAATCAATGTAAAGTGTATTCTTCATCCACCCTAATCTCTGAATCGGCCCCATGTGACTTTTTCCGTTCCTCATTATGAACTAGCAGCTTCATGGAAAGGGGATTTCAGAAACAGACAGACTAAGGCGAACTGAAAACGTTTCACGCGGATACCTGAACCACATATACTTCAAATATCAAGCTAATAGTATTATAGAAAATTAATTATTTTTTCACAAAACAATACGTAAATTATTAAATGTGTGTAAACCTTTTATTGTTAGCCTCCTACAGTTGACTTAATTTTTTCCTTAAGCATTGTGTAAGCGTGTGTGTGTGATCAATGTTACTAATACAGTTTGGAAATACATATATTTTTTTGTAGAAGTATAACGAGAATCCCTGCCTTGTTAATGGAAGCCGTTTATATATATATATATATATATATATATATATATATATATATATATATATATATATATGGATGATGCGGAAGTACTCACGAGAGCAATATAACTTTTGGACGGCACAATAGAACACAGAATAAAACAGATAACACGTAAAAGGACACTCACACTGTAGATTATTTGAGCTTTCGGCCTACTCCGAGGCCTTCTTCAGGTCAGTCTGACCTGAAGAAGTCAGCAGTCTGACCTGAAGAAGGCCTCGGAGTAGGCCGAAAGCTCAAATAATCTACAGTGTGAGTGTCCTTTTACGTGTTATCTGTTTTATTCTGTGTTCTATTGTGCCGTTCAATAGTTATATTAAAAAAAAACCATAAACACAGTAATCAACCCGAAGGTCGGTTTAGTAGGTGATGGTAGAGCTCACCCATGTACCAAGCCCGACGGCGTGTGAATATTCACACATCAGGGTAGGGGGGCCAGTTCCTTTCCCTGTGCCGGTTATGGTTTCCCAGGAAGACCTGGTACCCGAAAAATCAACTAGCTTGGGTGGAGCTGCAGGTGCCCAAAGTGCCTTGCCAGGGAATCGAACCCGGGACCCTCCGGTCAGTAGTCCAACGCTCTACCCGCTAGACCGCGACCCGCTAGTTATATATATATATATATATATATATATATATATATATATATATATATATATATATATATATATATATTTTTAGGTAATCTACCGGTTAAGGTAGGTTTTTGGATGGACCCAACTATCAAATAAACATTTTGTGACTCCCCACCTAGCAAACTAATCTATATCAGGTCCCTCTTCATCTCGGTGTACTTCTTTCCTCCCTTCATCCCATCCAACATCCCTATCCTGTTCCTGCCCTTACCTCGCTTGCCCAATATTCTCCCCTCTATTACCCTCTTCAACATTCCACTACCGCTCAATACGCCTTTCATCCATTTTTCCTGCCTCCATAGGACTTCTCTCAACAAACCCCTCTCCTCCCCTACCATTTCCAGTACTTCCTCATTTGTTTTCCTTTCGGTCCATTTCACCTTTTCCATTCTTCTCCACACCCACATTTCAAAAGCCTCCAATCTACGTTTATCCTCCTGCTTCAGCGACCACGTTTCCGCGCCGTACATAGCTACGCTCCATATCAGAGTTTTTACGAGTCTTGTCTTAACATCCCTACTCAACGTCCCCGTCATCAACTCCCTCCTCCTTGAGAAAGCCTCCTTGCCTAGCGCGATTCTTCTCCTTACGTCCCTACCACTTTGACCGTGTTGGTCCAAAACACTTCCGAGATATGTAAACAGTTCTACCTGCTCTATTTTTTCCCCGCCTATTTTAATATTTAGCTTAGCCTTTTTCTTTCTGGAAAATCGCATAACCTTTGTTTTATTAATATTTATTCTCATCCCATATTTATCGCACTGAACCTCCAATTCACTCAACAATGCTTGCAACCCCTTGGCTGACTGAGCAACTAATGCTTGGTCATCAGCAAACCTAACCGATTTTACGAATTCCCCTCCGACTTTCATTCCTACCTCCAGTTCTTCCCATGCCTCTTTAATCATTTCCTCTACATATACGTTGAACAGTACCGGTGACAATGGGCAACCCTGCCTTACACCTCTTCCTAACACTGCCCATCCGAACTCTCCGTTCCCCACTCGCACCTGAGCAGTCTGAGACATGTACAGGTTGCGGATCAGTCTCCTGTCCCTCCAATCCATTCCTATTTTCTGCAATACACGCATTAATTTTTCCCAATTCACTCTATCAAACGCTTTTTCGAAATCTACAAAACATATATATATATATATATACACTCATATACAAAAACATATATATACATATATATATACAATATATATATATATATATTTTTTGTTTTTTTTAAATAAAATATTCATTTCAAGTTTTAAGGGATAGTCTAAGACAAAGTTTCGTGGAGTTTACCGCACAATTCCACGGACTGTCGTGAGAATACATTTAGTGAATTATTAAATACGAGGGTCAGTCAATAAATAATTCGCAAAACTCTATAGAGGCGGAGGAAATAATAATCAAAGTAACTTCATGAAATTCATTTCACCTTTCTATATATTCACCCTGTGCATTCATACATCCATCCTATCTCTTTATATGTCTTTGATAGGTGACAGGTAAATAAGTCTTTTGCTTGCTGTTGCTGCCAACGAGTAACCACTTGGACTATGGCATCGTCATTTTTATAACTTCGGCCACCCAAATGATTGTTTATGGGCCCGAACAGATGAGAATCACTGGGGGCTAAGTCGGGGCTGCACAGTGGATGTCGTTTCAAGTAATACCGATGAAATGTTTATAACAGCTGTCTTTTCTCGAGCAGACTGATGCAACCCACTCGCATTGACTACTACTGACTGACTGACCGCGAGATGTCAAGCAGGCTCTACGACGAGTATACATATGTTGCTATCTGCAATTAAAATATACATGCGTAATTTAAACATATTGGTATAAAGTAATACAATGTTTGCGACTCATCTATCGACTTACCCACGTTTTTGGAAAGGAAACTCAAAAGAAAATTTCTACATCTTCTCACTTTTGCGCGTATTTTTCATTCCAATTACCTCGAGTCACGACGGGATTCTATTAGCACTTCGTATAAGCTCTTACATTAGACTAATGTCGTCGAAAATTAACTTCCTGATTAGTTTGTTGTTTTGTGTCATCTTGTACGGAGTAGTAGTGTGCGACCAACGACCAACCAACAGTATCTGGCGTGTTTCTTAAAAATAGATAAATTTTCAGCGGTTTAATTTTCATAATTTCCCATTCTCCACACAGTCCATCACTTGTTTTTGCCGAAAAAAAGGTACCCCAGGGATTGAGAGGGACACAGAATTTCTTTTTATGGCGGAGGGAGTCAATCAAAAAAGTTTGGGGTGGGATCCTCGTTTTACGAGATTGGGAGAGAGGGAACGAGGGACGCGCGCAGGAGGAGGGAAAATAAAGGGAGAAGGACAACAAACATCCCGTCAGCGTAATCCTAAATAAGGATGCTCCCTGGGTAATGAAAACACGCGGGGAGAAGGGAAAGGGGGATGAAGGAGGGTGGAGTGGGGTTTTGGGGGGGGGGGGATTGACGTAAGGAGGGGAATAGACCGCAAGGGAAGAGCGGGAGAGCTCCTTAAAGATTGAACCCATTTAACTCCGATAAGGAAAGGAAGCAGAAGACGACTCTACGGTTAACCTATGACGGAGGAAGAGTGCCGGGAGTTTGGAGGGGGTAGGTGTGCTGGAACAGCAGGGATGACGGGGGGGGTGTGGGAGGGGTGGGGAGTGTGAGGAGTGGGCGGGAGAATTCTGTTGAGATTGCTGGGGAGAGAGAATCGTTGGAGGCAACACGATAAGCCAGGCGTCATATTTTTCGGTGAGACGTCTTGGGAGTGGTTGGGAAAATGGAGGAGCAAGGTGCGGCGTGTGTACAAGGCAGATAATAAGAAAGGTTGCGAAGGGTTGAGGAAGAGAAGATGGAAAAGAAAGAGCGAGAGAGACAGCAAAGCGACCGGACGTAGAGGACTCAAAAGAAGTTTTATTCTGGAAACCGTCCCCACAAAAGGGACTAGGAGCGAATTGCTTAAGATGGCATCTTTGTTTTTGTGCAATTACGATTTCCGAGTCATTTTCGCGAGTCAAGGTCTTGTACTATCGTGAAAACGAATCAATTGAAACAATGAACCTTTAGCGCTCAAGAAAATGCATTCCCTCTGCAGTATTGAAACCCGTGACCTTTGATAAAGTATTAAATAACAGTAATTCCTGCAACATCCATCATGTTTGCTCTTCAACGCAAAGAAACTCACTAAATCTGAAGTCAGTCTGTATGAAACTACCGATTTTTCGAACTATTGAATATCTTACAAAATAAGGAATATCGATTTGGTACTAGCGCGGTGATTTCCATGATGAACCGAGGTTATTTCCTGAAGGATCAAAGTGGTAGAATCATTACGATGATATTCTTGCCTGCACGTACCGTCAAGGCCTCTACGATATATTATTTCGACTGAATGATATCTTAAGTGCGTCACGAATGACATGCAATATTTCACTGCGATATCCATACTTAACCACTTCAGTAATGGATTAATGTGGCGTAAAAATGGTTTAATCGACATATAACTTCCAACATTGAAGTGACAATGAATTATTTGAACTACATTTATATTATGACACATATCGATAGATAGATAGGATAAACTTCGTTCGGTCATGAAGCACAAAAAATATGCCCATTCGTCTAATGGTTCCATAGATGTACACGAATGTATTCCAAGTTTACGCACATATTGTCCTTGACTATTCTGCAGCACAAGGCAACGTGGAATGGTGGTACCTACTCTCGTATGTACTTCCCTGACTGAAACCTCAGCTAATTAGCATGCAGTCAGGACGATACCAGCTATATTACATTCTTAACTCCCACCTTCATAAACCCCTTATGAATTTAAAGACAGCTTTATCTAGCAAATCACTCAGAAGATAAGAAGGTGGATCACTCCACTCTGCCCGAATATTGCTTGCAAGGAAGATGGCGATCTTTCCAACTCAGGACAACAAAACCCTCTCGTGCCTTTAGATTAGGAGAAGTTAATCCCTGTACACCCACCCTTCGTCATTTTTCATTTTTTTCATTTCCATCCATTCTCCATTCTTGAATAAGTTAGCGACCTAGGTAATACAGCTCGCCCTATCTCCGTGTATTTTTTTTATTTTTGTCAACATTTATCAAACTTGGAATAAGCCAACTAACATTACAAGGTCCAACGCATAATATAATTGACAACATATTATATGTGTATTATTCAGTCACGTATGAAGCGTATTTTTGCCTTAACTTACCTTAAATCATAAACTGTAATTGTTCAGGATGGGTAGTACGTAATTGTAAGTTAAACATTAATGCATTATTTTACGAGTATTTAATTTTAAGCATGTCAATAGGGATAATTCGTATTTTAGGGAATGTGAAGAAGGTTAAAATCACGATTTATTCAGCGAATTTATATTCAATATGTTTCCACTTATATGACCGTTTGGATTTCATGGATTTTATCACTTTTATTTATGAATACAAGTATATTCACGATATAAAACAGATCCATGTGCATTACTGGCATTGTCGAAAATACAATCAATTAAGCTTTCGTCGATTAGTTTACCTCTGGATGTAGAATTTAGAAACGATGAACTGTGACAGAGTCGTGACGACTGATGAAATAGTAATTATTCCTCAAATAACTCGAGCATCTGAGAAATGGGTTCTCTCGCACTATGAAAAACTAGTTCTTTTCTGAATACCTCGGATCTTCATTTGAATCTTTGAACTTTGATGTGCAGCTTATCTAACGATCCCCACTCCGTAAGGAATCTTCTAAAAATCCCTCCTCCAAGTATGTGTGTCGTGACCCGTATTTTCCGGGAACACGCCCCAATTACGAAGATGGAGGGAGAAGGAAAGCACTCGGAAGTGGGAATGTGATCCTCGGACGAAAAGAAAGACTCGGATCGGTAAAAACGACCTGTGTCAACCGACGCCCGGGCGTGAAAACAATCGCGAGGAGAAACGAGCAAACCGGTGGCGTCAAGGGAAAGAGAGAGAGAGAGAGAGAGAGATAGGGCAAAGGGGTGCGGCGGGGATGTTGTAACAGATGAACGACCAGTAAAAAGAACGGGGCGGCGTACGAGCAGATCGGAGAGGCTTTTTATCGAATGGCGGGACGTATCGGTGTGGGGGGGGGAGGTGGAAGAAATAGAGGGGGAGAGGGGAGGGCGGAGGTTCGATAGAAGCGGGAAGGGGGGGAGGGGGAGTACGTAGGCGGGAAAGTGGCAGGCAGAGGGAGTTTAGGGGCCCTGATTTTATTCCCTTCGGTCCCTACGGGAGACGGTTGAGGAGGGTGGCCCGCAACACCCCCCTCTTGAGGCTCAATGCGGTGCGAGAGAGGCTTCGAGAAAGAGAGAGAGAGAGAACGATAGATATAAAGCGCGAATGGGAGGAGAGGGGGAGGGGGTGCATAAGAGACAGGGTGGTAGCGAAAGGAGGCTGGGGGAGGTCGGATGGGTTGAGTGGGTAACGGGAACGAGATGAAAAGAGCAGATAGGGCCGAAGAGGTCCACGGGAGGAGTCGCGGGGAATTGAGAGCAGTAAAGAAGGGGGCGTCGCCGTAAATAAGCCCAGATTAGACAAGGGAGGAGCGATAAGGCCAAGTTAAAAAAAATGATAATAATAAAAAGATGAAATAAATATAATACGGGAATGCTCGGGGTGAAAAAAGAGGGAGGTTGAGGGGGATGATAAAAGACATGGGCGGCGAAAGAGGAAACGACAGTATTTTCATTATTTCTTTGCGATGACTGCCTTTTTTGTGTTCTGTTCTCTCTCGGTCCGCGTGATTGGTTCTTCACTTCGATTAGTACGCTCCCCTCGTTACACCACTACTCTCCGGAGACGCAGACCCCCTCCGAGGGTATGTCGGGGTCGGAACAGCTAATAATGATGATGCCATTGGAGAACTTGAAGGAAGGGTGAGGAGATGACGGATTCATTCATCGCATACGGAAAAGCATTCTCCCGGTATAGACCAGGGAACGAGAGATAAAGGGACTTTTTCCTTATATCGGAGAGTTTGCCGTCATAAAACGTGTTATTTTTTTATCTCTCGCCTTCATCTTTTTCATCCCGCTCCTCTTCTGCTCTCTGACCACATCGGTGACTACACGGTGGATGGACACCAGAAATCAGTAAATGTAAGCGGCTAGACGATTGCTGTTTTCGACCACTCGGACGACGAGCATCAGGGGGCGCCGCTTTCCTACCGAATGGACCATCCGCATCGATAACGTCAACCCATGTGTGGTGCGGACCTGATCTGGCCCGTCATATTGAAAATTCAGACCGAGAGAGAATGGGTCTCCTGTGAACGCATCGGCAGGAACATATCTCCATGACAACGCATGAAACTTAATGCAAACAGGCTTAAGTTAATTCAATATGTAATACGCACTATCGTGGGGATTATCTGGTCGCACGGATTTTTCTTGTAATACTGCACATCCATCAAACCGCTGAGGGCACAAATATAAACATAAAAAGGCAAATAATATTAACACATATATAGAATGAGTCTTCATGTCAAGGTATTGCCGTTATTAATATAACTAACTAATAACTAATAATAATTATATTACAGAAAAAAATACTATAAGTATGCGATTATGATTCGGTCTGGAATTCGGAATTAATCTACCGGTTAAGGTAGGTTTTCGGATGGACACAGCTATCAAATAAATATTTTGTGGCTCCTAAGAAAACCTACTCTACATCAGGTCCCTCTTCATCTCTGTGTACTTCCTTCCTCGCTTCATCCCATCCAACATCCCTATCCTGTTCCTGTCCTTTCCTCGTTTGCCCAACATCCTCCCCTCTATTACCTTCTTCAACATTCCACTACCGCTCAATACGCCTTTCATCCATTTTTACTGCCTCCATAGGATTTCTCTCAACAAACCCCTCTCCTCACCCACCATCTCTAGTTCAAAATGTTATGTAAATATATATATATATATATATATATATATATATATATATATATATATATATATATATAACTTGATCCATTAAACACCTATCTTCTCTATTGGAACGGAATGATCGCCGATGGCGATAGACATTGCCTTAATAGAAGTGTGGTGTATCTCAAACTGACTTGTATACGAGGATATACATACATACATGGAAATCATATTCACACATAATATTTTTATCTTTTGACATAATTAAACAAATGAAATAATTGAATTTAGGCTATTTTTTAGTTAAATATAACTGTTATACGTTATATGTAACTTTAAATTGCTCCCTTGATAGTTCATCAGTTAAAATATCCTTAGCATATTTGGAATTACATTTAAAAGATATCATTTGAAAATTGGTAATAAGAAAACTCAACAATAGGATTAAAATTAGAATCACTAATTCCCTTTAACACAATTTGTCGCATCAGACATCAATTTTAAATCTGTAGTGATTCGTAAAAGTCGAATAGAGAGACGTAGGTATCTTCCATGGGTTAGGTATTCACTGGAAATGGAATCCACGCCTCAGAAAAGATAAGTGGACGAAAATAATGAAACGTCAAAAAGTGAAAAATATCCCTTGTAAATTATTCGTAAAGGAGTACATTCGAAGCGACTTAGCCCAGTGGGTTGGGTCTCGACTTGGCAGACGAAGCGCTCAAAATTCAAATTTAATTATAGGGGGTTTCGGAAAAAAATGGAATAATCCATTAAGATACCATAGTGCAAGTCATTGTTTCGTTTCGGGTTTGTAAATGCCGTGTTGACTTCTTCGAACTACTTGGGGTGAAGGGACCACCGCCATGACAACACAAGACATACAACTCTTGGCCTGCATTCGGAAAGGAGAAGAATGATTGAGATCGGAAATAAATGTGTCTACGGAAACAAGGCCATATTTAAAGAGGTTAAAAAAAGAAAAAAAAAACTCCAGAGGCAATAAGTTCCATAAAATTAACGGCTCGTAGTAAGTAGTATAAACAGACGTTAAAATTGGCAATTTTTGCAACTTAAAGCCAAGGTTGTAACACTATGAAGTTGATGAGATGGTTGTCGCCTGGTTTGTACGGCGGAAAAAATTTAACTATAATTTTGGGAGACATTTTGCCTCTCGTAAATACACCTACACGAGCTCAGGAGAAGGATTTGCCAATTGGTGGAAGCGCAAAAATAAACATGGTTTACACCCATGGCTCGGGTTTTTCATTGGTTTATATCATGCAATATGTACACACCAATGAAAAACCCGAGCCATGGATGTAAACTATGTTTATATTTGCGTTTCTGTCGTTTATAAGTCTGTATCAATCTAGTTTACACATGCGCTGCGTATTGAGGGAAGCAGGCCAGATTGTCTATCACATACTGGTGCTTGAAATCATCTTGAATGTCCCTTTTAAGTGCCTGGCTATTTCTTCGCACACCCTTCAAACCACTAAAAACCTATTGGTATTCTTAAATCCCACAAATTTTTCCGGGAGGGTTTTGGATTATTTTTCGGATTTTAATGAGAATGGCTGAGAGTAACCCACGAATCTGAGGAGAGGTAAAAGAAAACTGTCATAAAGTGATTAATCTGAAGGATAGCTTTGTAAACAATCCTGGGAATTCAATGGGTTGTGATGAGCCCTGAAATCAATGCAATTTAAGGCCATTATTCAGTCCAGAGTCGAAGAACCGTATTAAGTGCAAGAGGATCGTATACCACTTCATATAGCTTAACATATGAGTACAATAATAATGATTTACTCAAAATTACAATTTTAATAATTACAATTATATAATAAAATTACTTTAACCTGTGTCTCTCTTTATATGCTACTTTCTATTATCTCTTTATATACTCCCATCTGCTCTTGATCTTTCAGTTGTCGACACAAATACAAGATGGAAGTTTATAAACACAAGATGGAAGTTTATAAGCAGAAATATTGTTATCCTAACTCGGTACAAATGAACTTTGCGATAAAATAACTGTGTATTACGCAACTGATTAACAATTATATATCTTATCTTGGCAATTTTTTTGAGATGACAATCGAGTAACAGAAAACGTTTCAAGTGTAATGGTGGAATATTAATGATTAATTAAAAATTGGCAATTTGTCACAAAATAAAATTTTATACGACCGGTTTCAATGTAACTACATCATCATCAGGTAATAGTCATCACTCAGAGTCCAGTATATATACTGAAAAGCAAGAAATGGGAGGGTAGTGTAAAAGAGGGGAAGAGGGAGGAAAGGTAGAAGGAAGCATGCTTAGCTATGGGAGTGGAGGTGGGGAAGACAAAGTAACTAGGTGCAAAAAGCTTCAAAGTCTGGAGAGAACGTCGTAGGTAAACTAGCTTCGCCGTTCGGTGTTCAGCTACAACGTTCTCTCCGGACTTTGAAGATCTTTGCACCTCGTTACTTTGTCTTCCCCAGCCCCTTCCCATCCCCCATGATAACTGTTACCTGATGATGATGTAGTTACATTGAAACCGGTCGTATTAAATTTTGTTTTGTGAAAAATTGCCAACTCTTAAATAATCATGACAATGGAGCCCTAGATCGGAAAATTTCCTTCAAAATTGATATTTAACTTCATCAAATTTAATCGCCATGTTTTGCCAATGCCTGATTTTGAAATACAAAATAAGGAAACTTTTTACGTCATTCGTGTCAAAGCGACAAGCTACATGTCAAATGCTACGACAGAGATGAGGCATGGCACACGATCGCTAGATAGCTGGCCTACCTCTTCTTACTCGACGTCCAACACGGCGTCCGAACTTCGTGTTTACTCTTTTTTTTCCCACAAGAGCGTTAATGGCGTAAATGATCAAATGAGCACCCATTTTCGACGACGGCGTGGGTCTTGCGCCAAAATAAATTACCACAGGGCAGTGAAAAAAAAATCCATCAGGCATTGCACCATGAACCGTATTCCGATGAGGGATAACCCTTTGAGAGAGAAAACAACAACGCCTTTGGGGAAGACTTTGACGTCTGAAAAACGAACCCCTCGAGCGCAGCCGCTTTGGCAAAAAAAAGCGATTGATTATAATTGCTAAAAATGCCTCCTCCTTCTCCTCCCCCCCCCCTCCACTCTCCCCCTCAACTCTTTTCCGATTATCAATTTTTCCATCCTCCCTCCCACTTGACTTTGACGCACCCCCCCCACTCTCCCGATAATTCCCGAAACATCTCACCCAGCTCCTCGCTCTCCCACTCCCATTATCTCGCGCCCCACCGCCCCACACCCGGGCGGGAACTTAAAACACCCCGGTCCCGTTCTTCCTTCGGGGGAAAGGCTCGAAGGGGGGAATAAAAGAGGTCCCCCAGCTCCTCTGCGATTAATTCATCCGTCCACTCACGGGAAAAGGGGGGGCTAAGGGGACAGTTCAGCCTCCCTCTCACCCTCCATCACTCCTCCCTTTCCATTTCCATATTTTCCAGAGACAGGGTCTTCGCGAACCTTTGCGATGTTGCCCTTACTCCTCCCCTTATTGCCTCCCCTTTCTGCCCCTTCCCCTTTTGGGGACGTCGCTACGTACATGCTGATGAACAGAGCGAAACACATCGATACACCCACACTCGATGCTTAATAAATACTATATTTTACTAAAATATATCCCTCAGAGTCCCTCACGTGGTTCCTTCCGTGACGGTGTCTAACAGAAATATCTCGATCGATGATGTTTTGACTAGATAAACCTGAGGTTGTGGGTCACAATTACACCCTGCACATGCTGTGTGATTACGCAAAAGAATTTTCTGCACAGGGAGTTTCCTGCTACGGTGGTAAATACGTATGTAAACTTTTTGCCGTTTCTTTCCTTTCCCTCCAATGCTCACCATGGTGAATCTGTAAACAGATTATGGAAAAGAAATCCATTAAAGGGAGGCTATATGCATCTCGATCGTGATGTGGCAAAATTGTAGCGGTTTGGGATCGAAGAGGAGGGAGAGGACTAGTCTCGTCATGAAACATGATAAATCCATGCGCAAACATTTCCATCTTAGTCAACGCAGTGAATATAATTATCAAACTATCTAATGGAAATGTAGTTTTTTTAGGTAATCTACCGGTTAAGGTAGGTTTTTGGATGGACCCAACTATCAAATAAACATTTTGTGACTCCCCACCTAGCAAACTAATCTATATCAGGTCCCTCTTCATCTCGGTGTACTTCTTTCCTCCCTTCATCTCGTCCAACATCCCTATCCTGTTCCTACCCTTACCTCGCTTGCCCAACATTCTTCCCTCTATTACCCTCTTCAACATTCCACTACCGCTCAATACGCCCTTCATCCATTTTTCCTGCCTCCATAGGATTTCTCTCAACAAACCCCTCTCCTCCCCCACCATTTCTAGTACTTCCTCATTTGTTTTCCTTTCGGTCCATTTCACCTTTTCCATTCTTCTCCACACCCACATTTCAAAAGCCTCCAATCTACGTCTATCCTCCTGCTTCAGCGACCACGTTTCCGCGCCGTACATAGCTACGCTCCATATCAGAGTTTTTACGAGTCTTGTCTTAACATCCCTACTCAACGTCCCCGTCATCAACTCCCTCCTCCTTGAGAAAGCCTCCTTGCCTAGCGCAATTCTTCTCCTTACGTCCCTACCACTTTGACCGTGTTGGTCCAAAACACTTCCGAGATATGTAAACTGTTCTACCTGCTCTATTTTTTCCCCGCCTATTTTAATATTTAGCTTAGCCTTTTTCTTTCTGGAAAATCGCATAACCTTTGTTTTATTAATATTTATTCTCATCCCATATTTATCGCACTGAACCTCCAATTCACTCAACAATGCTTGCAACCCCTTGGCTGACTGAGCAACTAATGCTTGGTCATCAGCAAACCTAACCGATTTTACGAATTCCCCTCCGACTTTCATTACTACCTCCAGTTCTTCCTATGCCTCTTTAATCATTTCCTCTACATATACGTTGAACAGTACCGGTGACAATGGGCAACCCTGCCTTACACCTCTTCCTAACACTGCCCATCCGGACTCTCCGTTCCCCACTCGCACCTGAGCAGTCTGAGACATGTACAGGTTGCGGATCAGTCTCCTGTCCCTCCAATCCATTCCTATTTTCTGCAATACACGCATTAATTTTTCCCAATTCACTCTATCAAACGCTTTTTCGAAATCTACAAAACAGGCAAAAACGTCCTGATTGTATTCTATATTTCCTCTCGACTAGTGATCTCATTACTGCAATGGCATCACGCGTACCTCTTCCTTTCCTGAACCCAAACTGATCATCCCCTAAGTAATCATTTGCCTTACTCTCTATCCTTTTGTTGATGATCCTGAGAATAACTTTAGCTGCGTGGGATATCAAACTTATTGTTCTGTAATCCTCACATGACGAAGCCTTTGCCTTTTTTGGAATAGGAACTAACACCGATCTCACAAAATCTTCCGGCCAGATTCCTTCCTCATAGATACTACGAATCAGTCCATATATGGCCTTCTTCCCACCTTTCCCTAACCATTTCAACATTTCTACAGGAATATTGTCCACCCCCACTGCCTTATTTGCTTTCATCTCCTTTAATGCCCTTTCTATTTCATCGTCGAGTATGCCTGGACCTAAGCTATCTTCTTCTACGTCATGTTCCTCTTCTATGTCTAACCTTGTCGGCCTAAGTTCTTTACCATACAGTGTTTCTATATATTCCTTCCATCTCTCTTGGATTTTTCCTGGTTCAACTATTATCTTACCCCATTTATCTTTAACTGTTAGCACAGATCTTGCCTTCTTACTTCCCGATAATAACTTAACCTTGCTGTATAGAGCACCAATTTCACCCTTCTTCTGTAAACTTTCCATATCCTCGCATTGCGTTTTCCACCATTCTTCTTTTGCTTTATTTGTGGCCCTTCTCAATTTATTGTTTAACTCTTTGTACTTCATTTTGCCTAACTCTGTGTTTACATTTTTCCATCTTCTTCTCTCATCCATCTTTGCAATCATCTCATCCGTTACCCATGGTTTCCTTATCCTTTTCCCGTTAACGGTTCCTATAGTGTCTTTAGCGGCTTCCAATATCCCTTTCTTGATACATTCCCATTTTTCTTCGATAGTACTCAGTTCTTTACCGTCATCCATCATTTTCTCTACAGCCTCCTGATACTCCTTCCTCGTTAATTCATTTACTGCTTCTAAATTCCATTTTTTAGCCCGCCGCCCTTGCCTTATCTTCTTGAAACGAACATTACATTTCATAACAACTAAATTGTGGTCAGAGTCCGCATCCGCTCCTGGGAAACTGTGCGAATTTATCACACTGTTCCTAAACCTGTGCCTAACCATAATATAATCTAACTGATACCTTTCTGAGTCACCTGGCATTTTCCATGTATACCTACGCCTTTTGTGGTGTCTAAACCATGTGTTAGTGATGACTAACCCCTGTCTCCTGCAGAATTCAATTGCTTTCTCCCCGCGTTCATTCCTCGTGCCTAACCCATAGTCCCCCACCTCACCACCATCTCTTCCTTCGCCTACCGTCGCATTCCAATCCCCCATCACTATCAAATGTCTCCCTGCAGGAACACTCGCGATGATATCCTCTAACTCATCATACATCCTATCGACTTCTTCCTCCTTGTGGTTGCTCGGTGGCATGTATACCTGAATAATACCTATAATATACTGAATAATAATAATATACTGAATATAATAATATACTGAATATACCTAAATGTAGTATCTCCTATAATAATCACCTAATATCTATATCTACATATTACCCCGCAAGCCACCGAAAAGGCGTGCGGCGAGGGGTACCAGGTCACCAGTCGTGCATGCGCAAATGTATATCGAGGCAACGTGCTGATATTTTTGATTATTGTATAAATATTTCTTCGATTTGAGCTGAAAGTACATTCAAATAGCTGCAATTGTTTTTCGACTTATAAAATTCCTTCCTTTCTAAAGTTTCGTAAATTGTACTCATAGATGAAAATAACTACGGCAACTCAATGATATGGATGGGTTTGAGATTCTGCCTCGACTAGGACATTTCTAAAATATTTTCTATTCTAAAACGTGCTATTTTCTTTCATGTTTCCTTTTTAAAAATATGCGCAATTATTTATTTAAAGCTATCGGCTCAAGTTTTGCTTAATCAAGGAAGACTAAGTTTTCCTCGTTTAGGATGTAACTCAATGGTTTTTCATTTTTGTGGTATTAAATACAGCAATTTCATGCGTCTCAATCACGTCTCTGAGGGGTTTGCATACGAATATTTTGAAAATGGTTTGGTGAATCCAGACTAACCAGGAATGTAGAAAAATACAGTTATACTAAGATCAGTCTTTATCTAGTAACTTTATCATAAGCTCTTACTTTGAAATTACTCTTACTTATTCTATCCATAGAAACTTTTACGGAATTTACCATGCGATTTGGTTAGGCATTGTTCCCTATTTAATTTATCAATAACCTATTCGTCTTCGATTCTGAAGAATGTCTATCACTGAAAAAGCACGGCTTTGTCCAAATAACTATGTTTACACTCCTCATCTCTAAACTATTTAATATTTACATTAATTGACAATAAGAACGGAATGCCACATTTCCAAAATCTAAATTTCTTCGTTTCTCATCTTACCTTCCCGTGTTTCAACCATATTTTTCGTAACTTCTGTGTCTCCTTCTTCACATCCATCCATTTACAATTTAGTAGATTGCATACTATGCTATCGAGGATAGTAATATATCCTTAATGAAATTTTAATAGCTAAATATGATTGCTTCCACGTACATTCAAGTAACAAAATTTTAGGAAATGAAAAAGTAATAACTCCAAATTATTTAATAATAAAGTAATTGTTTTCTGGAAACCAAATACTTTGATTTACACTATTGTCGTATAAGATCCAATTTTTCCGATTAAGTGTTGCTCCTTCGACATGACAGACTTCCATAATATTTGGCTAAAACCATAATCGACAATTAAGCGGCATAAGTGGGTTCATTCGTCTAACTCATCAACATCGATTTTGAGTTTGCACAAAAAAAAGAGAATTTCCGGCGAAAAACATGAGCAAGTTTAACTATTATTCAACTGTGCTTATCTTTGCCACCCTAAATGCTCGGTCCAAGATAAAATAATTAGTATTTCATATCCAGTACACGTTCACCGAGGCAAAATACCAGAACGAGCTGTTCCGGTAGTTGGGGAGTATGAAGCCTCTCAAATAAGTTCAGTCTCGGTGTAACCGTCAATTTATCTGTATTCATCACCCTCCTCTACACATACATTCTCCAACCCTATTCATAAGGGGCCAAAACTCTCCTCGAATCCACTCAAATCCCCCACTCCCATCATCCCCTTCTCGTGGCGCGCACCCCCTTTCCATGTAATTACCTCCCCTGCATTCTACACTCCGTCTAATATCTTTCACCCTTCTTGCACCCCATCCTCCTCTTATACGCAATCCACCCACCCCTCAGATCGTCCCCTATGGGGTAGTACCCACCCGGCGGTGTGAAATACAGCCGTACATAACGCGTCCGCACGTAGATGAGCTGTCATTATTATCATTATTTTCTCTGAGTCACCAATACCATAGACCTGGGCAGAGACAACGATCGAATAAAGAGATTTCATGAGCGCATGCATAAAAAATGAATACGTAAGTATATATTTGTATGCATCAAATATCCAAATGCATCCAAACATCCGTGGCAGAAGGAAAAGCTTATCCATCCATTCCATCTTCTTTGCAGTCCCGTTCCTGATTTGATATAGCCAAGTGCATTACTGAGATAAGGAAATAGATTTTATTGAACCGTACGTCCATACGATACGCCGAACCCGGCAGTTTATTTTTTTTAACAACACCGAAAAGCATTAGGTACCGGAGTTTTCTAAAAAGAACATTCGTCCCTCAATACGCTTGGGGAATTGATAGGAGGAATTTTTCAAAGCACTTCTCAGGGGCAAGAATTAATGCACTCAATTAAATAGGTGTCAAAGAAAGAGTTCAAATGGCTGATTGAGCGTGGAAAACATTTTGAATGTTGTTAATCCGATGAATAACACAGGCCAACAGTGGTTTTGGTGCCGGAGCTTTTAATGCTGATTTAAAGAACAATTGGGGTGCTGAATCCAATTATGACACTAGTTTTTTCCTTTCAGCTATAGTTTTCAAGATATATAGTAGATATGTTGTTACTTACGTAAAAAAATCTTCTACATGATGATATGGGAATATTATATTAATAACACAGGCCAACAGTGGTTTTGGTGCCGGAGCTTTTAATGCTGATTTAAAGAACAATTGGGGTGCTGAATCCAATTATCACACTAGTTTTTTCCTACCAGCTATAGTTTTCAAGATATAGATATGTTGTTATTTACGTAAAAAAATCTTCTATATGATGATATGGGGATATTATATTAATAATTATCTCATTGGCCTACAACATAGAAATATACATAAAACTTATTGACAGTTTATTGAAAATAAAAGGAACACCGCAGAGTGGTTACAAATTAGTATACTTATAGATTTATTTAACTTTGAAAATTATTTTCCGGAATATATCAAATATTAAAACAACTAATCGTAAGATGTGCCATATCTAAAAAAGTAGAGCTGTTAAATAAAAACGGATTTCATATTTGGATTCAGCTCTACAAATATAGTTAAAATCATCACAAAGATTCCCGGCACCAAAAAAAATGTTTTTTTGTCGGGCTGTGTAATTATTAGTATTCATTTTAAATTTTGTTTATTTTCATCAAAATTTAAATGTTTGCCTTAAATGGAATGCCTTAAATGTTAAATGGAATAAAAAATAATTCTTCTCATTAAGACGGCTGTCATTAATTATGTCTCTTATAATAATTTTATAAAATTATTTCAACCATAATCACAGTCATCGACCCGAAGGTCGGTTTTGTGTCATGATTTTGAGTTCACTCAATATTAAATGTGAGGACGTGTGAAATTCACATATCAGGGTAGTGGAGCCAGTTTCCTGTACCTGTTATGTTTTCCCGGTAAGATATGATACCCGAAAAATGGAAGTGCTTGTGTTTCCGGAGAGACTTGCCCGGGAATCGAACTCGGGCACTCCAGTCAGCAATCCAACGCTCTACCCCTCAACTACCGGGATCGACATAAAATTATGCACTCATATTATTTCTCCCCAACAAATTTTCAATCCCGATAATGGTCCATTACCTTGAGACTGATAATAAAGTAGGAGTATTAACTATTGAGTAATTTTCGAACACTACAAGGATTGTATGAATATTTCCTTCCTTCCCTTTATGTTATCACAAAACGCCTTCAATATTAGAATTATAAATGAACAAAATACAAAGCCAATGACTAACCTAATTTCACATTTATATGTTTATTTCCATTTGAAAAACAGGGTATAAGGGTATAATATTAGTTTGCTGGCCTGAAGTTTGAGCCAGGGAAAAAAAATTGGTTGGCACGCCGAGTCCCTCTAACCTTTCCAGTACAAACAGATCCCAAAATGTGTGACACAATAACGTACGGTTTATCGTGTATATATATATATATATATATATATATATACGTAAAAAAATTATATATATACACTGTTCTATGAATATGTTCAACCTCCTTCCGGTTAATTTTGTTAATCTAATTTTTATTTTTTAATATTTATTAGCTGAGTACTGTTTACATGTTTTGACTTAAATTTAAAATGCTTACATTACTTCAAGGGTGTTCTATAAATGCAAAGTTATGTTTGTAATGAGATCCAAAGTCTCCCCTACACATCGCAAAAAATTCCAATATTTTGTGCAACATCTTTCCGTTCTTTATTAAATGGTTGCTTGTATCCACATTCATGCTGTCTAAATAGCCTATCGTAGTCCTCCTTTCTGCAACCGGTTAACTCAACATTCTCCCTTCTATTGAGGCATTGCGACACATATTTTCATCTATTTCTATGCATAGGATGTATGAGAAAAACATGAAAGAGAAGAAAATCATTCGCATCTCAGTCAAACGATTCACCTATTCCCGTTTCCGTATGGCTGACCCACGCAAGGCTCAAGTTTCTCAATTGGGGAAAGCGGGGGGCAAAGATTTGAAAAAGAAAGGGATGGAGATAGAGAAGGAGAGGGGGGATGGAGACAGGAGAGAAGTGGTCCGGACGGGGAGAAGAGGAGGTTAAGGGGGGGAGGGGCAGAGAGGGCGAGAGAGGGGGCGGGCGAGGGGGCGAAAATGAGCAAATGATGGTCGCTGATGGATGGGTCCATCCCGGATCACCCCGACACCTCACCCCGAAGTTGTTCCAACCCTCTTCCCCGTGATCCGACCCCGGCGCGGATCCCCGTCGAGGGCACGTAACTCAACGCCTCCTGCTTCCTCACCCTCGCCCTTCTATTTCTCCCCGCTCCCGAGGAACTGCGGCGACGGGGAGAAGGGGAGGAGGGTTGGGTTGGGTGGGGTGAGAAGGCGTCGGGCGAAGCGCGCGCGCGATTTACGGCCCTCGAGTCCGTCCGCATTAGGGCGAGTACATTTCATCCCTTTCTTAAGTGAGGGGTGAGGGGAGAGGTGAGGGGGAGGGGCCGTGGCGGAGTACTACGGATTGTGGGGCTTGGATGGGGAGGCGCACACACCATCGCGGGACCCCTTTCCCCCCTGCGCTCCGCGCGACGATCCTAAAATAAAAAAAGCTTGTGGGAAGAACCCTAGGGTGTGGGGGAGGGATGGTTTTTTGTCGGAGGCAGGGAGTTGTGGGGATGAAAGAGAAAAGGGTAGGGGGTGGGTAGTGGGGTTCCAGGCACTTTGCGCGATGATACCGCGAGTCGTCGCGGGGCGATGCGGGGGATTTTGTGCCGCTTGCGGATATCGCTCCCGTCCGGAACCGCCCGAGCCCCCACGAAGTAACTTCGAGCCCCGCGGCCCAAAATCAAGACACCGAGGCACAGGGAAAAGAGGGTGACGACGGTGCGTTTGGGATCCACTATTAATTACGCCACCCCCTCGCCCTATTAATTCCGTCGTGTACGGTATTTTTTGTCGCTCTCCCTCGCAAGGAACCGCACTCGTCTCATCCTTTCGGCGGATATTTATGTCGCGGCTTTGGGTTTTCTTCGTTTTCGGGGAATTTAAAAGTGTCTTCAATCCGGGGCGGAGGCGAAGGGATTAAAATCGCTCTCGTTCCCCCCACGCACACATTAATGATGATGGCGATGATTATGAGAAGGGGTGGGAGTGCAACAAGTGACGCCGGCGTCATTCTCGGAGCCCGTTCACTGTGTAAATCATAACGATCAGTGTGCACCAATACTAACCCAACACAACAAGATGGCGTTTTACAGGCACAGGGATTTTAAAAAATTGCATTAGGTTGAACCTTAAGTTAAAAATCGTTCGAATTGAGAAATTAAATATAAATTTTCTACTGAACTGATTCCAGTAAAATTGCTATAAATAATTCTAGTATATTTGCAACAATTCTGTCGCAGTATTTTTTCTATTAATTTCTCGCGCACTCATTTTGAGTCAACAGTAAGATATAATAGTGTTGCAATAATCCCATATACTAAACCAATAAGATGTCACTTGAGGAACGATTTCGCTACCATTACATGCGATTTCTTTTATATTTTAATAAATATAGTTCATTTCACTAAAATATTTTATGATACTGTTTGAAATGTAGGCATCGAAAATTTTTTGACGCTACGAATTATCATTTAGTTTGATAACGGAATATGTATTAGCATATCGGTTAATATGTTGCTTTGCATTAAATTGTTAAATTAATCTTAGCCAATAATCAACACGAATGTGTTTTAATTGGATAAGATTAACAGTATCCCGTTATTACTTAGCCCTAAAGCGTGCGAAATTCGTGATCCCGTCGGAGGGATTACGAATATAAGATTAGAGAGATAAACTTTTTTAAAAATTTTTCCTCATGAGCTCTTAATATCTGGATGTTATAATGATTAATATGCCAAAAAACTACGACATTTTCAATGTTCTCTCTTGTGTAACTCATGTGTGGGATATTTTAAAAAAACAATCGAGTTTTATGCTTTTGTGTTTAAAAAGTAACACAATTTAGTCTAAAGAATTTCATTGGATACGATGTTTCAACTTAATAACAAAAACATTCTTTAATAATACAAGGATTAACCATTAGTATGATTAGTTTACACAAAATATATCAGGGAGAGTACACATTACACAACCAATGAGAGGCAAATGTGCATGCCTTTCCTGCGTATCAATGATTGAAACAGACATACTATGCATAGACTTAATAATTACATTCGCTACATAAAAGTAAATGGTATGAAGTTTAAGTTATGCTTAAGGATTAAACAGTTTGTGGCGTAACATGGTGGAAAATCTTCATACTGACGTTTTAATAAATCAAACCACTTTGCTTTTCCACATAAACTTTTTATTTTCACGACCCAGGTTTTGTTATAGCATAACATCATTAGGTAAAAATACAAGTCAAGCACAGTATATATACATATCTCTGGGCGGAGGGGAAGAGGAGGGAGGAAAGAAAGGATTGGTTGAGCTAGGAAGAGGGGGGCTAAAAGTCTATGGTTTGAGGCGGAGAAGGAGTTGTTTAATTGAAAAACGTCATTATGTTTAAGGTTCTAAGATTTAATTACATAGATCTTTCATTCGAATCACCTATGTACGTGCCTAAAAATTGTCTTTTAAAAGCTTTAGGGCCCAATAGTTTTTACAGTGGCAGACACTAAATATTACCCTATTGTGGAATTTTTTTATTATCAAGCACAAATAAATTGGTAAGAATTCAGATTTCAAAACTCATTTAGATAAGATACTGAACTAAGAGTTTAAGGAACCAAACATGCTGTTGGAGAATATTCAAATCTCGTCAAGAAATCTGTTATTTTTTTCCTTGCAGCTCTGCAGTAATTCTCCTCGCAGTCTTTCATGGTCTCTCGTAGAAAACGACTTGGCATGAATGCTTTGATACTAACCGTAACTTTTAAAGTCGTATTTAAAATATTAACGTACTAAAAACTACTCTGGAAATGAAAACTGTCGGAGGAAGCTTTAGGACACTAATTACTACATGTGTGCAAGTAATATAATTTTTACTCTTGAGTAGAAAAATTGTTCGTGAGCTGTACATTATCGTAATACCTGATTTCTACGGAGGTAGTAAAACGTAATAATTTCATTAAAATTCGCTTATCATTTAAACTTTTGGTACTTAACATACAGTTATAATGAAAATATTATCAAAGCAGTATCATGAAATCAATAGTAATCACCGTTTAAAATTATTGTCTCAATCTCGCGACAACTGCTATATTAATGCATCGGCAAACTTTTCAAACTTGAGCTGATTTTTAGCACTTAATTCAATTATTTAAAGTTTTCCGCGAGACGTTTCACTATTCTTTTCTCACAATGCCATTTAATTAATCAATACAAAATATAGCGTTGTCTTTGAGATAAGAAAAAGTTTATTCAGATTTTTCATTGATTTTTCAATGCAATGCTAACTACGGTTGATGCAGGGAATCAAATCTAAGAATTTCTAGAAATCCCGTTCATTCTGAAACATAAGTATTGATAAATAACCAACGCATAACACTAGAAGGCCGCCTAATAATGTCGATTTCGCCATTTTGATGGAGACCAAATGATAACATTAGGAAAATATATCGAATCTGTTCTCTTTCATTTATTTTTGGTTTCTTTATTCACTTTCGACACTTTTGTGTTGCTGCCTCGTTATCATATACAACAAATGATGACACATAATTTCCATTCGACACAAAACATTACTTTCGTAAGTTATTAATTAAAATTGGCGATTTTCCACAAAATAAAATTTTAATACGACCGGTTTCGATGTAAGTAAATCATCTTCTGGTTATCCATTCTGGTCATCCAGAAAATGATGTAGTTACATCGAAATTTTTCCAATTAAAATTTTATTTTGAGGAAAATTGCCAATTTTAATTAATCATGATGTTCCACCATATCACGCCTGAAACGTTTCTTTTTATTCGTAAGTTATGTTCGCACCCTTATAATTAAAATATCACTTATCCTCTCCTAGTTATTGCTTACAACGTTTCCTTATTTTTAAATTAGTAACAAGAGTTCCGTTTTCATTAAAACTATAAATTAAAATTAATGATAAATTTTACATTCATAATAAATTTATCCATCTGATTAATAAAATAAAGCAACACTTGTTGTCCTCCACTCCCTACAAATCGAGAGATACATACGCATACCCATCTCCCTCGCAACAGGGTTTCAAATAAGCTCCCCTGAAACAAAAATGTACTTGTTGTTTACGCCATAAAAAATTTTTTTTTAACCCCGTGAAAAAGTTTATCAAATAAATGTTAGGGAGTCCTCGCACGCACCACGATTGCAAAAAAATATAAAATTCGCTTAGATTCCGACCATAAATTCCCCCGTGCGCTGCGTAGTTTAACCACCCTCGGAGACAAACCTTTCAGGGTATCAGGGAACGGAAAAAAATACAAGAGGGCTGGATTGAGGGGGTGCGGGGTAGTGGCGGGTGGTGTTTTGCGGCAATAAGAATCTCGAAGGGAGAAGATTCGGTGGACGTGAATTGGGACGGGGGAAAGAGAGAGAGGCGGGGACGAGATAGAGGGAAACCGCTCGCGTGGGGACGAAGTAACGTATTCAGAGGCGGAATCTACGCCGCGGAGGCAGATATACGGACGCAGCATGCGAAGTGGAAAAGAAGGCCGAGGGCGGAGGCGGGCGGTATCCGGGGGCGGCCGCGCTCTATCTCCCGAATCCCCCTCCCATAGTCTCACCCTTCCCTTCCACTCCCTCCCCCGCCCTTCCCCTCCGACGCCCCCGTCCCGGCCCCCCACTCCGCGCGACATACGCCCCCGTTCCACTCCCTTCCCCTCCGCACCCACACCGCTCCTTAAGGCGCCGACCTTATTGGGGATTCGATCACGTGACCGGATCGCCATCCCCTCTCCCCTTCCCTTGCTCGCTCCACCCCCTCCGCTGCCCTCCACCCTTCCTCCCTCCCTCCCTGCCGGCACTTCACTCCCGTCGTAATATCCTCAGCCTCACACAACCCCCTCTTCCCTCTCGCAAACCACCACGTCTCGCTCCGGGCCCCTTCGATTCCCTTCTTACCCACTCAACCCATGACTGTCGGATGTTACCGCATATTACGCCACTTTCTGGCCAATTCCGAGGTGGTCGAATCGGACACGACTTGAAGAAATCATCATACATCCTTCTTCGATACATAAATAATATCACCGGTGTAGGATATAGATGTTGCCTAAACCTACACTGACGGTACACATTGGTCTTCTCGCTCTTAAAAGTCAAAAATTGATATCTCGCGATCATTTCGTCAATTATCGATAATAATCGACTCGAATTAACTTTTCGACTTAACAGGAAAGACGAATCGTGTCCACATGTTGAAAATTATCATTGATACAGGTCACCAAAGCTGAAAACAGGGCCCGGATATATTTTCCAGAATTAAATAATTTAATTTTATCAAGAATGGAACTCAATAATTTATTTAAACCTGTGTGAAATACGATACTTTAATAGGCTTATAGAAACCTATTTGGTAGTTATTTCCGAACGAATTGGTGAAAATAGTCAACCTATCTTGATGGATTGAAGGAACGCATCTAGATCGATCGGGATCGCTGATGAGGTCTTATAGAAATGAATATGACACGCGTAAAAGTCGAAAAGTTTCCCAGTGACCTCCTGAACAAGTCAATTGCTGGGTACAATCGCCGTTTCAAATCGCAGAAGCCGATACGAATAATTGGATTAATTAAAAAAAATATCGATAGTTGATGCATCTCATCTACCCGATATGGACGATTCTACACGCCCAATATCGATATACAGTCGATCCCTCTTTCCTGGTTTCGCTTCAATCGACTGGCGACTGGGTTTATCTGGGGTCAGATTCTCTAGAGGGTGACTCATAAAAAAATACTACATAGTTCCTATTGTGTTACTCATGCTTCAAAATCACAACTACCCCTTGGGTACTGGGAGACACTCCAGTACTGAAGTAGAAGAGCGATTCCTTTCTGCTTTATTTTATCTCATTTGGCTGATAGGGATTAAAACAAAATTAATGTCAAGCTTTTAAGGTCAAATAAAATGCGATTACGAAGTTGTTGTCAATCATAGGCCTCTTATATAATGAGGATTGGTTTTGTTAATAATATGATTCGTTAGGTGCAATCAATATTGATTAAATTATGTTTCTGCTAGCTATCAAAATTCTTTTAGTGAGAAATTCTATACCTTTTCCAGATTTTTCCTCGTTGACATTATGTATTGAGTTAAGGATGTAGGTTATTCCTTAGGAGTAAAACAGTTCCTCACAACATCACATGACGACAGCCAAATTATACAAATTACGTTCCCTTTTCGTATATATCGTTTTCTCTATGGAATTACTGTGTAATGGAAATAAAATATTCTCAGTGTTGCACACTCTCGTGAATTATTTAGGGGAATTAATTCCTCCAAATGCCGTCGAGTGAATACGTTTGTCTCGTGGAATAGATTCGAGTTATTAGAGGGATTTTTGAATGGTTTAAAATGGATTAATTACGTCGAAAATAAATGTTCAAAATCATTTACCCCAGTTAATGAATGGCATATGGAGGAGTGTACTCCCCAAGAATCGGCGTAGATCTGGATGCCCTATCGCTGAATTTAGATCCACTTAGGATATTAATCTTTCATCTTCGGTTCCTATTACTGTCACATCTCACATCATTATTACTTATTTTCATAAAACCTGTTCAAATGGTCTCATGAAGACACCCAACGAGGGAAATTCGAATGGTAATTGGAGAGGAAGAACCCAGATGTGATGCATGGAGAAAGGATGGCATTAATCCAAGAAAAGGAATATGTACGTATGAAAAGATATCCTAGAAAAAATTGTATTGTTGCGTTATATGAGTAAGATGACGGACATTTGTATGAATACATATGTTTTTATCCAACCGCTCCTCTATCTTCAATCTTAGATATTTCCCATTCCATGCTGTTGCGATTATATTTGTACACACTGAATTGTTGAATTATGATATATTTACGTTGCATTGGATATTGAAGTTCAAAATCATTTAATTTATTAATATAAATACTTTATAATGGTTTAATGTATTATCAAATAAATGTGTAAATATTGAACACTTCCAACGTAACATGAGTTTGAAGACCAGCGATATCAGTATTTCGGAAAAAGTTTAATGAAAAATAATATTACCTCATGATACATATATGAATGGATTAATCTAGTTATCAAATCACTGAAATTCGTATTGATAAAAATACAATATTAGAGATCACAAGTTTTGTAAAAATTATTATATGTTCGTATTTCTACAATTTGTCTAGATTTGCAAAATTGATTCTAATTATCAGTTGTTTATTTTTTAATTAGAGTCCCGAAGAGAGTTGGAACCTCCACGATCACGCATATCGGTGAGATTAGTGGGGTGGGTGATAAAAAAAGCTACTATTCCTGAAACAGTAATCAAAGTAGGACAAAAACACTGTTTAAAGTCCCTTAATATTAATCATATTACGTATTTCCTTCACTTTTAACGTATCATCGAATCCCTCAATCACTGTTGTTTGATGAAATTGGTCAAGTATATTTTTAGTGTTGTAATACAAATTTTGATAAAAATGCTTATTTTTCCATCGACTACTTAATTCGCACTGCACGCTTTCATATTTCATTCCCCATGAGTTGTATGCAGGTTAGTCTAGCTCCAGTTTTCCGAACGTATTCCTAAGTTTCCCAGACTAAAGTAACTTTTTTATTTCCGAATATTTTCCAAAAATCAACTTTTTCATTGAACCATTCAAACTTTTTTTCGTGACATTTACCTCATAATCTGAGCATCCATATTTATATTTCACTTTTAACCAGTTGTATTTCACTTTTTATGTCGTGCTTTTGTCATGTTTTACTATTTGCAACTACGCTAATTTGGGAAAATTAACTTAAGTAGCCCCTCATTAGTCTCCATTTACACAAGGTGCAGTTGGACTCCATTTTGACAAAATTGGAAAGGAAATAATTTTACCTAGAAACCCACCTTCAATCCATCTTTATCATTTCGCTCATCCCAATCTTTCCCTCCACTCTTCAGTCTGCCACCCGCTTAACCTCCACGCCTCGCCTCCCACCCCCGGAACCACCTTCCCCTATCCCAACTCCCGCCACCCCCATGACGTCTTAACCCTTGCCCGGCCCCTTTCTCACCTCCCTCGGTTCCTCCGGTCACCCCAACCTCTCGAACCCCGACCTCCCCCATCGGGACCATCCGCCCACCCCTCTCTCCCTCCGCCGCACCCCCTTCCACCCGCGCAAAGCAGACCGCCCCCCCTTCCACGCGCCGAATCCCCTCCCCCTTCCCAACCGAAAATCCCTCCCCCTCCCGACCAAACATCTCCCCCCCTACACACCCACGTCAAACCCTCGTGGCCGCCGCCCGCACGGCAAAAAGTGGGCGTGCCCCCCATATGGCCTCTCCATTGGTCCAGACGATCACGTGGCCACGCCCAGATTTCCGCCCCGCGAGAGGGGATCCCAGCGTGTTGGGGGAGGAGCGGGGGAGGAATATTTGGGTGGGGGGATTCTTTTCGTCGGATCGAGAGGACGGGGGAGGGATGTAGAAGCGGTTGGTGGGTGGGTGGGGTTGTGGTGGTGTTATACGGAGGCGAGCGTCTGCGCAAGCCATGGGGGTCGGGGCAATCTTCTCGGCACGCGGCGGAGAGGGCGGGGGGGACTAACCGATGTCTGGATGGAGGGAAGGCCGGAGAAGACGTCTTGGTAGGGAGGGACGTAAGGCGAGGAGCACGAGGGAAGAAGGGTTTGTGGGTGCGGTTCTCCTCGCGAGAGAGGATGGAGATGAGGACGGAAGGGGGTCGAGGAGGGGTTGGATGAGACGGAAAGCACACCCGGAATACTACCCCCCGACCGCCACCTCCTCCCGAGACATCGCGCAGGGAGGGTGGCGAATGGATTTTTGCTTAGCTGAACGATTTAGTACCGATAAACGCTTGCCGCTCGGAAAAATGTACAGGATTGTTTATTTCCTCTTTTTTGTGCCGTTTATGCTTACGTCAGGATCTCGAGTCGATATCGTGGCGGGCTTAGGAAACCACACAAACACATAAACAGTGTCTGTAACCGACAATCTTCCCGATTTGCGACAAGCCTAAGCGGGGGATTCGGTCCCGAAGAATGCGTTTCTCGTATCTGTGATTTATTTTGACCTGCGGATGATTCCCACGCGGTTTTGGATGCTCGCGTATTCATAATTATTTATTTTGTCATAAGAAAGGCTACCGAGACTAGCTAATGAAGGCCATGGTCGTGGTCTGTAAATAATATTTTTGTAATTTGAATGAACTAACTTAATCTGAACGGACCGTGAAATTAGATTTGGTCACGCGGTTTTCATTACTTGTATTAGTGTCCCAAAAATATAATATTTACTCTACCGGATCCACATGGGTGAAATAAAAAATCAAGAGTGTTAATGAAGCCACATCAACTGTCTAATAACTTTTCAATATTTTTTCACCAGTAAACATGTATTATTATTAGGTAATCTACCGGTTAAGGTAGGTTTTTGGATGGACACAACTATCAAATAAACATTTTGTGACTCCCCACCTAGCAAACTAATATATATCAGGTCCCTCTTCATCTCGGTGTACTTCTTTCCTCCCTTCATCCCGTCCAACATCCCTATCCTGTTCCTACCCTTACCTCGCTTGCCCAACATTCTCCCCTCTATTACCCTCTTCAACATTCCACTACCGCTCAATACGCCTTTCATCCATTTTTCCTGCCTCCATAGGATTTCTCTCAACAAACCCCTCTCCTCCCCCACCATTTCTAGCACTTCCTCATTTGTTTTCCTTTCGGTCCATTTCACCTTCTCCATTCTTCTCCACACCCACATTTCAAAAGCCTCCAATCTACGTCTATCCTCCTGCTTCAGCGACCACGTTTCCGCGCCGCACATAGCTACGCTCCATATCAGAGTTTTTACGAGTCTTGTCTTAACATCCCTACTCAACGTCCCCGTCATCAACTCCCTCCTCCTTGAGAAAGCCTCCTTGCCTAGCGCAATTCTTCTCCTAAACATGTATACTATGTTTTAATTAATTATCTCATGAGTAACATACGCAAAATCAGAATTCAATAGGGAGTGAGAGGGAGTTAATACTGAATAGATTAGAATGGTGGACTGTTGTAAGCCAGTCTCTGGATTGAAGTACTGAAGATGATGAATAGCAAATAAATAACAAAGAGGCAGCTTTCTAAGTCAAATATTTGGGTTGAGTTATACACATATTTACTATAGCTAGAGAGAAATGTTTATTCTACCTGACCCAAAAGTCAGTATTAAGTGCCATTAAACGGACAGAGATTTGTGGATTAGGTAGCACTCCAGAGCAACTTAAATGACCTCTTAGTTACAGAAACGTGTAATTATACACCGCGGAGTTCGAACTAGGTTTTTTCACCTCTCTCTATATTCTCCTGAATTAAAAAATATTGCAATGCAATCAAAAATTGCAATTTAGTTTGTGAATACGAGCATATTTTGTTTCTGTTATCTTTATAAACGATTCTGTCCTTTATTAAAATGTTTAATGCTAGTATGTGAATCAGTTAAATTGCCCGCAAAAATAAATACCTGGGTATAGGAAAACAATAAATTATATATCTTCTAGAACTTCAATCGCGTAAACTAGTCGAACATAGTATGTAGAATAAAGGATATAATTTGCTAAGTGGCGCTGGGAATGGCTAAACCCGAAAGTTGTAGCGATTGCTAACTTGAAAAAATTGAGCTGGTGGTAATCACAAATTCAATCTGAGAAGATTAAGACGCTAACATTAGTTATTCACTAATATCAGAGATGGGATTAGTTTCACCTTTTTTAACGGTGCCAATATTCCATAAAAGCAAAACATCCTCTAGATAAAACCTTCCTCCCGAGGAACAAGAAGGGAATGAATGTTACGGCAATCGGTCGAGGGAGCCCATATAAAAACGGAGATTAAGAGTGCGCTCTGCTATGTGTGATCAAATCATATCTTTTATTGCCAATGACGCCTGTGGTACTTAAATACAACTATCTTTCACGACCGAAACGGCTCGAAGAGGAAAAGAATAATCTAGAAATCCCTTCACGGAAAGCGCTACGTATATATAGATATATACTACATGTTACGTTCACCTTTTATGCCATTTAAGATGAGGAAAACTCCTCAGAGGAGGTTTCTTACTATTTCCAACCCTATTCAAACGATCGATCTTTTGCTGAGGTGCCCTTTTCCCGCGCCAATGTCGCCTATCTGTTGAATGGCCGAATAAGGTCAACGCGAAGCAAGGTGGTCGTGCCTAGAAAGGACTCTGATACGGTTAACGACGGGAAGGGTCCCGCTGCTTCGTCGGACCTCTTTCCCCCGGAGAGACTATCTCGAACGTCTCTGCGTCGTCGAATGGATTTGGCGATTCAAGTCGTTCTACCACGGCAGTGGAGGGAGGGGATCGGATGGTAAGAAGGAGTACAGGGTGGCGGCAAATCGTTAAAATAAATGCATGACCCAGTGAATTGAACGTCCGAAGCCGCAGTTTATGCCTCCCACATATGTGTGCGGGCGATTGTAACCTTGGAAGGTGGCGAGGTCGGATTCAGATTTCGAAATTTAGCGGAAGTGACGTTTGCAATTACTTTCCATTTAAACGTATGCCAATGGGTTTTCCCCCATTTTCCCCGCCCTGTGAAAATGGACGTTGGAACGAAAATTGGAACGACAACGACGATGCTCCTGTTATGTGTGAGGGTCATTGACTTCGACGATGACCACTTTTCCGTGGGTTGACCTCTCGTTCGAGGCATTAAACCTTCATGGAGTCACGACCAAGTGCTGAATGCAAGAAAAGAAAGCGTAATCGGATCTTTAAGGTTATTCTACGTTATTAGAAACATCGAGAAGTAACCTCGAATCACCAATGTCCATTACATTCAATGGGCAGTATCCCCACCAATGGCCCCTCAACTGGCAGGCGAGAATACTTTGTTCATTTAGCCAACGAGATCGGATTGAGTGGTTTAATTTCAAATGAAACCAATCAAAGAACGAAACAGCATAACTCTTTATCTGAGTTATAACATCGGTATTGAAATGCTTTATAAAATATTCATGATTTTTCGAGGTAAATGAATAAAAAGTCTGTAAATATTTACCCGACATACGAGGAACTGACTATATTTTCAATAATTTTTGGCATCACCAAGGCACACAAGATACCTTGATTATGACGCAAGTATTCGGAATCATATTAGGTAAAGTTGGAAATACAGTCTGAAAAATTACAGATATATTCATTCGATTGTCATGGACATTAGAATTGTTCGCAAATTTAATGTTTTGTGAACTTCTCTTTTTGATATCAATACGTGGAAGTGATACCCGAAAATATCACGTACATTCTGTTGGTGAAATCCTTTGCCTACCAGAGAATTAACAAAGGTGATGGTTTTCATTTACCTCCCATCTTCAATACCATTCAAGTGTCCGAGGGCGTCCTCATTAAGCTCAGCTAATATTCCCAAAGGCACCAAAGGCATCGATGCACCGTCGAGACACCATTCCTCCGAACTGATCGCTCATAAGCGTCTCACAAATCCACCTCCCTCCTCCCCTCCGACCTCTCCCGCAAAGCCACCTCCTTTTGACAAAAGACATCTCCTCGTTTTTATTCGCAAAAAAAAATAGGAAGCGCCCCTCCCTGCTCCCAGAGATCTCACCACACCCCTTAACGCGAACGTCTTTTTATATACGACCCGGAATACCATAATGTAGACGTTAAGCTTCTCGAAAAAGTAAGGCGGGATGAAAAAATCTTGGCTCCACTCCAAATCTGCCACAGTGACCAGAGGGAAACAAGTGCTAAAGGCATTCTGTCACGGAGGCGAGGCCACGATATTCCACAGACGGGGAAGGAAGGGATGGGGTTCGCAGAGAAGGGTTCCCCCCTTTGGTGATGGGGAGGGCGGGTTGATTTTGGCAACTGGGCCGGGAATAGTGGAATTTCGTATTAATTACAACAGTGAATTCATCTTGGACACAACGGAAGTGTCATTATTGAATTTGGGCGTGAAGAGTTTCCATTAGATAGAGAAAATTTCAGGACATATTGCGTTGCATTCACTTATGGTAAGACCACACTCTCAGCGCTCCTTTCAATTTATGCCAACACCATGATAATTATTTCATTGCAAAAGTTCGACGTGGGGTGAAGTCTTCGATAACATAAAAAGATGATACATGCCGAATATGACAATAAATGAGCCAGAGAATTCGGATGTGAACTTGGGTCGTTTGTGAAAGGCAAAAGAAAAATGAGAAGACCTTGATCTTTGCGAATTCGGTTATTTGTTTGCGATTTTTTCCTTCACTGAGGATTTATGCCGATTGCGATAAGACGACGTGGACACGATGCCACGTCGAGATTTGCGTAGGTTATTCATCAAGATTTGGCTATGGGAAATATGATATTCACATCTACAAAATATCCCGAAATGTTGAATGGCGAAGGGTGCTGGAGTGCCAGCTATATGTTTACAAATAAATATTGGCACAAACACGTGAACAAACAATGTACATGGACACAAAAATACAAGAGATACACAGTAAATGGCTGTATACAACTTGGCTTGTACATCATGCAACAAATATGGCTTGAACAACATGCAAATATAGATGTGTTTGATGAAATAATTAACTAATGATTTTGAAATAAAAATATTGTATAGAGATTTTAAAGAAAGTAATTCTGAATCTGTCGGAGATATTGTCACTCCATCCGGACAGCCAAGTCTATCATTATAATTTGGCGAGCATAGTAATTCCCTCGGTGTCACTAGCAAACTTAGGCGTCTTGTACCTTTCTGAAAGTCTTCCTTGCCTGCTTTCTTTCAGACTTAAGGGACTCTCGACCTAATTCCTCAAGCATGCTCTCATCTGATCCCGAACGAGGAACAGACAAGTGTCTTCAAGCCTTTGATATGATGTAACCTGATGTTGAGTATTACCTAAAGGAATCATGTAGGAATATAGTTGACCGAAATTTTATTTTCTTGATAGATTATACTATATTTTATTTTGTTTGATAGTAGATTGAGTGAGTCGATAGTAGTGAGGAGGTTACCCTCTCAGCCTTGATAATACCTTCAATTTTTAAAATAGTACTAAATTATACAGTTATCTAAGGTTTACTAAGGGCATACATGTTCAGAAGTCAAACTGAACTCGTAAAGGCTGAGAAAGAAAATGGGTGGCATAAATTTAGAGCTGCAAAAAAAAATACCTTGTGTAATTCGATTGTTCGGCGATTTTTCGTGGAACGTTATGGTTAAAACGAGTCTATTGAACCAAAATTAATATATAGCTTACGTAGGTCAAGATATGACCCAAGAGTTCGACTACCGCACGAAAATGTTATTAGCTATAAAAGATCATTAATATTTATTCGAAAACCACTGAAAAAATATTGGTGTAATGAATTTACCCTATTATTATGAATAATTTCTTCCAATACCGTGTAAAAGTGGTACGGAAATCTGACATGTCACCATCGTACATGAAATGATTTCATGCAACTGATAAATGTGACCAACCCCAGTACTATCTAGAAAAATGTGGAATTGTTAATCCCAATATTGGCCGTTGGTAAACTATTACGGGTATAATGGGACGATTAGAATTCTTCCTTCATATTTGTTCTAATATAAACCACTTTGACGAATCTAGTTCGGGAATAGTTTTCCATTGAGCCATAAGTTAAACAACAGTAAATTCCGTGTTACAAGGGCGAATAAGTCATTGGTTTTACCATTTTCTCTTGGTTTTTTCCAACTTATACCGTCATCAAATTGGAGAAAAGCTTGGGAAATCGGTTAAACTCACCACAGTTTTTTATGGGCAATGATTTGATCCCGGCGGCACCGACCAGGAGACCCCTCTGCCTTGGAGATTCTGAAAAAGCAGGACAAGGGCCCACCACGCGCAAGGAGGGCGCACCGCCGCCAAAAAAGAAAAGCACACGCCCACAAATGCACACCGGCACGGCCGCAAGGCACCCTCAACAAAAACACCGAACCCACCAATCCTCCAACACCGCTAACACACCCCACACGTTCACCCCATCCACCCACAGCACACGCAAACACAGTTCTCCCCCCCTCCTCCCTACAATCCGTTCTTGCCCACCAACCCCCTCCACCCTCGAACTAAACGTACTCTCCCCCCCTTGTGGAAAAGCCCTCCCCAACACTCCACCACCCCCCTCCCTCCTTCCCCCGACCACTTCTTTCTCTCCCCTCGCCACATCTGTTATATGCAAGCCGTTCGCTCGGCGATAGGCACACTCGGGTCGGAGGCTTCGAGACGAACAGGTGGCGCGTGGTGTGGCCACCGAGGGAAGCACGCCGCACGGAATCAGACACGGGATACCCGGGGAAGAGGAGGGTGACCGACGGGACCGAAGAAGGGGCGGGGGTTGCTGGAAAGTGGTGGCCGGTCGACGGGGCAGCAATCGCCGGCGAGGGTGTCGACCGTCGGACGCTCTCTTCCCCTCTCTTTTTCACCCTCGATCGCCAGTTCCTGATCCTCCGCTTAACAGTGCCCGCGCGTGTTCAGTGAAAGGGCGGTGGGAGACTGAAGGACAGTGTTTGGGGGCACGACCAAAGAAGTAGACGAGGCGCTCCCGAGTGCAGGGAGGGAGGCGGATACGACGCCGGGCGCCCGGTTGCCGCGGGGAGAGGGAGCGAGAGGCGGAGGCCTAGCAGTCACGTGGGCATCGGACACGTCGAACAGACACAGGTGAGTACGTGGAAATGTCGGTTTGGCATTCGATTACTCGCCCGCACGTCTCTCGACCCGCGATCCCTGTAGATGTTTACTGGGTGCACACTCAGCGGTTTTTGGTTCGAGTTCCGCTTCGTGCCGGGTCGTAGAGATCGGAGATCCTTCTCCGAATCTCGAGTCAAAATTCACAATTGAAGCATGCGTAAATCCAACATAAAAGTCAAGGAATATCATCCGCTGATTTCAGAAATAAGCTCAGTGTTTCAGCATTCATGTTCGTTGATATTCTTCTAAAGTTTTATTAGAGATTTAAATTTCTAAAACTAACTATGCCCGAGAATTTAACTGTCGGGCCCGGAATCTATAATAATTTCCATTCCTTCATTAAACTATTCAGGCTTGTGAATTTGCTCCTTTTTCTTAGAAGCGAGATCGGTTAGGGAACACGATATACACTAATTCCGTCGGAATAGGTTTTTACTACGTATCAATAAAATATCAATTGAAATTTCGTATTAGTTCAATGAAATGTTATCATATGCGTCATCGAACGCTTACAGTTTTGGGGACTACGGATCCTCATTTTCGTTTGAGTCTTCCCGACGAACTAATTAGTATAAGCGGGGAATTTTTTTTTGAGAAATACAATGGACTTCCAACAATAGGCGTCCCGCTTTTTTCTCAATTCATCCGGGCATGTCAAAGTTAACAAAAGATTATCCCATGAATTCATGAAGCAAATATGATCTAGTGTGTGTGATTTCGATATTTTGTTTTGAAATATTTATTCTTATTTCAAAATGACTTTCGCGAACTAATTAATCTGGAAAAGAATTTTTTTAAATAATCTATTTTAGTCGGAAAAGAATATTTTGCATGAACTTAATGCCACAGTTAATTTCTTACTGAATGTGCAAAAGGTTTTATGGGATATTAATAATAATAGAATGGGTAGTGATATATTTCTTTCTCATGAATGCCTGGTACCATCATTTTTGAACGACTATGATTTCCCTAGCTCCCACTAAAAGTACAGGTCAAGTTTTGCCTGTTGGATTGATACGGATTCAGACAATATTTCAGATTACTGATTTAGATTACTGGGAAAATCTTTGAAGCAACGTCTTTCACACTCATCTTCATCTGTAATTTATGCAGAGATGATTTACCGTGGCCAAAGTTGTTGAGGTGTTGGAAAATAATTTATTTTTGTCACCTGACCTGATGATAGATAGGAAATCCGTCGCTGTAAATAATCATCACTCAGTGAAGCATAACAAGTGTTATGCAAATATTTTTCAAAGATTTCGAAAAGAAATTGAAAATTTTGGTTTACGCCAATTTTGAATTTTCCAAAAATTTTCAGATTAATTGTTATACGGTTCCGTTCCGAGAAAATATTAATGGTGCAGGCAAAAAAAATCAAACCCAATTAAGGTGGCTCATTTTCACTGGCACCTTAATTGGTGCTGAATTGTACCTACTATCTTAATTATCTCTCCCTATACTCATTGCTGAATTGATAATTTATATCACAATAATTAATGCATTAATCATTTTTGTTGCACATTTTATAATTCTGTGCGCATTACTGCTGTGTACACTAATCAAATACTGTGTACATTAATTCTACTTAATCATTTGGTATAATTATTTGGGAAAGTCTCTTTTTTTACTGTACAATAAGTTTAATGGTCGTCGACCATTGATGCAAAAAGTTTTTAATAAAATGTATGAACTTATTTACAAAGTTATTTATGACTTATTAATTGCAATCAATTTTTTAAACTTGCCTAGCACAAGAGTTCATTTTAATTACTGCAAGCATTTGGCCACGTGACCAGTACTGTACGTAGTATGAAATTTTTTCTTTTGAATCATAGTTATTTTTTCTATGCTAAAATGTTGTTATGTTATGTAAAAATGTTGCTATGTTATGTTAAAGTGAAGATTACTCCAAAAACTTCAATGATCATAATAATATGTTACATTTTAAGTACTGTAATTATTGTAAATACTAAAATTACGGCAAATAGTGAGGCATAAAACAGATTAATGTAACTCCAGATGTGGAGATCATCAATGGGATTGTGAATTACAGGTGAAGTTTTGGTCATCTCAAAATAATAAAGATTTCTTCAATAGCTTCTAAATTGGACTATTGAAGGTACAATTGTTCCTTGGGTCTTTATAAAAATCGTACAAAAATAAATTCAGTGAATATAAATTGAATCTATGCCTTGAATTCATACCGGATTTAAAATAAATAGCTAAGAGGATAGCGAAAACGTGACCACCTTAAGAAATTTTAACTGTTTATTCTTGAATGAATATTTTGATTGTGATATTGCACGTCTTAATACTAAGCAAAACGGTAAACATTTAATCCATCAATATTTAATGAATGAATTTACTGTTTTCCAAGCGACAACGAACTAATAAGACGTAGATATCTAATTTTGGTAAAGAATAATTAATCGCGCATGTTTTATCCAAAGAGAATAGTGAAGTGTTCTTTACGCGTCGAAGCGAAATAACGTCGGAGATAAACTCCTTCCCGGTCCCAACCCATCCGCCCTAATTGATGAATTTCCGGCGTGTATTGTGTTCGAGGATGACAAAATTAACGCGCGGTAAAGTTTGAATGATCTCATTCATGATATTCCCCAAAGTCATAACCTAATATGAATTTCATAATGACGATTTGACTTTCGCGTTCGCTGGGAATATTGTATTCGCACTCAATGATTATTATGTTGCAAGACGTAAATACACACCCTCCTATGTGGTCTAATTTTTTGTATACGACGCAAATTTAGATCCCCGAAATTTCTCAGAGGATGTTGACATTAAATCATGAAAATGTTCTCAATCTATAACCAATCCACCTTTGTAAAGTATAAACGTATCAATTTGTAAACACTCAAATTTAATAAAATTAGTAACACTGAGCTAACTTAAATTAATACATATGCATTTGCCTGGGAAACTTTTGATGGCTTTTGCGAACAGTAAGTGCACACGTCATTTATCTCCCATATATATACAGCTTACAAAGAATAATGACACCAATACCTAATGATGTAGGAGCTTAAAAATGCATGAATTTGGTAAACCGGGTATTATTTACACGATAAAGAATATCAATACAACATAACCTGTAATGTCTCTCATGCATTCCAAACTGAGATCAAATGTCAATATTACAAAACAGTATCAACTTTTATCCAAACATTATTTATTTATTTAGCCTTAGTCCGAAAATAGTACTTTTTGGCATTTACATCGGACTATTAAGAGTGAAAAAAATGGAGACGATTACAAACACCCAAGCCCTAGGAAAACCCACCCAGGCGGGAATCGAATCCGCCACCTTTGGATTGGCAGACGAGGACGTTACCCCGCCGCCTCCGAGGCCGGCAAATGCCGTCACCGGTTAGAATGAAATTAACAAGATGAAACCATGATTGACAAATCCAATTACTTATTAGTCCTTTTAAAGCTTCATTAACTCTTATTGAACATTACTCAATGAAAATCTATTCCCCAACTTGATGTTTTCTGCACATGTGAAAAAATTATCGTCACGCAATGAGCGGTAATGAATTACCCGGCACCGATTTTGGGTTTTGATTTTGGTATATAGTATTTCGTGGGAAAGTAGATAAAATGTTAACAGATAAACCTTGGCGAAGTTTTATTTCAAATAACTTGTCAGCAAGAACAGAAAAGATACTAGTCACACCATATTTATAGGGGTGATTTCTCCTTGGAAGAAAATATAATTATTATTAATTAGGGGACTTAATCTCAACAAGCCTCCTTTCAATAGAATGCGTCTTTATTTGGAAAATATGAGGTACAACTTAATTTAATTAAATGAAGGCGCCAATTTCAGTTGACTAATTGTGCCGTAGTGACCTCCAGTTCATTAATCGATTCAACTTAATTTCATCATGCTGAGGAATCCTAACAAGCCTAAAGTTGTAACTGTGGGCTATTGGCATAAGTATTTGGAAGCGATATCCTGATCTAATATCATAATAATGAAGTTATTTTCTTCATTATTATCGCATTGGCTTTAGGTATAGCCTCCAAGAAATCTAAAAAAAATCCTTTTCATGCAAACAAATAAATTACATTTGCGTTTACCAAGAAAGGGCAGAATTACGTATTTGACGTTTCCCTACAATGTAGTATCATGATACTTGCATAGCGAATCAGGTCGTTTTATTTCTATTCCTCCTATGGAAACTCAAGTTTTATTTATTCATATCGCACCATGAATAACCACAAAGTATTAGCTGTTATCACCAATACCAGAATTCTATTCAACTACTCATTCCAACCGGGTTGAACTTCACCAGGGTAAATTTACCGAAGTAGATTTTCATCAGCCGGACATTTTTACGGCCACAAACAAATAAATAAAGAGTGTTTTTACAGTTCACTGATTAGTTTTCCAATTAGAATTGCGTTATGAAGTAAGAAACACTTATAAGAGGCAGAAAGAAATGTTAATTGGTATTTTAGCCTATTTTCGAATAAAACCTACCCAAAAACTCCTTCAGTAGAAATGAATATTGGCAAATGCGTGTACGTATTAACCTTTTAGTTTTGTGATTATTGTCATACCTCTGACGCCAATCAGCGTTATGAAACATTGGGGTAATATCGCGTATTGCATATTTGTGTCGTCGCTGAAGATCGTTCTTTTTCGAAGATATAATATATTTTTATACACTAATTCCCGTAAAATTGTCCTATAATAGGAAAAATATATATACTTTCATCATATAAGACCAATGGATGTTCAGCGTAGGCCTTACGTCACGAAATGTCTACTGACAACCCCCGAGTAATAGAAATATAATCCACTCCATTCCCTTACTCTTTCATGAATAGCCCGAGGATGACAATGGACGCGCACGTGCAGCGCAACCCGGGTGAGGTGCCAGAGGGCGGCAGGAGCGCCAGTGCCCAGCACCCGATCGGGAGCACCACCACGGCGAGCACCACCACGCAACCAACCAAGCGGCCCTTCGACGTGGCCTTCCTCATGGCCCCCGACGAAGGAAAGAGGGTCCGCCCCGCACCCATGGCCTTCACCGAACCTCCTAGGGCCCCCCCTTTCTCCCTTGGCGACGGCCTCTTCTCGTCCAAGCCGCAGGATCTAACGCACGCCCGGAGCGCCTTCACCAAGGTGGGCCGTCAAGAGGGGGGCTTGGAGGGGCGGAGGGCCGAGGGGGTCGACTCGCCCCCGTCTCCCGCCGCAAGACAGTCCCCCCAATTTCTTCCCTCCCCCGTCTCCTATCTCTCCCCGGTGCAGAAACAGTTCCACCCCTCAGCCTTCGCTGCCGCCGCGCCGACCCCACTAGAGGCCGCCGAAAAGGCCATGGCCGACGCTCGGCCACACACCAACGGCTCCGCGTTCCCTCACGGCAACTTCCTCGACACGTACCTGAAGCCCCCGCAAATCTACGTCCAGCACCACGCACCCCCATCCGCCTCCCACCTTCACCACCATCACCACCACAGCCCCCACCTACCGCAGCAACAGAACCACCATCATCACCACCACCACCAGCAGAGGTCGCCGGGGGAGAAGGAGGTGAGGGCGGCATACACGACCCCCCCGACCGTCCTCGCGCACCACCACCACTCCCCCATCCCGCACCACGGCCTCCCCGTCATGCTGCCCTCGCCCCCGAAGGTGAGGGCCACCGCCGGGCTCGTCCCTGGTTACCACCCAGAGCCGAGCGGACTCGTCAGCTACCCTTACGCGGCAGCCGCCAACCTCGCCGCCGCCGCCAACCTCGCGGCCGTCGCCTCCTCGGTCCTCCCAGCATCCCTCGCCGCTCTCGGACTCCCCTCCGCTCAGAACGTTTGCGCCAAGTGCAACGTCTCCTTCCGGATGACCTCGGACCTCGTCTACCACATGAGGTCGCAGCACAAGGGGGAGGCGGCGGCGGCGGCTGCGGCTGCAGCGGCAGCCGGGCTCGGGGGCGGCAGCGTTGTCGCGGGGGCGGACGCTACCGCGGCGGCACGGAGGCGCAGGGAGGAGAGCAAGATGCTCCGGTGCCCCGTGTGCTCGGAGACCTTTCGGGAGAGGCACCACCTGACGCGGCACATGACGGCGCACCAGGACAAGGAGGGCGACGACGGGGAGGAGGAGGTGGGGGAGCGGGGTGCGGGGGCTGAGGCCGGGGGGGCGGAAGAGGCGGGGGAGGATGGTCCTGGGAGGGCGGCTAAGGTGAGGAGGTCTGGGTGCGGCAAGGGGAGGAAATGAAGGAGCGCCGCGGGTGCGGGAAGGCGGAACGGACAGTGCCGCGGCCCTGGGCCAGCACCACGCACCTCGAACCCCAGTTTTTAGCAAGTGAGAGGGATCGTTCTCTTCGGGCCACAACTACTGCAGTGAGACGGCTCGCGGGACTTCCGAGAACACCATCTTGTTTCACTGCTGTGCCGGAATTGGCCAGGACCAGCTGCTCTACGTATTCCATCGCCAAAGGAACGATGCACGAGACCTTATGCGCCAGCAAATAACACACTCTTTAGTTATCGGCTGTCTTCATGTGTGGATTGATAATCCCCAATGACGGGCATCAAATATAAAAATTAACATAGCCATAATTTTGGAATATCTTGCGGAATTTTCACCAACATTTACGACCTAATTCCAGCTGTCTCATTTCAAGGTCTTACACCGGCGAAGCGTAACACGCTCGGACTCAATGAAGTCCCGTGGGCATATGAACTGGGAAGTGATAGTGAGCAAACCTTGCTGTCAAAACGACAGTGGTGCCATATGCTACCATGCATTCCGAACACAAAAGACGACTGATCACAGTCCCAAGGACAGCGATCGGTCTTAAATGTGAAAAATTAGTTAAACGAGTTCCGAACGGAGGGGGAGGCTTTGAGCTTCCCCGACTCTTTCGGGATTCGTCGAGAATCGAATCGAAAGCTGTTGCTCCAATGGATTTGTTGACTGATTATAATGAGCGGAGTTGACGTCAGCTCACCCGTTGTACATACGTGTCGATAAGGTTTTTTTATAGTAACTCTCAAGATAACTCATAGCCGAACAGTCTACGCACCCTTTTTAATCCTTAGGAGGAAAGACGGCCTTTTAGACCTCATTACTCACATTTCGCTGAGAAATATCCGCTCCCCTTTGAGAGAAGGGCACCCTTTGCACTTGTATCCCTATCGCACGGGGAGTTAATTGAGAAAGAAAGGGATGGGGGGGGGGTGGCTTTGATCGAGAGACGGGATGGGTAGGTGGATGGGGAGATAATGGGGAGGAGGGAAGGGTGAGACACGGGGAAAGACAGTAAGGGCTCCTCCCGCCGGTTGAGTGTTTAACCCGATACAAATTGGCATTATCGGAGGAGGGCCCATGAGCTCGCGAGTCGAGAGGAGTGTGGTGATTTTGGGATGCCTGTGGGCCTCTGGGTTGGAGGCGGCAGGGTTAAAAAGGGCGTTGCTGGAAGGAGGAAGGGGAGGAAGAGAGGGGCTAAACACCTTTTACTCCGTGCAACACCCTTCTGTTTCCAACTCGCTAAACGCTCAATTCCGAAACAGCCAGTGACAACGTATTCCCGAGCGCCTGCCCCACCTTTTCCTTCCTTCCCCCATCAGCCCTGCAAATCCCCACCCTCCCCCGACCAAAGCCCACCACCACGCCTCTATAAGACCTCATCAACAACTCCTTGTAAATTAATGTACCGAAAACTCAAGATAAAGGCACACTCCCTCCTGACACTCCTTAAAGCCGCCTCACTCCCCTCCCCCCACACTTTCCACCCTCTCGCCCCCTCCTCCGGACGAAGTCCCACACTACCGGGGTGTATAACTCATCACCCCCCTTCCCAACACCCCACCAGTGACCTTTTCCTTTTCGGGGACGAGAGTGAGTAATTTTTCCCTCTACACCTCCATCTTTCCCATTTCTCCCGCGAACGATGGGGTGGAATGAATCTATTTGGCAGCGGCCTTGCCCCTTTTCTTTCGGAAATTTGGTCGCCCAGTCGATGCCGAATGAATGCGTGGTGAACATTTTTCCCGAATCGTTTTATATATGTCCTCATCGAAGCTTAGATATTTGTCACTCGCCTTTCTAAAGGTGAACACATCCCTACCCTTCGTCACCTTATTGTTTACGGCGTAACTTCCTTCTATTACTATCTTATTGAAACTTTATGCACAGTATTTTCTTCCGAACGGTGTTCACCCGTTCTCATTACTTCCTCGCCAACATGTAGATATTTTGATATTTTTCATGAATATAATGAAGTTCGAACCATAGGAATTGAGTATTTATTTTTACCTTCTTTTTGCTATAGCTATGTTTCAATTTGTAGAAGCAGGATTTTGAATAATGTGATGTTATTTGTTAAATATGTTATTTAAAAATCCTTACCGAACATGGTTCTCTAGTCAACCCGAGCACAATCTTTTTAATCGTAGGAAATTTCCCGCATGAGGTAAATAAACTGTGAAGAGACATCACCCTGTGCTAAATGCAAACATTAAATCATATATAAAGAAAGTATTAACTATAGAAAATAATAAAAAATGTCTGCCAAAGAATTTCCCAAAAATTGCATCGTAAATAATTGTAGAAGATGAGCGTAAAAAAATGTGAAATTGTTACGAATGAATGGATGAAGGAACTGCTACCTGAAACCTACGAATTCTGTTCAGTGTGTCTTCTTCAAACTGAGAAATCCAGATACCGCAATAATCATCAATAGAACTACGTGATGGCGTCGTTGGTTTGATAAATATGTTGATCTCCGAATAAGAAATCCTATGCCAAGCGGCTATATCACAGGAAACATTATCGTTGTTGTAATAATGACATACAAATTAAAGTGATGCAATACATGGTGAATTAATTTTCACCGAGACCACGACTTCAAAGACCATACACTTTCCGAGGAACTTCAATGCACTTTATATCTCATTTGAATATTGTATAAATGAAATATTAAATGGTACTCAATGTACGAATAGAATGTGATTGTTTGTTGATATATCATTGGAAATATGAATAAAAGAATTTTAACCATATATTTTTTTCTTTGCCTCAAAACCGACGATTATAACTCGTGAAAAAATTACCCATCCAAAATACAATATGATCAGAAAATACAGGTATAAAGATATTCGCCATCTTTATTTAAAAAAAAAACATAATCAGCAATATGTTTAAAAGTATCTTATAATATCATGATAAAATCAAGGGAGTATTAAATTGATCCAACGCAACCCGGAAATGAATTATTATAATGTTTAAATAATACAGTTTCCTTTACTGCAAACATGTATGTTTCCACCAGAGTAGTTCTGCAAGCTTTGATACAATATTTTTAATTTCAATGAAAATATAATATATTTAATTTCAAAAACTTTATAACTCGCTGAGTAAAAAACATTTAAAAACCTTTAATAATTTTTTATAAACATTAAAAAACCTTTAATAAATTTTTATAAACATTAAAATAAATTTTTGTAAAATTTTGTATTAACACTCAATAATGTTAGCAATATAATAAAAACCACACATCAAAATATGGGATTTGTGAATTTAAAATTTACATATAAATTAAATCATTTTAAATTTTAGGCATGGATGGGTATTAATGCTAATCCTAAAATCTATGTTCGTTCTCGCATCTTCTCATAAAAGCTACTTCAAGCAAGCGAAACATATGTTCGAGGTTTTGTAACTTAATTTTCACATGAAGTCCATTAAATTTACTTTCACAGTTCAGGTGACATTATAAAATCATAATTAATATCGATTATGAAAGTTACAAGTTGGTCGCGGTAGTCCAGGGGTAGAGAGTTGGACTACTGACCGGAGGGCTCGGGTTTGATTCTCGTGCAAGCTTCTCTGGGCACCGAGCTTAGTATTGGGGGAACTCTACCATCACCTACCAAACCAACCTTCGGGTTGAATACTGTGTTTATGGTTTATGTGTATCTATGTATATACATAGAAATATATGTTTTCTGTGTTTTTGTTTTTGTTCGCTAGTGCTAAATTTATATAATTTATTGTTCACATCCGTGAGACTTTCACATAAGTTTTATATATTATATACACTTTCCCAACCCACATGAAATGATCAAATCATATTTAATGTCAATTATGAAAGTAATAATGACATATATACACTAATATATATATACCATAAAACCATAAACACAGTAATTAACCCGAAGGTCGGTTTAGTAGGTGATGGTAGAGCTCACCCATGTACCAAGCCCTATACGGCGTGTGAATATTCACACATCAGGGTAGGGGTGCCAATTCCTTTCCCTGTGCCGGTTATGGTTTCCCAGGAAGACCTGGTACCCGAAAAATCAACCAGCTTGGGTGGAGGTGCCCAAAGTGCCTTGCCCGGGAATCGAACCCGGGACCCTCCGGTCAGCAGTCCAACGCCCTACCCACCAGACCACCGCGACCCGCATATATATATATATATATATATATATATATATATATATATATATATATATATATATATATATATATATATATATATATAAACCATAAACACAGTAATCAACCCGAAGGTCGGTTTAGTAGGTGATGGTAGAGCTCACCCATGTACCAAGCCCTATACGGCGTGTGAATATTCACACATCAGGGTAGGGGGGCCAGTTCCTTTCCCTGTGCCGGTTATGGTTTCTCAGGAAGATCTGGTACCCGAAAAATCAACTAGCTTGGGTGGAGCTGCAGGTGCCCAAAGTGCCTTGCCCGGGAATCGAACCCGGGACCCTCCGGTCAGCAGTCCAACGCTCTACCCGCTAGACCACCGCGACCCGCATATATATATATATATATATATATATATATATAACCTAGTTGATTTTTCGGGTACCAGGTCTTTCTGGGAAGCCATAACCGGCACAGGGAAAGGAACTGGCCCCCCTACCCTGATGTGTGATTATTCACACGCCGTCGGGCTTGGTACACGGGTGAGCTCTACCATCACCTACTAAACCGACCTTCGGGTTGATTACTGTGTTTATGGTTTATATATATATATATATATATATATATATATATATATATATATAGATGATTTCTTCGAAGTAACACGGAAGTGTTGAATAAAAAAAACTTAGACAGTAACACACAGCACGAGAACACATAAAAAGAACACTCACAATAATATCTTGATAATTTCGACAGACTCGAACTCCGTCTTCTTCGGAAGATAAAATATGACTGAAAGTCATATCTTATCTTCCGAAGAAGACGGAGTTCGAGTCTGTCGAAATTATCAAGATATTATTGTGAGTGTTCTTTTTATGTGTTCTCGTGCTGTGTGTTACTGTCTAAGTTAGATATATATATACATATATATATATATATATATATATATATATATATATATATATATATATATATATATATATATATATATGAGATGGAGAGAGGAAATATAGACATTTTAGTTCTATGCGAGGTGAGATGGAAGGATAGCGGGGATTACTGGAGTGATACTTTTACAGTAAAATACAGAGAAGGGGACGATAGCCAACAAAGGGTTGTTATAATATTGGATAAAAAGGTAGTAAGAAGCTTATTAAACATAGAACAAGCCACGGATATAATATTACCAGTAGATATTAAAGTAGAACCGACGAACTTGGTCATTGTTCAGGTTTACGTGTACATGCCACTAAACAATCATAAGGAAGAAGAAGTCGATAGGATATACGATCAGAGTATATAATAGTTTGTGTTCCTGCAGGGAAACATTTGATAGCGAAGGGGGATTGGTATGCGACGGTAGGTGAAGGAAAAACGGTGATGAGGTGGGGGACCACTGTTAAGGTACGAGGAATGACCGCGGGAAGAAAGCAATAGAATTCTGCAGGAAACACCGACTAATCATCACCAAAACTTGGTTTAGACCCCACTAAAATTGTTGAGAGAAATCCTATGGAGGCAGGAAAAATGGATGAAGGGCATAATGATCGGCAGTGGGATGTTGAAGACTGTAATAGAGGGGAGAATGTTAGGCAAAGAAGGAAAGTGCAGGAATAGCATAGGGATGTTGGACAGGATGAATTGATGGGTATACAGGATGGGTATATGGAATGGTATACAGAGATAAAGAGGGGCATAAGGTAGAATAGAATGTTAGATATGTTTTATTAGGAGAACCTATGTATTTATTTGTAGTTCTGTCCATAAAAAACCTACACTGACTGGTAGATTACCCAATACAAATTATTTATATGTACATACACACATATATATTGTTTTGGGGTAAACTGGCTTGTAAAATAGTTTTGAAACTAAATCTTATTCAGACCTTTTTCTTCCTTTCTTTTCATTCTTTTTTTTCAAATGTCTATCGCTTTAGGGATGCGATGGCTGTTAACACAATAAAAATGTAACTCTGTCCCGAAAGTTACGCATTGTTTACACATCTTTGGCAAATATTGCAAAATAGCATTATTTTTCAATTTATGTTCAACGGGATTCCACAGTGATGAGAGTAACTCCCACTGAAAACCTAAACGAAACAAGCGGTCCACGAAAAGCATTAACACGTAATCACATTTATGTATGGAGATATCTACGCTTCCATAAAGGCAAAAATTTCATTGATTCAGGTTACATGAGTACGTTATCCCGAAAACACAATACGTCACTTAATAGTTCCAAACCTTTCCTTGCAGTAATGATCTCCGGGAAGATTCATTCATTATCAAAAAGAGTGCTCAATATTCTGACGATAACAGCCATTATGTGCAAGAATATCATCCATGCCAGAGGCGGAAGGCTCGACTCCAAAACCTTTGGCCTCGTCCACGAAAGTATTACTCATCGACCGCCTCGGGATAAAATTATGACCTGGTGACTACACGCGAAGTCAAAGTTTATTCCAAATCAAGCATCCGTTTCTCTTTCAACTCCTTTACTTTTATTTCATGAATGCCTTCCCCTCTCTGTCTCTTCCACGGCCATAACATCACCACTGCAGGCATTGCACCGCCGCATATATTGGTGCCAGGACAAACAATGAAACCCCCTTTGCTAGAAAATAACCTATGATTACATGTCATAAAACTACGGCATATGGCGTAGAATCTGATATAAAGCAGATGCCAAGCCAGTTATATTTGGACGACTCTGTGACCGATGGCAGAGCGGGAGAAAGGAAAAAAAACCTGAAAGCACGCAAAGGCATCCTCTTTCATATTCAAAGACATTCAAGCAAGCGAAAATAATAATAATAATAATAATAAAAATTCTTGAAACGAGATATCCTATCAGGACGGAGACTTGGGCGATATCATGGGTGAGGGTTAGTAGAGTGGGTTCACAGGGGAGGAGGGAGGGGAGAGGGTGTGAATGGGTGGTGGTGGACGGTCCCCACTGGGGTATTGTATATGGAATTGCGGGGGTGGGGGTGGGCATTGAGATGAAGGAAGGGGGCAATCCGCCAAGTTGGCACCGCCGAGCTTTATTAACGGCGTCATAACGCAGGGTTAAGCCTCCATCGCCTTACTTGCCTCCTTCTGTTACATCAAATTGGTGCAAAGTGCCGGGGAGAGGGGGGGGGGAGAAGTAAGGGGGAAAGATGAGCGCCGGACGGACTGAACTAGGGTTAGTAGGGGTTCGAGGAAGGGGTATTCCGGGAGTGGGGAGGGAGACTGGAGGAGGAGAGGGTGTAGACGAGTGGGAGGGGAGGGGTGGGGTTGACGCGCGGAACGGCCGAAGTGGACGGTTTAGTCGTCGGGGACAATCTCGTGGGGGAGTGAAGGGGCGTCGCTTTGACCCTGTCACCCATCGGATCCTCCCCCTCCCCCCTGCCATCCCTCCGTCGCTCCCATGACCACACACCCTTCCCGCTCACTACGAAAACCCTTAAATGACGATCATATGTGTGTGTGTGTGTGTGTACTGCCATGCGGAGAAGTGGCGGCGTTAACTGCCGCCAATATGTGCCCGTGGCCATTACGACACCCGACTGACCGTACGTGCGTCAAAAACGTGAATGAGTGCGCGAATGTGCGCGCGTATGTGTGTTAGAGAGAGTGCCAAAACTGTCTTCCTGACCGGGGAAGCAATCAATATAGTGTGGTTGGGGACCCTCGACTTACGGGGTTTTGCATATTCGCTGTGACAAAGTGCGCGACTAAACTAGGATCGGGCACGGGTTGAAGGGGGAGAGGGGGGGGGGTGGTTACGACGGCGTGGAGGGGGGGGGAGGAAGGCCAATCGTGGATTGCGCCGTGTCATGGGGGGCAAAACCGACGTTTCCCAACATTGCCGAGATCACGGACACAATATGCGAGGAATTGGTCGTATATCAGGTCGGAGCGTGGCTGAAATTCATGGGGGCAACTCGAAACGTCAAAGCTTTCTGAGACTAGGCAGATACAGAAATGCCATGATTCCCGGAGATTTATGTTCATGGCTGGTTTGCAGATGAAATTACGATTTTGAAGTAATTTAAAAGCATTACTTCCTCCCATCTACGAAAACGCAGCTAACGGACACGGGGAAATTAACGAAGTACGAGATTTCAGTTTGAAATGATACGCTTTTTCGGCATAAAATACAAGAATTGAAAGAGCTGCTTTGTTTTCAAAATCTCATGCACACATTACACTTTCAAATTTGTTTCCAATTGATTTTCTTGTATATACTTCTCATTTAGACATGCCGTTTTGTCGATTTTGCTGATAAATTCCAACAAAATTTATGACCAAATCAGAAAATATCCCAGTACCGCTAATTTCCCGTCTCTCATTTGCAAATTTTTTATGAAAGTTGAAGACGAGGCGACAATCATTAAATTTTACTTAAATTTTACTTCTTTCCATAACGTCTAATAATATTTTCAATATCTTTATGATCTTCAAATCAAATTTTCCATCATTAAAATATATATAACGTTTTTCTTACAAAATAAAATGATTGAAAGAATGGAGATTGTTGGAAGTACTGGTAAAAAGCGAAATATCGATTTAATTTTCCAAGTACAATAGAGTACTAGCTAGCACTACTAACTAGCAAGCACAACTGAAAAAATTAATACTCCAAGCAATTTTTGATTTTACCCAAGGAGGAATATGTTTCAACTTTATACGCATAATGCAGTCAGTTTAAAGATTGAATATTACTAATTCTCCAAAAACTCTGCAAAAACATTTGTGAAGAGGTTTAGCTAAGGGTTTTGCAAGCCAAAATACAATAAATTCTTCAAAATAGAACTCCCAATATTTTACAATTCAATAATTAAGCCTTTACATGATTGTGTTAAGAAGTTTAATATGCATGTCATACTTTGTGGAAAATTAAATTATGATTACGTGATAAATTATAATACAATGTAACCGGAGTTGCACAGGATTCGTCCGGAAGACAAGTGTACTGAGCTCAGGAAAAAAAATTTATTACACTTTTACATATCTTAAGCTAATATTCCTCAAAATAGGACCCTTGTGAGTCGATACACTTGTTCCAGCGGCGTTTCCATTCCTGGAACGCTCCCGCGAAGGCATCATCGGGAACTTCTCGAAGACACGTCGTCACGGCCTCTTTGACGGCGTCCCGTATCGCGTTCCTTTCAAACTTTCTTTATCTTCGGGAACAGAAACGTTCTCTAAAACATGTGGATCATTTTTGCAGTGATCCGCAAGTTGTGTCGCGATTTCCAAACGATTGAGTCTTTGATCATCACTGAGCACTTTCGGCACCAACTTTGCACAAATTTTTCGCATCTGTAATTGGTCCCTAATAATCTCGTGCACTATTGTTTTTGGCTTATTTGGATTACACTGCTCTGTTATCATCCGAACATCCTGTAATATCTCATGAGTAAGCTGATCCATTTTAACATTTTTAAATGACTCCACCACATTCCCAAATTTTTCTAAAACAATTTCAAGGAGCTTAATGCTAATCTTCGATATGATATTTGTTTCCATAAAAATTTCGCGGGAGAGATAATTGAGATCGTATTGCACTGCCTTCTTCTATTGTGTCGCACTGGGGAACGCACACTTGCATGTAACTCCTTTCGTCTGGCTCCTGCACTTTGATCTATCTAGCGTAGGTGACCCTTCCCGGAATAATTATCATTTCCCCCGTCAGACCAGCTCTAGGGGTCATCATAGCAAGAAGGGCCTTCCGCCACGGTCTGATCGTAATCAATTTAATTATGATGCTAGTTGGTAGGGAATTCACTGCGGTTTTAGACAGAGTTTATCTGTGTAGAAATAATCAGTCACTGATTGAACCTAAAAACCAGACCTTTGAGTTGTTCTTACTATTAAATTGAACTAAATTCATTAATTAATCTAATGAGAAATGCGTAAGAAACCCTATATCAAAATATACCCTCAGGTGATCCAAATTTATTTACTCTTTTACTACTGCTATGGTTATTCTCATAAAAAACTGATTAACGAACTAAAAAGTTAGCAATTACCTTTTAAGGTAATTCCAATAGATCTATTTGTACGCATACACTCAATTAAAATTTCTCTGTAGATATTTAATGCTTAAAATCGTCTGATTTAGCGTCTACTGAAGAATATGTGAAGTGGTTTTTGAAGACAAAGAACACTTTTCAAAGAGATGTTTAGTTTAATTGCGTGAAATATCCATATTCATTTTGAATAAATAAGTTCTACAGAACAGGTTTACAAAAAACTTAAAAAAGATATTAATAAAAAAAACTTTAAAAGAATATTGGGATAACATTAACGCTAGAGATTCCCATATCATTCCACATTGCGCATGGTATTTCAACCGAAGGCTTCCGTTACAACTATGAACCGTCGATGGATGGAATCAGACCTGGCGTCCGACCTTTGGCCCCGGTGGCGGCAGTGTAACGTCCTCGTCTGCCAACTCAAGGGTCACGGGTTCGATTCCCACCTGGCAGGGTTTTCCTCCACCTAGGGCTTATGTCTTCTATTGTTTTAAGCTCAACTTTGTGGAAGTTCATATTCATTAAATTAAAAACAATGTATACATCCACTGTTCTTTATTATCGTACAACTAGTTTCCTAGTTTTTAGTTAATAGGGCTTATGTGTTCGCAATCGTATCCAAAGTTATCACTATCAACAGTCTGACGTAAAAGGTCCAAGTATTGCTGTTTTCGGGCTAATACTAAATAAATAAATTTCATTAATTTGAATTGTGATCAAATAGTAGGAAAAAATATGATTTTCCTCGGAAGTAACTTAACGAATTGAACGATAAATTCCCGCAAAAAGACTTTAGTATTTCAATTTCCATCTTGCAAAACACTTCCCCACTATAATTTCTCGACAAACCTTTCAGTCCCCTCCTCGGAGATAGAGGGCAACTTCGAAGTTCGAAATAGTCGAGTGGTCTTGGCGTTATCATTTACGAGCAAAACTCCACGGGACTCCGTTTTCCCGGGAATTTCGGCCAGTCTCGCATTAAAACACACCAACACCGACACACGCCCACACACAAACATACTCTGTTCCTCTTTGTTTCCATCTCCTTCCCTCTCTAACTCTCTCTCTCTCTCTCCGGTGGCAATATGGATCCCTGGATCTGGACATTAGAATCTGGAAGGAGAGAACGTGAGGCGCAGGGGAGTGGGGGATTTGGATCGAGGGAAAGAGGGTGGGAAGTGTGGATGAGAGTGTGAGGATGCGGTAGAGAGATAGCTCTTGGAGGAAGGCGGAAAAGGGAGCAAGTAGAGGGGAGGAAAAAAGGAGAGAGAGAGAGAGAGAGGAGGAAGTTGAAGGAGGGAGAGGAATAGGAGGGCGGTGGAACGGAAGCACGAGAACACAATAAAATCCGTTGGCGCGCAAGGGAGTTATTATTTCTGCGGAATAAAGGAAATCATTTGTCACCGTCACTTGGTGGGCGGGCGGGAAGGAGGCTAGTGTAATGGGGGAGGAGGATGGAAAAGGTTCGGGGGAGAGGGGAGGAGTCGTGGAAGGGTGTCCGGGGGTAGGGGGATGAAGACGGGGGAGGAACAGGGCGGAAGGGACGAAGGAGGGAGGGTTGGAATAAGCAAAGGGAGAAGGACGGAGACGGAGCGACGGAGAAGGAGGCAAGATGTGGACGAAATGAGGGCGGGAGGAGAGGTGGGCGGCGGTTGACGGCCCTGCTCATTATCTCAAATAAAAATCGGCGTATCACGGGAGGGATGGCAAAAGGAGGAATCAGCCAGAGGAGAAGTGAAACACGAACCGCGCTTAAAGAAATCTCTACCACGTGGTCCACGGCTGGAGAATCCCAGCTGACGGAAGGCGTGATTCATTTAAAGACTTCCCTATGTAAGGTGTGCAAAAAAAAATGAGATTGGTTTTTCTGCGCATAAAATGCTTGACGGATCACAACCAGTGAGATGTCGCCTTCTAGCGGTGTCTTAGAGAAGTAAAACACCACCTTAATCGTGGTCCTATCCGGACTGGTCTCCCCACAACAGCGATTCTTGTCTGAGCTTGCACGTACTTGCTGTGCAAATTCTTGTTTCGGTGAGAATGAAGGTGTTGAAGAAGCAGCCCGTCTACATTGAATTTTTTTTAACGTTAAGAGCGTTTTGTTGGCAGCCAAGAGCTGTATTTTGAGGCGATAAGCATGATTAAGGAGATATAATAAAATCAAGTACTTATTCAGATGGTCTCATCTTTTTTTTTAACAGATCTTGAATAACAAACTGAAGAGAACCCCTCCACGCACGGTCATCATCTCCAAAACAAAATTATGACGGTAGGTATTGGTTATCATTTTGCCGAATGTCTTTCCAAGCTGATCTCATTGACAGGGAAAATTTGAGAAATAAAATGAATTGACAAGCACTTTCTGTTGCCATATTAGTCATATTTTACATACTCAAATACCCAGACTGTCAAGTCAACTGTACACAGTCATAACTTCGTGTAATTTACAATGAAACAATTTCAGAGCGTAAAAATCATTCGCCTTGACCGAGATTTTTACGATTATGAAACTATGAAATTGTTGTATTGTAATGCACACGTAGCGGATGACTCCGTTAAAAGTTACTGTCGCGGCATCTCCCGTAGTTTCTTGAAATTCGTGTAATTTACTCAGTATGGAAATAACACTCAGCAATTTTCCACATTTAATCAAAGCATACACCGGTTTCAATGCTCTTACATTATTTTTATAAGTACCCCATGAATGATAACTTTGTACTTTTGACAAGGATGAGAGAACATCAAATCTATTTCATCTTTTTTTCATCAAACCTAAGCTTTATTTAAGGGAGTCTTGTTTAGGCAAAGGAGTCTTATTTAGGTGTAGCTAATTTTAGCTAAATACAAAAATAAGGTCCAGACACTGGAGTGACATGACAACTCATATAAAAAATTTAAAATTGATTTTAATTGCTGCTGATGTCCTATATCCTACGTCAGTCCACCCACAGCTTCCCTCGAATTTCGATCTGTGTTTATATAAATCCTGTATGCTCAACGAGAATTTTGCCACATTAAGAAGTAGAGAGATAGACTGCAAGACTGATAGGTTTAAAATGTCATTTTTGCATAGAACGATAAGAGACCAGAATGCTTGTAGTCGAAATCCCCCAGGAGTCAGTTCATTACAATAAGTATTAACGTACAGGTTAGGGACTGCGCGTGGAAATATATATTTTTTTCTTACAGGTTCCCCCCACCTATTTGAATAAACCCCAATCCCCTCATTCCTTACCCATTCCTCCTGGTGCTACACCCTCTGCCACACACCTTTTTTGGTGGCTCGTAATGTATTTATGTAGATAAAGAACTGCTTTTTGTTCGCGCATTACTGTCTAATTCTCAATTACTCGTCTTTTTTAACTCCTCTACATCAATATATATAAATCTTTAATTATTTTCCAATATATCAATCTTAGCTCTCAAGAACTGCTAAGGAGTTTAATTCAAATTAAATGTAGGACTCTGTAAAACGATACACTTTTATGAGAAAGACTGCCATGACATATTCTGGTTCTGAATTTCAAAAGAATAACAATAAACGTGAGGTCAATTAAGATATTTTCCAAGTTTCATCAAGAAATGCTTTTAAAAGAAACTAAATAATAGTTCCAATAAATATAAAACGTATTATTTATTTACGAGGAGCTGACACAATACACGCTTAGGATATAGATATAGCCAAAACATAACTCTAGGACTAGGTCTCTCTTCATGAAATGCGTCTCATAATGAAAGATACCTCGTAGTTGAAAAGTAAGAAAAAGTTGTGTGTTCATTTTGAAGTTTATTTACATATATTTAGCTGGTATAAACTAAAATATATGTTATGAGTGCAATAAAGTAAAACTGAGGACAGTTACAGCAAAAAATTTCATCGACAAGCTAATTCCTCATTCTTCCCTTCACCGAGACAAATTTATTTTGCAATTTGCACGATACTCAACTATTGACGGAATAATGTTTCCCAGTATATATAGTTATATATACTGGGAATAGTATGTGTAGTTTTCCCCATAGTCACCATTATAAATATTTTAAACGTAGAACGGCGAAGAAATCATTTCCCAGATTAGATTAATTATAATTTAGCATGATTATGTCTATGTAAAGGATTCAACAAACACAAGTATGATGAAGTGAATAAAATACTCATGTTCATCAAAACAGAATATTTCCTAAGGAACATTTTCATCAGATCCTATAAATAGAAACTAAACGACAAATGCCTCTATTCGGTCGTTTTGAGACCCTTTATTAAAATTACAAACTAATTCCAAAGGATTTTTAATGCTTTTCATGGTGGAGGGACATAAAATTCTCAAAATTACGTGACGTGAGTTACGACATTCGGAATGGAAGGAGAGAAAAAATGAATTAAAAGCAGCAGCAGAAACGGAAGAATAAGGAATGATTTCCTTTTTTTTCTCTCTCTCTCTCATTCCCACCCTCCCTTCTTGTGCCCGCTTTTTCCTCCTCAGCGCAGGATTATTTATTTTTATCACTGAATAATCGTCTCCTGGAAGACATCCGGATATTTAAGCGAGGGACCGCTGGGGGGATGAATTCCCCACCACCGACTCACCCTTGTGCGCCCACCAGAGCACAATAGGGAAACACGCCGCACGAATCATCTGGAAGGAGAAGGGTGAGAGGGTCGGTTAGGGGGCCGCAAGCGGGGCGGGGGAGTGGGGGGGTCGGGCGGAAACCGAGCTCTCCGGGAGCGGTAATGAGGAAATCACCGAAAGCCGACCTCTAGTTCCGGGTCCGCGCTGCTCGTCGCAAAACCGCGCGAATAAGGGGGAGCGGGGGACAAAAGGAGAGAGCGGCGGGAGGGGGAGAGGGCTTAGTTGAGTGGCGTGAGGGAAGAGGTTAAGGGTCGCGCTCCAGGCAGAACAATAGGGATTTTGCAGGGAGAAGAATGGGTTCTGGTGAATCTGGAGCCGCTGGACAGTTGCGGAGTGTGACCGCCGCAAGAAGTTTCGGAACAGCAATGTACCGGAAGGCGTCAAATGTGTGTTCTTCTTACGCGAATGACCTACATGCGCGTTCCTTGACCGGGACTTGAACCATGGGTCTTCCGGCTGGTCGGGTCGACCCAGTCTCGGTCAAGAAACTATTTTTGAACTTATAATCTACTCAATTCCGTCTTCCCCACCTCTCCTGTGTTCGTCCTTTATGTGTCTCTATCCCTTTTCCTTTTACCAATTTCTATGTGAATGAATATATATATACACACCCTATATATATATATATATATATATATATATATATATATATAGGATTAAGATTATCATGGTACAAATGTTAATTAATCCCTGACAGATAGTCAGGAAACTCCTCCCTCATGCACATTTTAAATGGCTTTCGCTAAACGCTTATATTTAGGAACTTAAAGTGATCTTTTTTTCTTCGTCAACGGCTGAAAAAAGTGCACATGCTTATGCTAATTAACGCACATTTTCACCCAGTATTATATGCGTCACTCTAAATTGATGCGGCGGACCTATTTAAGCCATCTGAGTGGACAGAAGAGCACACTATTCTTAAAACCATAGTTAAGAGAACATATGGTAAACGTGCATTCTACCTCCGTCGAAGAATGGCGTAATACTAAGAGCATCATTCAGCAGAAAAAGTAAAATCATTTTACGTGACCTATGGCACTCAAAATTAATAAAACCAACACCGATCAAAGTGTATGAGTAGGCATTTTTCAATACCAATAGCAAAACCATATGGCTCGACATACATATTAAGGCCATATTTCTTGCAATCATTAAATGTTAACTGGGATCAAAAGCTTTCGGGGATGTTCTTCAACTGATTTTCACTCATAATACCACGCGTTAAAATAATATGCGTGTGTCAGATGTAAATTGAAGAAGGAAGCGGAAATGAATTTGCATTTGGGAACCTCAATTGGCGTCGTGGAGACTGCGATGCGCGTTCCTAAAGGATATGGAGAAACGCTACAGAACCAGATATAGATTTAATCTGGGGTCACCTTCCATAAACTCTCCTATTAGGGCGCGTAATCTCTATAAATCAATTTCTCGGAAGGTAATACAATGAATCTAAGGTTGCCAAGGATCCGATACTTAGCTGATAAGTAATGCTTTAAAATTCCGTCTTTGATTATTTTGTTATCACTGCTTAGGGAAGTACTCTCTATAACTAAATTGTTTCAAGTTAAATTACTCCTATGATGCAAAGAACTCTTCTAGAGATGCAACGCCTCTCTAGGAAATACCTAGGTAAAACACAGTACAAAATGTAAAATAGATGAAATAGAGACCTTTTTAGAGCAATTATTCTGTAACAATCGAGAATGAATGATATACTTTATTTTGGCACAAATAAATCTGATAAACATTGTGTTAAGACTGTTATCTCAAAAAGGCATTTCATAAATTTAAAAGTATTTTAATAAATTTTATTCAATTTATAGATTTTTCTGGATTGATTCCTTTACTTTTCCATTTTTCAAAATCTGCAGGAAATGTAGCAACCCTGCGAGTTAAATGGGTCGGGACAGTTTCTTTATTTTCTTACGCATAGTAAACAAGTTGTAGGAAAACGCTATGAAAACTCAGAGTATAAGAATTAAATGAAAGAGTATGGTATAATAATTATCCAAATAAAGCATTATCAAAAATAAAGTACGTGTGAAAAATTATCGCTGAAAGGAGTTCTACCATTTGATGTTCAAATATTTTAATTACAGAGCCATTATCGTAACAACGCGTCGCAGATAGGTTTGTGTGAAACTTCGGTATCTTGAGTGGGCGTCGATATTAACTTCCTTATATATTGCCGACCTGTCAACACTGACTTAAGTTGCCGTCGACATATCGTGCGTGATATTGATGTCAACGTTGATATTGATACCTAGGGAGATATTTATATCGAGAGTGTCATTGAGGTCGACGTTGATGTGGATTTAGGGATACATATTAACGTCGAGGTTGAAATTGGTGTCAAAGCAGACCTTGCGACATAGGCAGATCTTCTAATATCTGATGATCTTTGCATTTTCATACCTCAATTAATATTAAATAATTGATATTAAATAATTGACAAAATTAATGTTAATAATACTATCAATAATAATAAGATAATCCTTTTCCATAAATACGTGAAAAAACCAAACAACTTCAAATTTATTCGACACTTTTGCTACAATATTCACGCAGTAGATCCAATGATTGAGAGGTTCCACGTGCGTCATAATCACTTCTAATATCTCAAAACCACGGTAAAGAAAAGCTTAAAAATATTAAAGCACGCCTCCTCGTCGAAGATCAACCCTTTGGGAATTATTTCTGGGATGATTACCGAAGCGTGCACAATTTAAAGTTAAATTCTTCTGTGATGGGTTTAGGGGATGGGTCTGTTCTAACAGACAAATCAACCGATAGAGATTTATTATTGTTGACGTGACATTGGATTTCGTTGTCGATATCGACCTCGACCTTGTCGACATTTGCGAAAACCGATGTCGCACAGTCCTCATCGAATCCTTTTCCCCTTAATCATCACACGTATGCCACCCGCAGTACTGAAATGCCGCAGAAATAGCATAACATCCAGGATAAGACTTACATGATTTCATTTTAATTAATTTAATTACGAAAAAAATGGAAAATTAATTTTTGGTGCTGCTCCTTGTGTACTATTTCGTATTTTATGCAATTAACACTAGATGCAAGAAGCGAGGACCCATTTGGAGGTGTTTGCCTCGGATAACACTTTAAACCAAGAGGATCAGGTAGGGGGAAAGGACTTTCCATACAGGGACGATCGGGTGTGCAGACTTAACCAAGATTTGGAAGTGAAGCATACCAAAATCATAAAAGGAGATAAAGATGTTGATATTGATGAGATAAAGGTGCTGGGACATAAAATCAGAAAAAGCCCACTCTCAAATGTATGAAGTAATGAATTAAACTCGCCAATTAATTATTTAAACTAAGTTTGCGTGTCTACACCTGGACTCCATCAACAATAAGTCTACATGTTAAAGGCATCGTTTAAATATTCGAAACCAATAATATGCCGCTTTCATATTGCCATCGGTAGAATTTGAGAGATCTTCTGGAGATTGTGGGAACTAGTTGAAACGCGAGTCGAACCTTAATTAGTGGTAAGTAATATTAGTTTGGTTTATTCGTAACTTTAAAATGTATTAATCCTTTGCAGCACATCTCGAATGGTTGAATCAAGTCTATTCTGAAAAAAAAAAAGAACTCGAGATAATATTGACGATGTTACGAGATAACTCGCTCCATTGTACTTGTAAATGAGAAAAGTACTTTCGGTAACCCGAATTATGTATCACTAATGACCAGCCTGCTGAATTATTCAAACAGAACCTATTAACGGAACTAGAAGAAGTGTTAAGGCCGCCCCAATAAAGTAAGTAAGTGATGAATATAGCTCAGTTTATCACGTAGTTTTAAACAGAAAAAATAATACAAGAATTTAAAATTTTAGGAGCTAATTTTGGGAATTAAAAATTAAGTTTACGTGTGTTTCATGCGAATTTCTGAGGAAATAAAAAAGAAAATAATGGCAATATTAATAAAGTTTCATGGCATTATCATTGTCTACAGATAGTTTACATTAGTGTCCCTCTTACAGCAAGCGTTCAAGCCAGTTCACTGATCATGTAATGTAATTAAATCACCCTAAGGGAAAATATTACAGATCACGAAATAGGGGTTGGGTTGATGCTTCGGCATTTAGCATGATGGCATCATGGCTTCGGTATGATGTTGCCACAAAGTATTTGGTTTACTCATTTGTAAAGAGACGCAAAAAGTTAGATATGAAGTGTGTCGCTCACATGCATGCTTGTAGAGTTAATTCAAAACCGAAATAAAATAATATATGTGTATTGATTGCAACAGTATTATTCATCAAAAGAAATTCCCAACGCCGCCTTGAAACTGGTTGGAAATCAAAGCTTGAAAATACGAAGTTTACATGAAAATATGTTCTTAGGCAAGAATTTTTGAGACAGTGTGAGGACCCAACAATTTCCGTGTACGCCTCGTATATTCTAATATAAGGGCTAAGGTTAAAGGGCTAATGTAAGGCTAAGAAGTTAAAAATATACCATGGGATCATCTTTAATATTTATCGCACTTCATACAATGCCATGGTGGCTCAAACTAATATATATTTCGTTTATGTATGTATTTTTGCGGAAATATTTGCTAATATTACATATGCATATTTTATGCGGTCAAAATAAATATTCCGTAATTATTGGGGGGCACTTTAGCAACAATTTATCGATTTACTCTATAAATATAACGATTTACACTTGAAAATATTAAGTATTAATTCATACGTACTTAAATGAAAAAACCCAATTATTTTTCGCGATCCTTTGAAATTATAAACAATCATATGGCATTCTATCGTAAACTACTTTCAAGTCTTCTATGAGAATTATACTCGGGAAGTCTTGGGTGAAATCAAAGTTTCATGGATAATTTTGGACAAAAGTTAGTACACAAAATCCACCCACAAGGAGAGGATCAATTAGTAAAACATTTTTTCATTTTTTTATTATTCTATTCTCCATGAACTTTAATCAACATTTTGTGATTAATATTGAAGAAAAATGTTGACCCCAACAAGTTTCTTTTTTTCTCTTTTGATTCTCTATTAAAAATCTTCTAAATTTTCTGAAAATTCTTTATTATGGCGTCAGGTTAAGATATAATAGAATCAAGTCGCTAGCAGGACCTTTTACGTTAATGCGTACAATGTATAAGGGCACAATATCACACCTCATGTTGTCTGAAACAATAACTCGGGAAAAGATTTCAATATCATTAAGAGTACATTTTTCTGGAGAACTGAGGGTCAATTACCTTTGATTGGCCAGAATAATATATAATGCTTTAATTTGGTCGTCCGAAAAATTACGCTCGCCAGATGGTAAAAACCTATCAACAAACCGTAACTGTGTTCCTACATTTATTCCCCAAATCTTCCAGCTACCTGAAATGTTTCCCAAATATTTAGTTACTATTTTAGTAATTTCCTTGTTTATTTTCCTTTAATTTATTTTTAATGGAATATTATTAATTGGTACAGTCAACATATACAGTGTGTGATCTTTTCGGCTTGTTAATTCATCCAGAAGGTTTTTCCATAAATGATCTATCTTTATGAAACACAAGGACGTAAACGACGTGCAGAGGTAATAAGGCTCTTTTTGCCTGAGAATACGTGGACTGTTCATTCCTCACAACCATTAAACAGTACGATTTTGGGTTCATTTAAAAAACTCCAACACATCAATAGATTCATATAAGATCCTAAATATACTCAATTTTGAGACATGTCTATTTAAGCGCATTGGATTGAGGTACCCGGAAGTTATGGTAATCGTGCTGAGAAAAGAAAGCATGCAAATAGTTGAGAGAATGATCACGAAGTATCTCAGTTTTACTGAAATATTCAAAGGAATTTGACAAAAATCATTTTCCCAACTTCAAAATCGGAGACCTATTCATTCATATTTTGCTGAGCAACTGTTCTGATAGACACTGACCGTGTTTTCTCGATTTCCATAAACATTTTGCGTATGCAAGTAAAAGAGTCCACCTTCAACCTCCATTCAAAGCGAGGAGCCTTCCGCTCGGAGGCGGAACAGAAAAGTACAGACGGAATTTCCCCGCCGTGCGTTTCAATCTAAAAAAATCGAAGGAGAGCGAGCGATATCGCCTTCTCGGACAACGCAAATGAAGACGATGGAGGAAAACAAAAAAAGCAACGGAAATCGGGCACGTGGGACCACTGAGGCAGAACAGTCTCCCCCCCCCCCATTCTCCTCCCCCTCCCCCCGACTGACAAGGATAAAGAAGTGTAAGGGCAGCGCTCCCTCCCTCTCCCTCCCACGTGAACTCCTTACCACGCCCACCTTATTCCCCTTCCGTTATTCTCTTTCGTCCCTGGAAGCTATTCTCTAGATCTGCCCCGAGGAACGGAAGGCTCGTGCATATGAAGGAGCGATGTTTTTTGGAGGGAGCGTGTGTGTGGACGGGAGTTGGCAGTAGGCTACCGCGGCAGAACAACCCTCCGCCTTTTCCGCCCTCACCGCACACCATGGTGCTCGTCTTGAGAACCAGGGGTCACAGCTTCGAGTCGAAATCGAGGTCAGGGAGGGTCATTACCCATTTTTATTTCCTCCGAAGCCTCTAGGAAGTGCCTCGGGAGATGGAGAGACGTCACTCCGTCCCTGAACACTCGGTTGTACTGACTGCTTTTCGCAAGGTTCAATTTAATTAATAAAGTTTCCGATAAACGGAGATCTACAAAAGCTAAATAATAACATCCTAAGATGTCTATTTCCACTCGGAGATACACGTAGGAGTAATGTATACTCGTACTTTTTCTCAAGACTTGAGAAAATCGATTCTCGAGTCTCGAAGATCGAGATAATCGAGAAAAATATTTCATGTGCTTAGTTTTAAAATACGTGAACAAGAACCCTAGGAATATAAATATTTCTTCCCTACAGCTAAACCGGTCGGAAGAAAATTTTCGTCCACTGCTTTTGCAAATATATTTTAATCAAAGATTAGAACTTTTTTACGTCTACTTATTCTCAAGTTTGTAAAAGTAATAAGCTTTGGTAAGCACTATTTCTTGTTCTCAATAATTACGTTTTCATCACTCTTTACTGTTTGATCAGCTTAATAATTCATTTTTTAATGGTAAATAATATAAAAACGATATTTTTACAAAAAATATAATGACTGCATAAAATTTATTTTTTTTTAATAATTAGACCAAATCAAAATAAAATGAAGGAAATCAAAAATATTAAAACGGAGAGGTTTTTTAGGTTACAATCCATAGCATTTTACTAATCGAAGCACGGAGTATTATGGCCATTTCCTCAAGCATAATGCAGAAATGAATGTGCATATTCCTTTAAATTTTCAAAATAGCGATAATATGAGCCCTCTTAAATACAATAAGACCTTGGGGAAAACCTGGCCATTTTTCATTAAGACGCGCTGTACTTTTAACATTGAAAAAAAGGGTACCAGCCACCAGTGGATGTTTATATCGATTTTTTAAATTGTTGATATATATTTTACATAAAGAAACGAATAAAATTTATATCAAATTTTAAGGTAAAGTAAAAAAAATTCTCAGCTTATCAGAACGCTTGCTTATCACAGTAAAACATCACAAACACATGCGTATATTAGATAGTGAAATAGACTGTACTTCCAATATTAGTATATTCCTTTGAAACGGCGAACAAAATTTACCGACGACATAACTAATTATAAGGTTTTGGTTAAGGTAGGTTTTGGATGGGCACAACTATCAAGTAAATATTTTGTAACTCCAAACAAAACCCAATCCGGCAACTTACTCTACATCAGGTCCCTCTTCATCTCTGTGTACTTCCTTCCTCCCTTCATCCCGTCCAACATCCCTATCCTGTTCCTGCCCTTTCCTCGTTTGCCTAACATTCTCCCCTCTATTACCTACTTTAACATCCCACTACCGCTCAATACGCCTTTCATCCATTTTTCCTGCCTCCATAGGATTTCTCTCAACAAACCCCTCTCCTCACCCACCATCTCCAGTACTTCCTCGTTTGTTTTCCTTTCGGTCCATTTCACCTTCTCCATTCTTCTCCACACCCACATTTCAAAAGCCTCCAATCTACGTCTATCCTCCTGCTTCAGCGATCACGTTTCCTCGCCGTACATAGATAGCTACGCTCCATATCAGAGTTTTTACGAGTCTTGTCTTAACATCCCTACTCAACGTCCCCGTCATCAACTCCCTCCTCCTTGAGAAAGCCTCCTTGCCTAGCGCAATTCAACATAACTAAATAAATCATAAAATAACAACGAACACATGAAGCAAAAAGAAAAAAACTAGTTCTGTAGAATGATGTTAATTGTAACTTCGTTAATAAAAATATAATCTTTATCAAACTGATTTTACTCGAATACTTTATGTTACATAGAAGAATACAAGTAATTTAATATAATAGATATCTGGTTATGTTTTATGTATATCTAGTATTAGGTTTATGGATTAGATGTAGCTAGTTTTTTTGAGGTTAAGTCTCAAGGATTGACTTTTGACAGGCATATTTGACCTGAATAAATTCTATTTAATTTTTTCGTTTGTATTGGTGAGCACTATAGCCCTAGACCATTGCAATCGATGTCAAATTCACATGGTTGTGCGCTTTCTCATTCTGTTCTGTTGCATAGTACTGAATCTAAAGTTGAATTGATGATAACAAACATTAATGTTTTATTCCTTCCCTCATTAACGTAAAACTATAAACACGTGGGGGTATTTTTTGAAGTAACTTTTACTAAGTAACCGAGGCATCTGGAGAAAATTAATTCTGCAGATTAATTGATCCTTATGTTCATAATGATGTAACTTATAGCTATTAACGTTGATTTTGTTTCAGAAAGCCGTAAATTAAAATAACTTGTAGTATGGAAAAGATGAAGATCTGTAGTGTGATTTTTTTCGCTCATTTGAAAGGTTTCAGTGCCCGGTAAATCCACGACGAAATGATGGTCCTCTATGGAAATAATATGCTCATTATATGACGCAGCTGTGAGGTGAGAAAGGAATTTTCAATCTGGCAAAATTTCCCTCACAGATGATCTAAGAAATGGAAGGCCAGTACTGACGAACGACGAAGAAAGTGGAGGATTTTATCCATGTAGACCGAATATCAACCATCCAAATGATCATGAAAGAGACTGATCTTAGCTACGGCAGTGTGTGGGAAATTATTCACGAAGAACTGCACATGTGGAAGGTGTCTTCACGCTGAGTTCCGTGAATATTGGTTCCTTTTCAAAATCACACGAGGCACGACCTGCAATCGCGGACACGGCGTGACCAGCAATCAAAGCGATGTGGCTTTGAACTTTTCCCACATCCGCCCCATTCTCCCGATCTCGCCCCAAACAACTTTTTCTAATTCCAAAAATAAACAAAAACCATTGCAGGGTGGGAGATCTGACAACATAAATGACGTAATTCAAGATGTGGAACAATAGTTTTCGACGCAATCTACTGAATTTTACAATAACGAACTTTGAAAGATCAAGAAATGCTGGGAGAAATGTGAAACTCTGGATGATGCCTATGCAAAAAATTCTTAAGAATAAACAATAAAAATTAAGAATCTATCTCGATTATATTTTAGTAATAATTAAAATTTTATACCCTCGTATCTGGCTTAGAAACTTACGCTGATCACTTTTACCAGCTGCAAGATCAGAAAATAAATACCGCTTTATTAAGCATAGGACATTAATTACTCATAAACTTTTGTAACTCCTCCTCTCCGGTGTCCTATACATACATCTTCCGTGCTTTCCACCCCTTCCCACAGATAGGCGTCGCCCTCTTGTCCCTCTTGTTCCTCGCTCATCATTCTCGTCCCTCTCTCCCCCTTATGCGATTCACTCGCCTTCTCCCCAGAGACCCTGATCACCCTCGAGGGGCGTCCGCTCGAAATACACGCCCAGGTCAAGGGGAAGATTGCAGGAGAACGAGAGAGAGAGAGAAGTCGATTGCCTGGCAAACACGGGAAAATTAGTACAATAGGGATGATGAGTGGGAGTGTTGGGGTGAACAACTTTGTTATGAAACGGATAAAATAATCTTTCAGAAACAGATATGCTATGTGATAATAGAACATCCGACAGGTTTTATTTTTCTGGCAAACCCTATTCGATTTGTGATTGCCCAACTTTCATCACTCGTTTATCTTTTCACGAAATGTCATGTAAAAAATCTGGGATGCAAAAGGTAAAAACTTCTCACAATCGACTTAGATTATACATATTTTATGTGTTGAGATGCAAATCTTGAATTCTACTTTTAGTGACTAAACCAAACGGGAAACTCTTCACTTTTCTACCAGTCCCGTAAGGAAAGGGGAATATTTCGAAACATTTTTATATTTTTGTTCGTCGAACGTAAAAGTGACTAAGTCAAGGACTTTCAATATTATGACAAAAACAAAATTCGCACTTTTCCACAGATTGAAATCAGTATTAAAGTGCAAATTTTGTTTTTCTCATAACGATGAACTTCCACTATATCTCGCCTGAATCTGTTGAACACTTTCAATATTGTTTAATTGACGTATTATCATCAATCATTACAAATTTTCCCACGCCTCTGCGGGGTATCAGTTTAGGAAATTGTTTTACAAGTGAAATTTAGAATATCACACATTAAAATGCAATATTTATAGTTTAATTAAATTATTAAATGAATTATTCAAATAGAATCACTCGTGGAGAAACAATCAAATCCATCGGAGTGTACAACATCGGTTGGAAATGAATAATAATAAGTAACAATTACTTAAGTAACTTTTCAGTTTTCTTCCTTAATACGTAACGCTCTGAACTAACCCAATTCTACCTGTAATCGCAAAACTAGAAAAGGTACAGAGAAACGCTACCAACTATGCACGTATTAAGAAGGCACAGGAGGACGAGAGTGTGGCTGAAATGTTAAAATACTGGCCTGGGAGTCTTCACATATTAGGAGAAAAAGAGGCAGACTCTGTTGAATGTTCCATTTGATTAAGGGAGGAAAATGCTTGGAGGGGGATTAAGGAAGGACGTCGGAAATCCTAACTTTATTGAGAAAAAATGACCATAAATACAAGGTGAAGTGTAAGGCGCAAAGAACTAATATAAAGAATTTGCCTTTCTCAACAAAACTACTATTGACCGGAACAGTCTATCTACAGAACTGTTCGAGCCCCTCCCAAGCATTGTAAATATCACAGGAAAGAGATGCAAAAAAGTTATAAGATAATTGCAAATAAATGTTTTGCATAGAATGCACGTAACACGTAAATATAATCTGAAGTTTTATTCATTGATTTGAATTGAATGTGTTTCCCCCCTGGAAAACTGTCAATTTGTAACCATTTCATATAAATAAATTAAGTCACCTTGTCAAATCACAAAAAACAGTATCGTAAAACTATATTTAATCATTAAGATGACGAAAGTACGTTAAATTTAATATTTGCGGGACGTTTCAACATTGATATAGGGTTTAAAAAATCCATTCAGTTTCTAAATATGGAGACATTTTATGAAAATGGGTCTGCCTACATCTACGCATTACTATCATATGGTCTGTGGCAGGGAACATAGAACCCATGAAATTGGATTGAAAGGGTTTTGAAAATGGAGGATATGTCGTAAAATGCAGGTGTTTTCGTCTCTACGCGTTTTTTCATATGTTGTACAAGCGTGAAGTGATACAATAAAATCTATTTTGTAGTCATTACTTCTAAGTTTGCCATTGTTCTGACTTGACAGTTTTAACTGAGTCATTCATGTCTTGAGACATTTAACTGTCCCTCCTGGCTATGGATTATTGTTTGATTGACTGATACCTTTTCAAGATAGCGTCCCATTTTCCCTGGCCTACCATCCAGGATTTAGCTCCAATTCTGAAATTCTCTGCTATTTCTCGCTACAGTTTTCCAGCAAACAGGGGGTTTTGATCAGTATTTAACTCATTCGTTTTATGACATAAGGAATCGATTCTCTCTAAGATGGATCCAAAATTCTCGCAACATATTTGGAAGGGATAAACATATTGGATATACGCAACATATTGGAAATAACGACAAATGAACATCACGGCCTGAAATATACTTTTTTCCAACACTATATTTTTAAAACAAATGATTCGCATATCTCCTCCGCAATTCGAAGAATATCCCTTCATTCCAATGATTCCTCACGACTGTCTGGATATTCCCGGGCCCACTCACAATTCTCCAAACTTCTCAGTCTTCCCATTATTTTCCAGCTTCTAGTCCAGAAACGCGCTGTCCCTCAATTCTTTTTTTTTCTTTCCTTTTCTCTCCCACGTTGATTCGACAAAAGTGGCCTGATGGGTTTTGTGAAGAGTTTAAAGGATATGCCGGACCGAGAGGCAAAGACAATATACAGAGAGGAAGGCTAACTAAACGTAGCATTAGACATTTTGGTGAAGGAGAAAAGGTTGTTGGGAGAGTGAAGGGAGGCAGAAATGATGGGAGATAAAATGCGTGCGAAACTGAAGAAGGGTATTTTGTAGTGTACGGTACCAGGTAATATCATGTTAATAATACTGATAAATACAAAAATACCTTTACTTTTAATGTAAAATTAGGGTCATGTGAGCATCACTTACATTTAACTGTATTACGATCATTACGAACGAGAAATATAATTGCCTAACGGCAAAATCCTAGGTGGATGCGAGAAAAATGCCTCGAAGGAAATACGATAGAATCCGCGTAGTATATATATTGGCCCGTCACCACTCAGGCCGGTGGCTCTGTTAGATGTGACTGTTGGAAAATGCCTTTAAAATGCCTCCAGCACACTCGTACAAAAATCACTTTAAGAATACTAGCATTAGTAATTAGACTTTTGCTAATTCCAAGTGTTCAATTTCGAGCCAGGTGTCTTTGTCTTGGATCACGGTGCCTCAAAACTGAGATCGGGACGAGTGGGTTTAAGCGAAGCGGAGTGGGAGGGGCGAGGGATGGGAGGGTCGGAGGCGAAAGGGGTTGGGGGAGGGAGAAGGAAATTGAGAGGGAGTGTGCAGATCGATATTAGATGGAGGGGGAGAGGAGCGGGTGCGAGGAGGGGGCGTGGGAGGTGGTGGTGGGGGTCCACAAGATGGAATTGGAAAGGGGGAGAGGGTAAGGAACGCACGCGCTATTGGGGAAAAGGCTCTCCTCTCTCCCGAAGAAGAGAGGAAAGCCCTTAAAAAAAAAGAACCGGGCGGGAAGAGGGTGGGTGAAGGGAGGGGGGGGAGAGAGAGGGAGAGAGAGGATGTGGTGAGGAGATAGAGGAGCAGGGGTCCGGACCCACCCCCCATTTTCTGTTTCGTGGAACGGGTGAGGGGGTGGGGGAGGGGGGGAGAGAGGGGGAACGAGAGAAAAAAATGTGGGAAATGGAGAGGGGGAAAAACTATAGGGACTCAAATGATGGACATTCTCACGAGAACAAGACTGCACAAAAAAATCTTCCTCCTCCTCCACCAATTCCTATCTGTTTTCTCCATTCCTACCCCACCCCATTCCTCCCCTCCACTTCATCCCCACACGACCCGCCCCCAATCCCATATAATGCCGACCGCCATACCCTGACCCAAACCGCAAACCGTCTCATCCGATTCTTTCCGTCCGCACTCCGAGCGACCTCACTTTACCCTCCCCATTCCTCCCTCCCCTAACCACTCCAGCCACCCACGCCCTTCCTCCGCTCCCAGGGCCAAATACCAACAGTGTACACAGGAGAAATCCCGCCTCGGGGGTGAGTGTGTGTGTGTGTGTGTTGTGGGGTGGCTGGAAAGGATAGCAAGGGGGTGGAAGGATCTCCTCCCCTCCTTATTTTTTACGACTTCTTTCCGCTAGCTCTGGAGAGATCGTCTGCCTTCTCACTTCCTGAGAAAACCACCCCTCCGCCCACCCTATCTCCAGACCACGGAGTTCCTTCCTGCCTGCGAGCACCCCGTGCGCCATCCCCTCCTTCCCGTGCGGGCTTGTTCTTTCTTATTGAGCACCGCCGTCTCGTCTCTTACCCGAGCTCACTCGCGCGTGTGCAGAGTACCGTGATCATCCGACGCTCTCTTCCTCCTCCATGCTGCACTTCCGGTTATGCCCAGCATTGGAGGACCTCCTCCTCTTGTCTTTTTTTGTCACTATTGCGTCAGATCTGGGAAAACATTACGTTCAGAAGGCTCAAACACGAATGTGATCAATTGATACAGTATTATTCGGTACAATTTACTTAGTAACTACTGAGTTCTTCTAGGATAATTTTTTATAATAAATTCATACAAATGTTCGGTATGTTTTTACGATCAAGCGTAATTTGTTCGTTAATTTAAGAAGGATGTCATTGTCCAGAGCGATTCAGAGTAGGACATTTCTTTTTTTTCCATTCACAGCAATTATTACTCCATAATTTTAAAAAAATACAAAACCTTTAACTAGGACCTTAGATGAAAATTTGCGAGGGTGATGATTCCCTAGTTATGTTCGTAACACAATAAATTGGAGGGTTTGAAAATATATTTTTTTGTGGAAAAGTATTGGGATATTTTAATAAGATTAGATTTAAATCATCAACAGACCAAAGGTGCGCATTTAAGAGTGCATACAAATTTAATTATTCAGTTTGCAATATAAGTTGTCAATACGAAAAATTCATTCACGTAAAATTTCGTTTTCCTTCAACTTTTTTTTCGCTAATTTTTACACAGGTAACCTTACAAGGATGGAGTGTAGAAGAGGCGAAGTATAGAAGAAGCTGAGAGTTCGAAATCGTGAAACAGGAAAGAACAAAAAAAGAAGATAACAAAATACCCGGTCTGAAAATGTTGCCTTATTCAAAGTAGTACTGAAATGAAGCTTAAAAAAAATTAGCTTTGACGACTAGGACACAACAAATTGAAGATTGTGCGTCGTGCCTTTTATTAATTGTGATTAGGATTTCGGAATTAAGCGATTTGGTTCCACCTTGTCGTGCAGTTTGCCTAAAATATCGAAGTCAACTTTTTACGTGAGTGATTTGCGAGGCGTGAAATTGAATTAAGGAGGAGGAATTTTCGGGCAAGGTGAGAAAATTACCGAGTGAAGAACAAGGCGATAAAAAGAGTTGAAGTGGGTAGAACAATTAACTATGGAAATAGAGCTTGCCTTTCCACTGCATAGTAGGCATTATAAAACATAGTGTTTTATTAGCTAAAAATTTATTTAAAGATTAAGGCAGTCAGAAAAAAGAATAAAGAATAAAATATGAAATATGGATATGAGAATTTATAAGTAAAATGGCAGAATCAGAAATAACACACATAGAATAATGTGAACGCTTAAATGAAATTAATGCTTTTTTTATCAATCCCATAGCGAATTAAAGTAAATTAATAATATCGAGCGTAAATTTGTAAAAAATTACTCATATTAAAAAAATCCACTCGTCTAGTTTTAATTTTGTACGACCCGTGTTTCGCTATGTCGCTACGATACCAGGTAAACAAGTAAATATGAGGTTTATATAATTTCTAAAGGCGGTGAAGTAGGCGGCTTAGATTAAACACCGCACTCCATTTTGCAACAAATATACATTGTATTTCCAATATTTTTTACCTGATCAAGTTTCGTCGCGGCGACCGGATTAATATGAAAAATTTCGGTCGTGCAGTATTAAATTTCTGTGGGAACCCAATTGAGTGTAGGTTTGTAAGTATTTAATGCTGAATTCGAATTCTACTTTCATATTAACAGCGAAAAACATTTTTGACTTCATACAAGTCAAATTTGAAATGGATACAAAATTAAACAATAAATCGAGAATATTTTGCTAATTTCTCTCCCAAATAATGGCCTCTTTGATATTAATCGTTTTTTCAAACTTAGTAATTAACTTTTACAAGCATTTTATGTTTCTTATACTTGCAGAAACCATGGTAAAAAGAGTTTAACACAAAAGTAAATAACAGAAGTAGTGTCCCGGCTTTTGGTAGGTTTTTGATGGACTCTGGGACTACACGCTACTGTGCTCCTAAGTAAACACTACCAAGCTGACATAGCAGAAATTATTCTCGGGCCCCATGATATATACTATTATTATTATATATATAGTATATATTATTATATATATAGTATATATTATTATATATATAGTATATATTATTATATATATAGTATTAAAATAACTCATTCATAGAAAAGAAAACGGCAGAAATTCAATCACATGGTTCATGATACGCAGATTTTTCCTCTTTTCAAGAGCGCCTAATCCGTATTAAACTTTCATCCCATAGGAGATTAAATCGGTGTCTGTCGTTAGTGTGTCTGTCAAAGGAACTTATCAAATTGACTAATTTTAAGGAGCCTTCCATGTTTTAATTTATGGCCAGATATAATGAAGTTGTTTTGGAACTTTTTAAAATTAAAAAAATAACAAAATAAGGGAATAATCTCAATCCGATCACATGAAATAGCGGAAAGCACCTGATACAAAAGGAAAGTCAAAGCAGTATTTCTAGGATTGCAGTTATCGATAGTCACTCACGTTTTCGAAGAAATTGAATAATTTGTAATACTAGAACTAGGATACGGTGATAGAAAGAAAGGAATAAGATTTCCTTGACGAGAGATCTCCCGTTCCCCAAAGTATATTCTGGAAACAATTCGTTCTACTTTAATCTCTCCTCAAACAGAAATTCACGGTTATTCACTTTCCTTCAAACGTATTATGCCTTCATCCTGTGTATAACTACAATAATAACCATAGGTTCAATGGAAATTCAATATACTTTAAGAGATACAACTCAACCAAAAGTCGCCAGAAAAAGGAAAAAAGGCAGTAGAATGAAATAAGCTCATTGCGTTTTATTGTAATTACATTCATTTAAATCCCAATACCAATGCTGGGTATATATTACTCTTGTATTTTCTTTGCTGTTTATATTTCAGTGATGACTTCATTAAGGTTAATAAAAATCTAATAAACATAATACAAATAAAAGTCTACGCAATTGTATTTACAGATGTATTCCGTTCGCTATTATTAGAACAAAGTTTACGTCTATGACTCACGTGGACAAGATCTAAGTTATTAATTTAGACAGAATTAATAGACAGGATTCGAATCCTTTCGGTTCATTCGTTTGACCTTCGCGACGCTCCCGCGTCCTTAATCCTGATTAACGTTAATACCGCCCCGCACCGAACGGAATAAATTCTAGTGGCGGGACACGCCAAAGAATATGTGCGATTAAATAAGGACACAAGTCCCCACAAATTGCACCTTGACGCCATCATCACTCACCTTCCTCACGCGTCAGAGTATTACTTTGAATTCGCAACAAAAGAAGAAACTCGAAGCGATACGCCTTACGGTGACGCTAGACAAAACACCACTACGTCCACTCACGTTTGAACCAACAGCAGCGCAGCTGGGAGATTAGAGAAGAAGAAGAAGAAATCATGGAGGGAGTGGCGGGGAGGGAAAGGAGGAAGTGCCTCATTCAGAGGGAGACCTCGGGGGTCGTAAGATGAGGCGGAAAGGGGGTGGAGGGAGAGGGGAGGGAGGGGGGGAGGAATAGAAGGAGATAATAAAGGACACATAGGGCAGAAATATAAATGAGAATGCGATGGGGGAGGAGGAGGAGGAGATTGGAGAGTGGGAGGAGAATAATAGAGGAAGAGGGGGAGGTCGGGAGGGGGGAGAAAAGAGAGGCGGATTGCTCTGGAGTAGCAGCAGGAATCCCCGGAGCCATGAAATATGTGGAGCCGCTCTGTAAAAACGGAGCCCAATATGGGTGCGTTCAGGAGGAGATAAGGCGGTAGTGGGGGGAGGGGGTCGCGGGGGCGGGAGGGTTTCTATATGGGGGGAGGGAGGAGGTGAGAGAGGGAGGCTGTTGGGGGTGTCTTCTTTCCTGGTGGAGAGGAGGGGAGGGTTAGGAGGACCTCTCATTCCTCCTCGGAGAGGCCATCAAGGAGGTCGAGTGGAGGGGGCAGAGGGAGGGGGGGCGGGGTCCGTATCTTAAAGGAGGGAAGGGAGAGAGAGGGGGTGGGGAAGAGAAACAGGGAGGCGGCCATTTTCAAGACGATGACGTCACGCAAGACTGAGTCCTCTCCTTCCCCGCCGCGGACGGGAGCGTGGGGGGTGAGAAGGGCGGGGGCGAAGCGGGGGGATGGGGGTGGGGTTAGAGACGGGGAAGATGGCGAGGGTGCAGAGGAGGAGCGATAGATGTGTTGGTGGTAGTTCCTCCTTCTCGTCGCAAGAGAGGAGAGGGCCCAGAGGCGCTTTTCCCTCAGTCGCCCCGGGAGCGGCGATGGGTTCACAGAATTGAAGGATGTAACCCCGAATAAATGCCTTGGTACGGGGGGGGGGCAAACTTGTGGGATTTTTTTTAACTGTCATAGTTAACTCAAGTTAACATCGGTGTGTTTTGGACCAAGTGTAGTTAAAATTTTAAACGAGGCTTAATTTTTATATTTCCTTAAATTAAAACAGAGTTAACTCAGGTGTGAGTCCCAAGTTGATTTGCGGAAATACTTTATTTACCTCTCAAGAAAACTATTGTCAAAACATTTATCCTTCTCTCGAAGAAAATATTAAATCGCTGTAAGAGTTTATTACAATTTACATTACTTTTAATTCGGAGGGAGAGGTTCCTGGTCGCATTCTTCTCGTTCTCTCACCTCTTCGCTCATATAGTTGTCAAAATATCATTATTCTGTTAAGGTTCCCTTTTTGCCTGAAGTGTTAAATTTAAAAAGTGTCAAAATTTTCGTTTGATTTGTTTCTAAAATACATGTGTTACTTCAACAAGATAACATTTTAATGAATTAAGTAATGTGTTATGCATAACATCAAACTTTAAATTAACGTACGTATTAACGTTGATCACGTTACTACCCAAGTTCCCAAGTTTGTTAAAACATTCTTTGTTGAACAACAACAAACATACTGTTTTTGTTTGGTGTAGCTAACCGCTAAGTTTATTTTTCTCTTATTCATCGCTGAAAGAGAATTTTCAGGGAGATGGCAGCTCATTTTAATTTGCCCTTTTCTTTCTCCGTGTCCCGGCAATGTGTATGATGGCACTTTTGTTACACAAATTACATCTTATGTAAAAATTAATACTCTAAAAAACTCTTACTAACTCTACACTAATAATTAGTGCTTTCAAATTTGGAGGAATTATTCTTAGACCATTATGATCATACATAGTGTATGGGTAAGAGACTCTGAAAAATATCATTTTCAACACATTTTTTCTTATTTGTCATACTCGTAGCAATCGTCTGGCTCTCCTAAGCTAGTTTTCCGAACACTGTTATCTTCTAGTCACATAGCCTGAGGGAAGATAGGCAAGTGTTGAGATTAGCTTTCAATCTTCCTTTTACTACCTTAAAGGTCATGGTAACCTAGAGGGCGGATGGATTACTAACGGGAGAAGGTCAAAGCACGAATCCTTATAACCCCTTTCGGCACAACCAGCTTTTCAAAATCTGCGTGATTTTTCAAGTACCAGGTGTTCCTCCACAACTTTAGGCGGTACATGAAAAGAAACTGTCCCCCTATTCTGATAATATATAAACTTTGAACGTCTTTGTGTTTAGCATTAGGCAAGCTCTATCCTTGCTTATCAAAAAACCAACTTTTACCAGCGTCGCGTGGTTTTACTAGCTCAATTGAGAGTGCATTACTTTTGTATTAAATTTAAGATATTCTGTCTTTTGAAGAAGATGAGTACTTTTTTTTTCAAAGATAAACCGATAAATACGTAGCTAGACCCAAGATTTTATCCTAACGATTAAGAATCTTTATCTTTCCGCTCGGGAAGAATTCAAAGTGAAGCCGGATTTCTCCGGATGCGCAGACATAAATAAAAGGCGAAAATAATACCACCGTAAGTTACCAAATGAATTTATCATATTCATATGCAAATCTTCTTTTTATCGTGGTTGTCGCACTGCATTTTTGGAGTCCCTTGACGATAAAATATCGTATTGCTCGTAAAAAAAATTCCCAATAAGATCACGCTTTCCCTAATATTTCAATGCAAGGCATTCAATAATTCACTCTAAGTTGAAAGAAATGCGATCGGATTCCTCTAATCGCATGTGCTACAGCTTGGATCTGATGGGTATTGTTTTTTTTCCACTGAAATAATAGTAATTAAAACTTAATTATTCCATGTCAATATTTAATTTCTATGCTTAGGTCTTACAATTTCAACAACATCCGTTAAACTGAATTGCTATTACGCGGGGAATTATTCAGTGGTTTTTCTTATGGTTCATGACACGTGAAAATACAAGAAGATGACAAACAGTCCACTAAGTTCCTCCACACCACTTCAAATGGAAAGGTAATACGATTTTACGAAATATAAGAATCTAAAAATCAAAAGATTATTTAGTAAAAGGGTTAGGGGATCAGAATAGTTGATGGTATACATTTGAACTTCTCATAAATATGTATGACTTAAAGAATTCAATCGTACAGTAATAAGTGGAGCAAGAAAATAAATGAATGTTAATGGGGGACTAAGTTTAACCATTATTTATGTAGTTCGGTTCTCCCTTTTTCGTGTTCCATTTGGCTTTTGCACCATTTGAGATGACCGAAGGCAAGGATTGACAAAGATTCAAGCAACGTAAACTCTTCGAATGAATTAACGTTCATTGAATGATCATAAAATACTGTCGGAAAACTTTCGTTGCATATTTCATTGGAATTTCCACTTCAGAGAACTATGCCACCATACTGGGAGTTTTTCTCGGCGCATCATCCGAGGGTACTCTTCTAACGTTCTTCTACCGACATAAGCTACCCGTTGTCACCCACGTTCTATGGCTGAATAGTACATCAAACGATGAAAGATTTCGTCCTTTCCAGGCATATCTGTTAAGTGAAATCCTCTTGGGTATGAAAAATATCGGCAAACGTTTCGGACTTTTTTATTTAAGACATTACTATAATACCTCAAAATTCTACAAAGTACATCACTTGAGGGTCGATATACTTTTTCAAGCAGCTTTACCTCGGTTCGGAGGCTGCCTGGTAGGCGGATTCCTGAAGTTCCTTAAGAGCACGCGTGCAAGCTTCTTTGACGGCACTTTAAGGCCCCATGGTGTTTTCCTCACGTTTCCCTTTGAGGGAAGATTTCATTTGGGGATAGAAAATTGTCTGCTGATACCAAGTTGGAGCTGTAAGGGTTGGGGAATCGTCGCGATGACGTTTTTCGTCAGGTAGTCAAGCAGACACTCGACTATGCTTTTGGTCGTCCGTCAAGACCTTCGGATCGAGTTTAGCTCAGATCTTTCGCATCGCCAAATTTTTAGTGATAATGGTAAGCACTGTCATCTTATCAATCCCAATACGATCTGCGATCATGCGCACGCTTAACCGACTGTCTGTATCCGGCACTTCTGAAAAAAATTGTCACCGATACTTTTTATACCAATCTAGTGCAAATTCGACATCTAATTTGATCATTGTCAATTCAAGAAACCCGACACCAACCAGAGGATCGATATGATCGTTTTATTATCTATTCCATTTCATTATAAAATACGATCGTTGGCAAAGTAATATCAAACTTAATGGACTATTCAAACTCTGTCCATTTTTAAGTTTTATTATTAAAAAAAAGTGTAATAGCATGAAACACGGAGTGAAGGCTGTTTTCGAAAAAATTAAGTAAACAAACTCACACAATTACCATTTCAAACTGTACTCAAATCTGATGGCAGTTTAAAGATCTCACGTAAGACATAGAAGATAGTGGCCAAAAACGGAGAGAAAAATATTGGGAAACTACTCCTAATACATCGTGGAAGATATGGTTATTTTTTCGTCATTTTAGTTTTGTTTTTGAGCTCTGATCGGAATGGTGGCTAAAGAATATATGATATATATAATTTTATACCTTTTCTCGGTATTTATCCTTGCCACCAATAACTGCGTTTTACTATTTACGGTATTTATCCTTGCCACCAATAACTACGAAAAAGTCAGCTTCGCAACATGGCGACAATATTACGTAAAGTCGCAGTATGAGCACACTGGTAATGGACTCGGAAACGATTTTTTATCACTAATTTTGTGGCAATGATGTAGATAGGAAAGTTGTGAGAAATGGAAAGGAGGCATTTCGGAAAGGAGATCGAGTCGGTGCGGGGGGCGCCAGATAGGAATTGGCACTTTTTTCGCGGACGCCCGAAAAGATGTGGCAGGGAGCTTGGATTCTCCTTGCGTCCGACCCCATCTCACTCCTTCATTCCCACCCACCCCTCCCAAAAATTTCCCCCACACCACTCCCCTAATCCTCGGCTGGGAATCGTACGCCGAACTTCCGTTTCTTTCCATTCAAGAGGAAGGCATTCATTTTCTTCCCCGGGAGACATTAATAACAGGGATGGGAGTCGAAGGGTAAAAATGTATTTCTGAAGGGCGTGGGATTAAAAGTTATGACTTTGTGGAATGTATGGATAATTTAGTCATCGAAGTCGTATAATACAGGTCTCTCTCTCTGTTTTTGCGTTATGTACGTATACTTCAATTATGTAAATTTGAATCGCCAGTTTAACAAATACATACTCGAAAAAAGTTGAAACTAAAGCAAAAATTACTCGAATTTAAATGAAATAGTTTACTTTGTAATTCCGCACACTTTATTTATAAAAACACGACCCAGGTTTCGATGTTGAACGTCACCATCAGGTGATCTTCCTAGAAGCATATTTCGTTTATATACCTTCTGATGATGACATTCAACGTCGAAACTGGGTCGTGTTTTTATAAATAAAGTGTGCGGAATTACAAAATAAACTATTTCATTTCAATATGTTATGCAATGTCCATAAAATTACGCCTGAGACAATAAAAAATGACTCGTATTGAAAATAAAGAGCCTGATGGAAGGGTTAATATTTTTCTCAATTTTCATTCACTATTTTATAATTGCATTTTGGGCATAAATTGGTAATTTTATAGAATTGCAAGTATTCGTCAATCTCATTTGAGATCGTATGCAAACAAATAATGCAAGCGTAACTCAATCTCTTAATTCCGGCCCGTAAGCTTAAAAAATGCCACACAAATAGTTACAAAATGATGCTTTAATGTGAGTTACTATGGCTACCCTCATTTCCCTGAGAATATTGGGTCATTACTTTTAGTAAATGCACAAGTAATCATAACTGTAGTGAAAAAAGACCCTTCTTCTCACTTAAGAGTACCGAGTATTGCAGTTCAGTTATGTTGGTTCTGCAGTTGGTTATGCAGTTGGAATGTTATTCGCCTAGGATGCTAATATTTTGGAGAGAAAATTTTTAGAACCGGGAATTATATATCAAAGTAAATGTTAAAACATAAGTGATAGGCCAGGGTTCAGGTTAACTGAATGCGTCCATAGATATTAGTAGATTTTAAATTGTGAGTAAAAATGTTGGAATTAACTGATTCCATTCGATAGAAAAAAAATGAAAAACCAATTAAGTGTAACTGATATGGGAACCTACAACTTCATCGAAAATCTTTTAAAAGGGAGGACATAAAATCTGAATGCGAGAGATCCCACCTCGAATATATTACAGATAAAAAGTTTCCCTCGTCGAAAATCGTTAAGAAATTACGTCATATTAACGGCCATTATAATGGAAAATCATTCATCGAAAAAGCATCAGTGAATGAACGGACTACATTAGGTGGAAGGCAGTTTTAAACTTTTAAAAACCGATCGCTAGATAGTGGAAAACGATATTTTTTAATAGATGAAGATAAAAGAGCGAATAAATTGTGTTTCCCAGATGATCATTGAAGCTTAACCACCGCAGGGAAAAAAATACTTTTGTTCCATGAATACCATTTAGTTTTTTTCGATTGTTCGTCCATATTTCTCTTCGCTTACGTCACATATTCTTGATGTTATCAACGCGTTTCATTTGTTTAGATACTTTCGAAAAGTTTGCCTCCCTCTTTCATATTTTGATTTGATAGCCAAGATACGTATAGTTTTCAGTTTTAACTAAATAAATTGGACATCTCAAATAAAAAAGTAAAAATATGCACAAAATTTAAATAAATTATTAATAATGTAAAAAT